>JARQTH010000353.1:2834509-3096582 GCA_030142595.1 Trachelus iudaicus | reverse complement strand
CTCTCTCTCTCTCTCTCTCTCTCTCTCTCTCTCTCTCTCTCTCTCTCTCTCTCTCTCTCTCTCTCTCTCTCTCCTTTATTTACTCCCTTATTAAGAGTACACGCCGTCGCCACGCTCGCACGTATCGTGCTTCCTTTCCTCCGGCTAAGCTCCGAGACAATCCACCTACGCTCCATCGTCGGCGAGAGGCTGCGTTAGTCGTCGGGTACCTTACTGTACGCACTTAAGCACGCGCGTGACCGGCGTATGAAATATACCGGGTGTCGCGAATCAAACGGGTGTATCGTCACGCTTTTGACCTTTCGAACTGTACGGCGCCCGTGCGGTAGCTTATTGTCAGTTTGAGAAAAATAAATTCCTTTAGACGCGCGTGTTAATGACGATTGGCACGATTTTTTTAATTAATTCAATATGCAAATAAGTATTTTTGAATTTTGACGTTTTGGCGGGGGGGGGGGACCTTTCTCGTAAGGCATCGTCGTAGGCTTTTGTGTCTGATCGAAGGCACTCTGGGAATTGAGTTGGTTGAGGATTTTTTTTTTTAAATAACCTTACTGGTCAATTGCGTCACTGTTCTCGTTGGCATCGACGCTACTGGTGCCTCGAGTTCGAAGAGTTCTCGAGATGAATCTTTTTTTTGTAGAACGTCGTTCATCTCCACTTCAAAGCCATTCGCGAGCACCCGTGTCTGTTGGGGGCGTATACCTTTTAGCTATATATATATATATATATATATATATATACTGTAAAAAAAAAGCACTGGCAAATATCCCCCCGCACGATCGGTGCTCCTTTTTCCGCCTTTGTTATTTAATTTTTGTAAAGTTTAAAAATTTCAAAGTTACTTCAGAAGAAGGCAATATATGACTACCCGTACGCCGATAGCTGTACTTGCAGTATCCTGCGAGCTTCTACGATAACAGAGTTGCAATCTTCTTCGCCGGGATATCTGTGTATGCATATCGGTGAGTAATGGAAGTCTGCCGTCGGTCTCTTACCCTTAGTTTTGATTTCATTAAAACTTCGGCCGAACCTCACCAGTTTTCTTCTGCGAGTGCTTTAAAAGCTTTTCCCGAACCCCCCATCTACCGTCGATAATCGCGAATAATCATTCCTTCGTAATTTAACCGATTGCGATTTAGTTTTATTTGCGTAGTTTTTCATATAAAAAAATTTTACTCCATTTTTTTTTAGTCAAACGTCATCTCTTTTCCTTGTCACTTTTCTAAAGTAATTAACCAGACTCGATGAATGGATGTTCATGGGTTATTACGAGACGGTTTTACTTGTGTTTGGAGGAAAATTAAAAAAGTTGGCATCAACACGAGTTTTCATTGAATATATAAGCTTTACAGTTATACATATATATATATACACACAAAATATACGGAAAGACGCAGGGTCGCCACTCGCACTGTAAACGGAGCGTGCGTTAAGAAATGGCCCGGAGGGAGAATATACCACTGACAGGAAAAATATTTCGAAACTCGCCGTTCCCGTTCAGCTTCCTCGTCCTCCGCGTCGCCCAAGTTCTTCCGGCAGGTCCTAAGGGCGCGTCCGCGAAACGCATCAAGCGCGCGGGACTCGCTGGCAATCTAAATATTTTTCTTGAAATTCGCAGACGTCAGAGTCTCCCTTTGGGTCTAACACTTCGCTCAGGTTGACCGTTCGATTGATCGGGAGGCAACGGCCCTGCTCGTGTCATCGACGCGAGATAAATCTTCGTCCGAAGAATCGAGAACTGAGCGCAACGTCTGGTGGGCACTTATACCACGCATATGCATACGATGCGGTTAGGCTAGGTTGAGCTTTTTTCAAGAATGAAACAAATTTTTCTTCCTCGATCCTGTGGTCGTGCCGTGATAACGAAAGATTCTTTTTCTTTAAATTATTTATCTTTTTTTCTTTTAAACTCACGCCAACCCCTCTATACCCCGTAATTTTGTTCTAGCTTAACGCCTTCCACTTGGGCAAATATTATCCGACGACGGCCGCCACGCTGGTGCCGTTGCCGATGTTGATACTCTTGATACTCTATAGATACTCTGTTTGGGTTAGTCGCGTGAAAATAAAGGGAGTTATGCTTTATGGGATGCATAAGCTGAGCTCGCGATTTACGATATGCTACGTTTAATAACCACGAGATGGCTTCTATCTTCGAATGCGCCGTTTGAACGTTTTGATAAAGAATTTTTTTTTTTTTTGAGGTTAGGTCTCTTCGTTATGCTCCGCTGGATTGGGGGAGGCTATTGGTTTGCTTAGAAATCTTTTCGCTGCTCTTTTTTTTACCATTTAAGTGTCTAGGGACTTTTTTTAAGAGTGGGAGGGAGGGTTGGCACTACCGTGTATTTATAGGGTGTGGTATCATGCATTTACGCTCTCTCTTTCTCTCTCTCTCTCTCTCTCTCTCTCTCTCTCTCTCTCTTTCTCTTTCTCTTTCTGCGTGTATTCTAAATGCACGTGACACGTGTCTCTGAGCCCGAAGAGTTTGGGACTTCGTTTTGTTATATCTAGTTCTCAACCGACGTCCGCCTGGATTTAGATTTATTCGAGTTTCTTTTTTTCTTTTGATAAATGTGGTACCACTGCTACTTGGTCGTAGCAGCTTATACTCGTTCGCTTCTTTGTCCTCTGCGGGCTGTAATCCTTGCCAGCTTGTCCTCGTTACACTTTTCGATCGCGAGTCCTTGGATCGAATCGCGTCTCACCTTTTACTTTAGTGGCGAATCAAGAAATTGTAGAGGCGTTAACGAAAGTCACTTTCGAGTACTGGCTGGCAAATCTTTTTTCAGGCAGTTTATGTATAGGGGCTCGTAGGTGTACAGGTTATGTGTTTAAGAGAAAAAAACTTGTCAACGAAGACGCGCGTCGAGGCGAATCTTTGGTTTTTGTATTTCTGAAAAGGGCATTCGTAATGCAATTTATGTCTGCCCCTTTTTTTTCTTTTTCTCAAGTAAACGAAGTTCGGACAATTGGGAGAAAGTCAGGATATCTTCGTAAGAAAGCGCGTCAGTTCGAATCTCCTTTTTCTCCCGCACTGGTTACCATGATTGTCAGGTTGGCATCTTGTGTGGTGGCATTCCAAAAAAAAAAAACATACAGTTCCCATTTGCACCCGGCAAAGTTTTTCTAGTTCCCGATGGTTTTTCAGAACAGTTGGTGGTCATTTGTCAAAAACAACGAAAGGCAATAATGCAAATGCGTTCGCGTTCAGCGGTGACTACGAGGCCAGCATCCGATGTGCTGGATCAAAAAAATAAAAATTGGAGTCACCTTCTCATCCAGCACAGCTCTTAAATCCCGTATGGTCTTTAACGACAGTTCTGGTGATTTACCCAAAAAAATCATTTTCAAAAATGAATATTTTTGGGAATGAGAAAAAAAATATACGAATCTACCTGCGCTCGTCGTTCATCGTTCTCGAGAGATTTTTCGAATAGCGATTCAGCGGATATTTAATATATCGCGAAAGACTCATCGAATTTCTATATACCCAAGCGAACGATCGACTGTCTTCTGTCAATTGTCCATTCATAAGCGAATGCTTACTGGACGCAGACACGTGACCCGGGCAACTGTCCACTAAACGCTCGTATGACTCAGGACAATGAACACTGGAACAATGATAGACGCCCGGTAGACTTTACGTATACAGATAATACACACGTTTTACGTACGGGACGAAAAAAGTCTTCCGAAGGAATTCAAATAAGAATTTTTATTGTACGATTTAATGCGGCCGGATATAACGAGGACTTCCGGTTTGAATAAAGTTCTTGGGCGTCCTTTTTTTTTGAATTACCAAACATCTGCTGTCTATTGAATAGGTCGATGGTTTGAGGTTATGTTGGGTTTTTTTTTTTATGAACCCTTACAAGGTTCAGCTATTTTGCATGGAGTTAGCTTCGGATAAGACCCCCCACCCCCTTCTCCCACAATTCTCTCCTAGAGAATCTGCTAAACGGTAGTTCCGTCCTTGAACGGATGGTCCCACGAATTTCCGGTTCGCCCGTTGCCGCTTCGTACGATCCGTTCTAACCTATGTGGCTTATAATATATGGTGTATCGTTATTTATCAGTTGTATACCTGGTTATGGCACGTATACCGGGTGGGTCAGTCGTTACTGATACGCAGTCTGTTTCTTCGTGGTACCAGGGGGAGTGGGCGGGGGGGGGGGGCGGTAGGCTCAGCAGAAAAATCGTTATAATTTTTACGACCACGTCGGTGTACCGGGAAAGTAGGCGGGACCTTGTACGGAGGCTGTGGAAGAGTTTGTGATCTCGTAAAGATGTAATTCGGCAAGGATTTTCTTATTCGCGAATTTCTTGGTCCGGCGAAAAAAGGGATCGATCAAAATTCAAAATTTTATCCAATCAACGCGCTCCGCGGTTACGACAATATTTTTGGGACTGACTGTACGATCTTTCGACTATCGTCAATTTCCGATTAGCGTAATGCAGCTTGGCTTTATCAAGGGTTCGTCTCTGTATATTAGTCGGATGCGGTAACAGCCATACTCTGTAGCCATATTCCCCTTCGCGGATATGCTATTTCCCATTTATTCAATTCTCAATTTCAGAGTCGTGTAGTCAGATAGACCAAACGTTTATATGTTTGCTGTTACTTACTATGGTGTGCGTTTATAAATGTTTGGTATTTGGGAAACGAGTCAGAACTACATGAATTTGAAAAAATACTGCAAAATTGTCGAATTCATAATTTCTTACGTTATCCTCTTCCATCCTCTCCTCTTGGCACGCATTTACGCGCGTATTGGCTACGGGCATTGCGCGCGTACACGCACGCGACACAGCGAGAGCCGTGCGTGCCGTTCGCACGATTTTCACGTGTTGCGTAACTGGTCACTAAAAATAGTACCGAAATGGCAATTAATTCCGTCTAATAAATTCACCGCGGTTTCCGAAGCAGTGCCGCGTCGTATACGGGATCGGGGCGACGTATGGGAAATATACGCGTTGCCGTCGGGAAACCGTGGGAAAGACATATTGTCCGACGCAAGAGACTTGTCGAATAACCTAAAATTTTATTCTTAAAAAATGTGTAGCACTGATTTCGCGCTAATCCCCATAATCGTCCTTCCCGAAGGCGGCCGTAACGATACCAAACAGATCGCACTCAAGTGGCGCCTTGCAACTTCGACGAAGCCGATAGGCCGTTGACTCTGCGAAAGCCGCAGTACGTCGCCATATAGATGATCGGCGTGATCACGGTTGACATCTTGAGAATGGTGTAACAGACGCTGGTGCCTGTGACCTGGCAAGGTATCGAAGGATCTATGCGATAAATGAGCTTGACGATCCTGTACGGCACCATCGTCAGGAGGAATCCGATCGTGAGTAAAACTGAAATTGACGAGCGATATATATATATATATATACATACATATTTCTTTTTCATATCTTTTCCGAACCCACAAGCCAAATTCACGCGACTCACCAAGTAGATAAAAATCCTCTACGTCCTTTTGGCGCGTCGACGCGCAAGCCTCGCGCGGCTCCTTGCGGCGTCTGCTTAGGTCCAGAATCGTCAGGCAGCACAGCATCACGATCACGATAAGCGGAAAGCCCAGGAAGAGCAACGTGAACAAGAGGAAAACTACCGTGACGCCTACCCTGTCGAATTCGTAGTACAGATTCAATTCCATGGCAGTCAAGATGGCCGCCATCGACCAGACGGTCAGGACGCTCTTGACGGCCGTGCAGACTTTCCTCATGGTTCTCGCGATATCCGAGGACGGCCGACAGAGGCTGACGTATCTGTCGAGGCTGAAGACGCCGAGGGTCAGGACGGAGGCCTCGAATGTCACGCAGATGACGTAATCGACGTCTGGCTCGAAGGAGACGCCGTAACGGTCGTTCAGGATCTCCAGGCACGTCGCGAGGAGGAGCACCAGGTTCGAGATCAGGAGGCTGAGGACGTAGCAGGTTGGACCGCTGCGAAGACTCGGGTTCAGGACTATCCCGACGAGCAAGCTCAGGCTAAGGAGGGTGCCTGCGATTATCACCACCAGGTTCGCTGCTGCAGCCGACTCGTGGGCTTCCCTTGACTTTGTTCTTTCGTTTATACGATTCTTCGTACTTTCGTCGATCGTCCATTCGCCTTTGTCCTCCCATAACTCGTACTCCATGTGTCGTCTCATTGTTCACGTGCGATACTTTTTATTGTGGATTCGTCACCGTTCTGCGCGTCCGGTATTTCTTTGACCAGCCTGCTACGTAGGAATTCTGACTTATCACATTTTGGCTTTACGTGACATTGTCTAACTTTTTTTTCTTCTATTTTCTTTTAACTCTACGCTTAGCGCATGCAAATTGTGCAGAAAATGTGCAGGTGATATGCAGGAGTATGCAGGAGTATGCTTACTGGGTGGACACGTCTCTTTGCTCGCTCTTTCGATACTGAACGTTGTTTCGTGCATTAGACTGGATCAGGCGCTTCGTCAGCGTTCACATGTCCTAGATGGATTTTAAACAGGGTGGGTCCTTTGATAGTCTCTTTTTTACAAGGGTTAACGCCGCACGCGAACTCGTTCATTTCGCTGAGTGCTCCGTCTCGCTGTGGCTGATTAAAATGGAAATTACGAGGTTTTTTAAGTTAAAAAAAAACATTTTCTTCTTTTTTTCCTACCGTCATGGAAAACGAATCACGAGATTCCTTCCGGATACTTTGTGAAACCTCATTATTTTTATAATTTTTCCAAAAATCTACGCGATACCCGGGACGCGCACCTGTGACGTCTCACTGTGAAAATCTTGGCCGTTACCAAGGCGACTCTCCTCATGAAAATAGAGACGCGCCAATATATCACTGTTTATACGGTGTATTTATCCGTCCGGGCATTCGGCTCTCCATCAGCATCTGGCCGCGTCCACAGTCCCGCGACCGCTCTCCTATACAGCCCCATACTTCGCCGCGACGTCTATGCAGCGTGTGTACGTAATTTTGGCAGAAGTCCATTGCTGAAATATCGGTCAGATTTTCTGCACTTGATAGATTTATTCGACCTATGGTCCAGTTATTTTCACAAGGTAATCAATACACACACACACACACACACACACACACACATTCACAAATATGTGCATATGACTACTATAAAGCCCTCAAGAAAAAGCATTAAATAAAATCCCCACTATTGACAATTTTCAAAATCACAGACAGCAGTAAAGCACAGACCGGTAACGTGAGCTTTTAGCTAATCTCGCGAATCCCGACTGACGTTATTTTGATTAAAAAATTTTTTTTTGTCATCTAAAAAATATACCCCACCCCCCTCTTTTTTCATCTCGATACTCCCCCCTCACCGCGGGTGCCAGAAGACAAAACGTAGAAGGCCCCCCAAATAAATGCACTGGCAAAGGTATGGGCGAGGGGGGCGGGTGGGGGGGGGGGGAGGGGGGGCACCCAGATTCCCATAACCGGTTCATAACCAGAGTAGAGCGTCACGACGTAACACGAGAGGAACATTTTGAGCGAGATAATTCTCTGCCTCTCAGATTGACTTCTAGGCTGCGTATAAGATAATGAGGAACCTCGGTGTATCATCATCCTCCCATTACCACGGTCCAGAGCCTGAAATTCCTCTTACGGTTTAGGAGGTGCGAGGAATTCGATGGGTGGGGTTTTGTTTGTTGGTAGGGGGTGGGTGAGGGAGTGGGTGGGGGGGGGGGTAGCGTGAAACAAAGAAAAGGATAAATTGAAGAAAAAAAACAAAAGAAAACGTCCGCAGCATCCCTAACAGCTGGACACTAATGGCTGGACCATCGGTCACCTCGACGTTCTGTCGGTCCAATCTGTCTGAGTGTTCCTCTATGTCACGGGGACGAACGTGTTGGGTTCCCACCAATTTCACTCTCGATTACATGCGTACGGCATCCGTAAAGAATTTTTTTCATAAATCGCGTAAAAACGTTATTACGAAAAAAAAAAATTCATTCGGCATACCGTATCGTTGCGCGGCCGCGTACTGTTGTTATTATTCGATCCTTGACCCGGATAACGTGGAAACTGAATGCGAGACCCGGCAGATGACTGGATCGCTTAATTAGACATCGTAATTTATTGTTGTCCATTGAATCATTCTTCCGATGCGTAATTGACTGCACGCGAGCGGCCATATTTTTTTTACACGCCACGCGGGTTCCTAGCGTTTAGGTCGTATACCGAATTCGTTACTCGTCCAGTACGTGTAACAGCTTCTGATATGCATATATATATATATATATATATATATGGCGATTGCATGTTATTAAAAATTTACGGTGAACCAATGCTGCGTGATTGGATGACGTAACTGGGTTATGATAGTCATTGAAAAATTCCTCATTTAATTAATAAGCAGCAGACTTTGCTGTTACACTATAACTATACAGTTGCGAATATATTCGCACGCTTTTAAATCTGTATATGCAGCCTTGTTTCGTGTTCATATTTTTTTTTTTTCACGGTTCCGGTCACTCGAGAATTAGTGATATAATGCATATCGTAAATATAGCTTTAAGGATTTACAGTCTTCGCTGGTCTTCTGTGAAATCCAATATGGCGGACGTCGTGAAATAAAAAAATTAATTATGCACGCACAAAGTTATATATGCAACGCAAGTCAGACATATTGGATTAGGGTCACCTACGTACACGTATTTCACCTGTTTACCTTCCCGTATTCATTCTATGACTGCTTTTAGTATTTACTTGAACGTCTGTCTCGGCTGTTTGGTCTTCATTATTATTTTATCTTCAACGCACTGAATTTCTTTGGACCATCGAGTACCTTGCACCTCCAATGCTTGTAAGCAGGCTATAGTGAAAAGTGAAAGATGAAAAGTCCCTAGACGGTATAAAGTTACCACAGGGTGACGTGACTCGGGGAATTTCAGGACCTTTTAATTTTTTTTACATCGACGGAGACGTTCCAGGGGTTTAATCCGATGCGTGACCAGCTCGACGGGTGCTTCTTGTATTTTATTTCTCAATTAACCGCAGAAGCATACTCCCTCCCGTATATGTCTCCTGTCCGACGAAGAACATTTAATAGAAATTATTTCACGTCTCCTTTGGCTGTTGTATCGTCTGTCGAGATTTAAATAATTGTCGCTTTCGTGCGCTAAGATTATACTTTACACCCGCTTAGCGTACAGTGGTCGTATTCTCGTGAGCTGATCTGTCCGATGAAAAATTGTCTAACCTCGCAAGGGCTACCAGCCTCGCTCATCTTGTAGTTCGTAAATGCGTTTTTTTTTTTTTGTATTCAAAGCCGCGCGTCGCACAAATCAAGCAAGTTATACGCGATGCGGTTTGGGTATACTTTGTGCACCCACGTATTAATGCAGCTATGGCTAGAAGCACGTGGCAATGCTTGCAGCTGCGACTTAATCCTTCGGGGTCTGGGTTAGGGTGGGTAGACTGTGCGTTGGGATTACAAGAGAGAGAGGGAGAAAAAAAATAGTCTCAAAGTCACCTCTGGTTTACGTAGCTGCCCCGGGGGTCACTTGGACGATTTCCCATCCGCGTAACTCGATTTCCGTAACTACGGCACGACTTGGAATAACAAGGCGGGTCCGTTAAGATGTGACGCCCTGAAGTTGGCTACTATGTCGTAGCTGGTGCACCTGCGTGAAATCGTACACGGCTGGGGCCCCGGGATAATTGCAGGTTCGTGGTTCTCGATCGGTTGTTCGTGTTCCCCGAGGGAGCATGGAAGAGCAAATGGAAGTAAAAGGAAGGTAGCTGGATCTTTTTTATCTTTAAGGTTAGGCTGTTGGAGAGGGAGGCGCTTGGGCCTTGCGGTCGGCTGATACGGAGACTGCAGTTTTTGAAGGGACCTGTATTGGACGGGTTTAGCCTTGCATTGTGTATCGCATAGAGTCTATATACGTATATGCTGTAGACGGTGGCTCGAGGGCTTGTGCGTAAACGCGCGAGCGGCCGGAGCCGATTTTGTGTTTGTTTTGGCAGCGGACGGAAGGCTCGTTGAGGATGCGCCTTGTGGGCGACCATCGACTTGGACGCTGAACATTTTTATAGGGAAATTATTGTGGGTATTTTTTTTCTTTTTGGATTACTGACGTGATCTTTTGAATGTTTTTTTTTCTTCTTATTTTGGTACACCCGAGATCTTCTTCGAACTGTTTCGCGAGGGGAATTTATTCATGAGGTAGGATCGTTTCAGGGCGAAATGCTCGAACTCTTAGAATCTTTATCGACGGACGAAATTTTGGCGAGTCTCTCGCTCGGAAGCTATGGGAATTTGAGAAATATTCTGCCGAAAAGCTGGTTAACGTAACGAGCTGATAAACCGCGTCGATCGTCAACGAAAAAAGTCTTCACTTTAGTTTGCTCCTGATAATATTACTTTGGAGATTCCCTGACTTGTTTGATCGTTAATTGTTTATATATATATATATATATATATATATATCATGCTATCGAGTACTGGATGGTTCATGGGTTCGATCTCAGGTGTGGGCAAAATTTTTTTTTTTTTTATTATAAATTTTAGCCGCCTATCCTGGATACCAGATCGTCACTGACTGTTGAGGATTCTTTTGTGATCACGTTTATATAGCATCTGGTATGAATGCGCCCCTTATATTTATTGGATATCGAGAAGCGTCCTTGCTTACCATTAATCTCATGCTTCTGATGTATTATGTGATAGATTTTCGATCCCCCGTAGAGGTTCCCTATGTGTACCTCGTAGGTACTGAGGTTCTGGTAATACTCGTGGCATTTCGTGATAGCTGGCTATTGGGCGAGCTCTTGCCATAATACCAAGACTATTTTGTGCCGTTATCGGGAAAGCGCGTTCAGGGCTTTACAGCTTCAATGATATAAGGCGGATTTGAAAATTTCTACCAGTTGCCGTAAGTGCCGGGGTAAACATAAAAATATACTGTACAGCTTATATGGTCTATATATATATACACACACACACATGTACTACCTACCTGTAATCGACACTTTATACATATCACTATAGGTGGTTTCGAGGATCAAGTAAAAAGTGATCCTTTCGAAATTTCTCCGAGCAAAGGAACATTATGTCAAGGCTTTGTCTTTTTGGCTGACACTGTATCTGTCGCGTATATTATAATAAATATTGAATAAATATTGGGAATTTGAAAAATCACTTTCAACCATACTACACACATTTATATTTTATGTGTGATACATATTGGTACAGTCGACGCAAGAATTTGTGATTGAGACGTTTAATGGTGGTAAGGGTTGAGAGGGGAGGGGGTGGGGGGGGGGAGTGTTAGCGGAAGCGGATGAAAAGAACGAGAAAGATGAAATAACATGGACCTAAGTCTCTTTTGCTTCTTATGGATATTTCAGGACTATCACGGGACTCTGTTTTGTCACAACCTGTATTTGGTTTACCGAAGGGACGGCTCGAGGCACTTCGAGACGGATACGAAGATAACGGCCATTTTGCCGTGTGGATTAATTATTGACGCGGTGCATTTAAGGGGGAAAAAAAAAATGTATCACGCCGAAACCTACTGGGAGTTCGTTCATATACTTTTTTTTCCCCGTTCCGATCGGATGACTTTCGTACACTGTCAGCCTCCTCGTTTACGGCATTCGAGAACCTTCTGGATGCTCGGGGAGATAATTTTTAGTCTTTTTTCAGTATTCCGAAGCTTCTTTCGGTGTCTTCGCGCAGTCACTGAATTATTCGGGTGGGTCTGTTGCGTTTTTGCGGAATTCTTTCTTTGTCTCTTAAACGGGAAGGGAGGTGTAATATACATATATACATGTATATATCGATGCACGTTTACTTTGAAATTTGAAAATCACACTCGGATACCTGTAGCGATACGTATTTTAGTGCTGGTTCAGACTCCCGGTCGACGAACTTGTCAACGATTTTGGGACGCGTAAATAAACTTCGCTGACTTCCTGTTGAACGTCGATCGCACCGCGAGGGACCAGGTTTGACGTATACAAGGGGGGAAGGATTTGGAATAGAACGGGTAGTGCCTAGAATGAGACGGAGTTTTAAAAAATCACAGATCCTCATGGTTCGCGAACTCACTGCTCGCGGCGATTAAGATTTTTGTTGATGTCGAAAAAATTTGTTGGAAAAATTTTTTTTGCGTGCTATTTTCAATCCATAGTCTTGGGTATGGCAGATACCGCGGTTATCGGCATTGTTTTTACTCGCCCTTGATGCCTGTTGCCGTTTCGTCAATCGAACGAGTGGCTGATTAACGAAGCCCTGTCGATAAGGCAGGGTCAGTAGAAAGCCAAGAGTCGGAAATCAGACGATCGAGGTATCACGAGAATTCCTCTTTGAATTATTCATGGACGCCATTAACGATACTAATATTCAATGTCAAAAGTGTACAAGGCTTATCAGTGTACACTTGGGCATCCATGTATAGCCTCAGGCACGATATGAAATTTTTTATACGAAATCTGACCATATATCACTGTATAAATTCAGTGCCAAGGTAATAAAAGAAAAAAAAAAAAGAAAAAGAATCTTATTTCCAACGTTTCGTTTAATTTACTCAAAGACTTCCAATTCCCAGCCAACTTTCCAATCGTAGGTCAAATAATTTATCCGTGTCCGAGAGAAGTTTTGGTAGAGAAGGAAAGCGAGAGAGAGAGATAAAGAAAGGGAGAGAGAGAGAGAGAGAGAGAGAGAGAGAGAGAGAGAGAGAGAGAGAGAGAGAGAGAGAGAGATAAAACGAAAAACAAAGATAATTTCTCCATCAGTCGCGTTTTGCATCGCGTCGCATTGCGGAATCGTCAACCGTATAAATCGCTCTTAGTGTCTTGTTCGCGTTGTGCACGTACCTTTACGGTCGGACGTTATAAATAATTCGTGTATAAAAAAAAAAAAGTGTACCAGGGCACGTCGTCGTAGCCATGGCAAAAGCAGCAGCGGCGGCAGCACGGATTTAAAGAACGTTCATTGTGGGAGACGTAGCGAGATGCTGTGTCGCTCGAAGCTTTTTTGTTTTAATTTTTTTTCTGTTTTGTCATATTTTTTAAATTAATTTTCTTTTTCTTTCTAGTATCGTTGTTCTTCTCAGTTTTCCTTACCTCGTAACCGGCAGCTTCTACGTGAAATTCCTCGTGAAGCTAATTGCCAGACGACTTGACGCTTTCGGGTATTTACGGGCGCACGAGGTACAGGGGGATTTAAACGTTCGCGTTAAAGTCTTTGCGGATTGACAGGCACGTCCAATTTGTGCAGCGCGGACGCTCGTGGGCGTCGCGATGCCTCCTGCAGCCACCAGATGGCCCCTCGTCGAGCCGTCTTCCGATATGGCGCTCCGAAATAACAGGAGCGCCTCTACTCGTCGTTGCCAAAACGTGGCTATGCGCAGATTTCGTGTGATTTTCAACTTTTTTTATAGCCTTTTTATTCTTCAAGAGAATTTAGGATTTTTGCCATTTTTTTTTCTGGCTTATCAATACAACCTTTTTTTTTCAATCTTTATATCCGTCAATTGGCGTCTTTGTCGGTCGTCATGTTGTTTCCCAAACGTCAATAAAGCTGAAATTGGCAGAGCGGATAAACCCGCCGAAAAATCTATTACATAATTAGGACCTGTTTAAGAGCTAATTGAATGTCCAAATTAAAATTTTATAACTCCAGCCCCTTTTAGTCAAAATCTGTGGCGGTGTTGATTAAAAAAATAAAAAATTGGACCAGCCACAGTTAAGAATCCAAAAAAAAATCGATTACAAAATTAGGAGCTGTCTAACAGCCAATTAGGTCCAATTTTAGAATTCCATCCCTTTTAGTCAAATTCTGTGACGGTGGTATCCTATAAAAAAAAATTTGGAATCGCCGCAATAATAAAAAACTGAAACCAAAAAAAGCATAGGAATTAGGAGCTAATTAAGTGATTACAAAAATTTGCAACAGCCAAATTTGGAACTCTCGCACTCCCCCTCCCCCCTCCCCCTCCCCTCCCCCCTTATCCAAAAACCAAGACTACCTCGCTCTGGACACAAGAGAGGTAGATTCCACTTTCCCACGCGGATAATCAAGGTACTTCAACACTGGCAATCTGTTCTAGGATTTAAAAGCTCCCAAGATACGCGGCAGTTTAATAAAATTCACTCGAATTATATCATACGATTTATAGATCTCACTGACGATAAGAATATTGATCTTTAATCGTGTCCAAAGGTCAAATAAATATTTTCTCCGATCACTTTTTCTTTCGTGTTACCCAATCCTCCGTTAGATCGATCACCAGATCGAGGGTATCTAATAATTGCAGTCTGCGCGTATCATTCGATCATCGCGTTAACGATAATTATAATCCAGTTATAATTTTTTTTTTGAACACAGTTACTCAATACCCGTCTGGCGTATACGAAGTTATATAAAATTATATAAGACCTGTAAACGTAAAGTCGTAATGTTTCTGTGGAAAAAAAATAGTTATTTCACTTTCAACGTTTCACGATCCCTCGTAAAACCCGGTGCTCAGATTTTTCGAAAAAAAAAAAAAAAAAAAAAAAATCATTCTCAAGTATACCGTACGCGTAATTTCGTCCCCGTTTCGTGGAACACTCGAGATTCTTATGATTCTGGAAGAGAAACCACCTTTTTTTTATCCTCTTCAAATTAAGAAAACCCCAAGGAATAACCATTGCCTCCAAGGAACCATTGTGTCTCGTATTGCTGCGCTGGCTCGACCCAGTACTCGGGATACCGTAAACAACGCTGGCAGTTTAGAAAAAATATATCATACGTCCGCAGGAACAGTCGGCGCCATTGTTGCTCAAACAAAGACGCCAGTGGCGCCACGTCCGCTCTCGAGGACGAATACTCAACTACTACTGCTATTGCCTGACCCTCTTGAAACAGACGCACTCCGCTCAGCCATATAACGTTTAGTATGTGGTTGAAGAGATTTTTTTTCTTTTTTTTACTTTATTGCACTTTTTTTTTACTTTATTCAAAAATCCCCTCTCATCCCCGCATTACGTATTTTTACTTGACAGAGACGTTTATGGAGCATCTTTTCAGTGTGAAAAATCATATGCAAATCGAAAGGAGATATATATTTTTGAAAAACCTGTTATTACACGAGTAATTGTCGGATCGATTGAATTTCGTTGCGTAGGGTCGTATAGTATTATCTAAATTTTAATTAACGACGCTATCACGACCCTCAAAAATTTTCCCTTATCTCCTGACGGTCTCAAGATTCAACGTCATTCAGCGGTTCAGCCTGATTACGCGCGGCTTCGTTTCCCTCGGAACTCTTCTGTGCTTACTGGGAAAAATAATTTTCACATTTTTTTTGTTCATACCCAAATTAGATAAAGTTATCGTGTTTCTTATCAGTGGTACAGTTTGAAAGGTCGAGAAAAAAGTTTTCCTAATAGAAATCTCATTGACTCTCAACCAGTCGTTGGACTCTTAAAAAATAATTGAATTTTCAAAATCAGCCGTTTTCTATCTATCGATCGATCGATACAAGTATAAATATATCAATCTGATATTCAAGGTCGTCAATCGATATCACGATGACGCATGTTACTTATGGATGACACCGAGACATCTCTTTGGTATCTCATTGAAAATCTAATTGATCTCAAGACGCATAAGATAGAAAGAAAAAATCGGCAGCTCCTTTCGATCGCAAGAGAATTCAAAGAGAAGCGATAGTAATCGGAAATGTCGTTTTCCTTGAAATATACCACGTATATTATATATATATATATACATATATAACACGTATACACATATATACCAATCAGACTCGCATTTCTAAAGCAAACCGCCACTGAAAGATCGGCCAGTGAATTTTTTTTTCAGAATCCAAGTAAATAGGTCCATAATGGCCTGAGAGCACGCTCAACGCAATCCGTACGTGTAAAACACGTGGTTAGCAATATATCGATAATTTATACCCAGCGCCGTATGTAATCTTGCTTAATCGTATAGAAACAAAGGAACACGATCTGTACGTTTAACAATTTCCTATAAGGACACGTACGCTTTACCAACTAGCCTGTACCGTTAGAAATAAATTGGTGTTATGAAATGAAATTTTTTTTTTATATAAAATATATACATACAGCCAGAGCAGCCTTGTTCGAGAAAACGTCGTAAGAATAATTTACGTTGGCACCAGTGACCTAGGGTGGCCCTTTAACCTATTTGATTGCATAAATGGTGTCCTTTATCACAGACTCACGGGCACAGAGATGCTTTAGGGTAACAAGGATCTTCCTGTCCCTTATGAGATTCTGTTTTGAATTATTACCGCTTCTCTTGAATTTTTCCCAGAAATGCGTGCGAAGTTCGAGCATAAACGGTTCCATGGTTACTGTGAAGATTTTCAAATTTTATTTCTCTCTCTCGTTACAGACGATTCTAACCTAATTACAAGAGCATGGCCTCGACCATGAGTCTGCAGCAGCAGACCTCATCTCAGGACACAGTCGACTTTTCTGGATACCTGCAATCGTCGCACGGTCATCAGTCGCATGCGAAGCAGCCTGACAGGCAACAGCTACAGGGTGGTCAAAAAACATCGAGTCGTGATCACAACGCCAGCTTCACCAGCACCAAGGGACTTTTGAATGGACCTGGACAGAACAATTGTTTTCTCAACAGTGCCGTACAGGTGAGTGTTAGAAATACATTTTTTTTAATATATCCATTTTTAATCATTTTTAAGCCGTGAAATTCGCCTTTGAGCTTTTTTTTTCTTCACGGCGCCTGAACCCAGGCAACCCGCTATGCTCGCGCGTCTTTACGCAAACGAAGATTCCTCGACGTCCTCGATCGCGTCGACGACGAAAATTTCGCTAAAAAGTCATTCGTTATTATGATCATCCATAGGTGCTGATTAATTTATCATTTAGTCGTTTATAGCTGCGTCGCGTCTACTTTTCTCTCGTAAGAAATCGTTTCTTGCGTTAAGCTTCGTTTACATACTGCCTATGCTCATTCTGTGTATACGCGTGTATATATAGGTATACCTCACGCGCACAGAAATTACAATCAATTCAATTTACATGTAAACGAATCGCTCTATCGTCGTCCGGATCCGATTATGGACGTTTGTTAGCGGCTCGTTAGACGCTGAGCGCCCGTGTGGACACGCCTTGTTCCTTATGTCGTGTCCCCACGATTTCGTGCCATTGTCCTTTGTGCTCCCATGTATACGTCATTAAATGACGACACGCGTGCGGAGAACGAGCGACCGATAATCGTGCGGACGACATTTATTATATACAGTAATAATAATAACAACAATAAGGAGAGCGAAAAAGCCCGCGGGAATTATTTTAGGTCATTATCAGTAGTGTCGTCAAATACGACAGCTCGAATTCCTTTGCTTTCTATCAGCCATGACTTTTTTTATTTTTCCCCTCCTCTCGATCACCGATTTAACATGAGACTCGCATAACTTGACGTTACGCGACACGTGATCAATGTGTCAATCGTGAACGCGCACGCGAACTGGGTGTGGTAACTGCCTTTGCGTCGCGTCACGATTTAGAAAAGAAACCACGTGACACTTGGTTAATCCCTTGTTCTTATTATTATTATTATCGATACACGCTTTTTTGGGCCTGTAAGACGAGCGATAAGGATAGTATTATCAGTGGGCTCTGATCGTACATATTTTATAGCGACCTCTCACTTCTTAATGTTTTTACCCTCGGCGTCTCTCTGACGTTAGAACGTCACGTGGCGCTTTTCCACGATGCCGCAAGAATCTCTCAATGAAACTTTCACGCGCTACTCCAATACAATTACCGCCAGTGTGTATACTGAATGGCAACGCTGTGTCGTAGACCACATACGTGGACGCGCGTGTCGCTCACTCGAGAACGTAATCGTACCAGGTGTCGTCCCACTGCGAATACACCCGTAACGATCGGTAACGAGCAGCGAATTGTATATGCGATATTTTTGACACGCACTGTACGCGAAGTCAAACCCAGTCCACACGGTATGGGCGACCAAATCTTATAACGGGTTCTCACAGTCGACCTATCGTTTACGTCGATTTAAGTTAAGAGAAATTTGTTTTCGCCCGAAAGACAAGCGTTCGTTCAATTCGGAGCTGGTGGTTACGGTGAAAATCAAGGTAAGCCACCTATAGTACGTTCGTTGCAAGATCAGTACCGTATGGGTGTGTCATCTGTGTTAGACTGAGTGCGCGTGCACTCGCGGGTGGAACGTTGGGTGAACATGACGTAGTTCACGTATCGGCTGTATGTGCGTATGGTGTATAGTAAACAAAATTTTTTTGTTTTTCTATGTACCAGTCTGTATCGTATAGTGTGTGCGTGCTTGTTATTCTTTTTTTTATTACGGCAGAGAAAGATTGCACGTTAGCACGTACGTACTGTAGATTGACGTTTCAGTCCGATCTGAAATTTCATGCTCGTCAATGACCCTGATTCGGCGCTGCTTCGAGTCGGAAATTATACACCCTGAGGCTTACGAACTCGGGAATTTTTTTTTTTTTTTTTCAAAAAGTTCATCACGCCCGTACGAGTCTTATACCGGCGCGCAGATCGCACGGTGACTTTACGTTTGAATTGTTTGACTGGTTCGGCGTGCCCGTTAGCTTTTTTTTTTCTTTCTACTCGATAACGATTCGAAACCATTCGGCCCGGTATTTACATACATATATTCGCTCGCATGGATCTGGTTCTGCGTTTAGTTGTTATTATTATTTTTTTTTCCATGGGATCCCACGAGGCTTCTGCTCTGTCGAATGGCGATAGTGCGTTTTTCTTTGCGTTTATCCCGATATATCGGGAATTCAGGGATTTTTCGAAAAACGAAGGAGCGATAATTATTTTTCGGGATTTTTTATTTAAAAAAAAATCTTGTAACGCTTCTCGATTCCTCCGACACGTACTTCGCTGACTTCTGGTTTCAAGGTCTTTGTCAGGACTCTCTTTGTTCCTTGGCGATTGGCTCAGGCCCTATTTCCCTTTACTGTGGATTTATGGTACCGGGAATTGTTCCGGTAGGATGTACGCCCCACGAACGTTCACGTTTAAGAGGATTTATTTTTGAAGAAATTTTGTTTGTTTTCTCTTCCTGAGACTTTCCCGCGCAATATATCTTTGCGGTTATCGGAGCGGGTTCTCTCGCTCTTGTATCTCGTCCAGTCTTATTTCGCCGCATCCTAAATATTCTAGCCCAACATTCTCTGCGATCGCGAATAACGAACTTGCTCAGTCGCTGATTCCCACTCTTCGCCATTCAAGTACCCAGGGGTTCAAGGTTCCCTTCGTGAACCATTATTTCCGGGACGAACCTCCTGCGGTTCCTGACTCCTTCTCCATGACTAATTTTATCCCCATGCGACTGCTCACGGTGCAACAGCGTTAATTTCGCGATCGTCATGCAAAAAAAATTACTCGGTTAAAGTCATCGGCAATTATCCGATAATCGTTATACGACGAGGTTGCCGATCTTCGAATTTCGCAATAGCCCGTGAGAGAAGAATCTTTCGGATTTTCTTTTTTTTTTTTTCAATTTTCCTATACCTGCCGCGAGTGCGACAGAGACGGACTTATCGGACACTCGCGCGCCTAAGACAAAGACAGACGTATCCGTCACTCAAATTCCTAGGTGCAACCCCTTTCATCCAATTAACTGAATAGCAAAATTGTAATAAAGTTAATTTTTTTTTTTTTAATCACTCCAAAACCCTAATTTCTCTGTGGGTCATTTATTTTATTTTATTCTTTAGCCTTCGAATTTAAAAACAAAGAGAATTTACCAGCAATAATACAACAGAGTAGGATATTAATGGCAGAAGACAAAACATTAACTGAACGTATCTGCTTACGGTTTACCTGGTCAATTCTAATTACCAAAAAACATCACTCGACTCCAGCACTCTGTTTCCCGTCAAAAAAAAAAGATGCTTCGTGTTCGTTCGTCATCGTTTACACAATTTTCGTCATTTTATCCTCTTGCGAGTCTCGTACAACGCGCGCTCTCCTATTTACATATATACCGGGTGTGCCTTAGCCGTGCATAGTATTACATGGCTGTATCTGCCAACCAGGGCGAGAAACCGTTTCCCTACTCGTTTAGCATATACTTTTTTGCCACGCATAACGGGTTTACCTATTTCTCGCCATTATTTTCTTACGCAATCTTTGGACATCTGGTCATACGTTATTTTGACACGGTTGGATCAATGGCGTAAGCTCCTCCCTATACAGTTTACTATTAATCATGCCGGACCGTGGTTAACATGCATGTGATACATGTATATCTATAGCTATTATGTATACGTCATATATATATATACTTAATGTTTAAAAATTTGTACGTGGCTAATCTTTGTCTGTTTACTTCCTCCATTGTAATTTTCTTGCGACTGTCCCGTGAAGATTTCTTTTTAGGGAACCTAGTATGCTTTTAGTAAAAAAAAAAAGATTCTTCACGATAACTTCGTGAAAAAGGAGCGTACTTTTCTTATCGGCTGAACGCCACTTATACCTGGCCTTATGCTGTGTCATTGCGCCTTGTGACTTTACGAAAGCGCGCGTACGTTATATGTATACACCACTCTGCCTCCTATAGTCTCAAGGAGGTATCTCTATTTACGTTTTGACGCTTTCACAAAGGGTAGAGTCGCGGCGAGTTTGTTATCGTCGACGTTAAAAAACACTGACGATGAGCGACAACGGACACTTGTGCCAAGTTGACTCTGGTTTTATCGAGCGTGAGTGTTATATATATATATATATATATATATATATATATATATTGGCTGTGCATATTTGCAGTCGACCGTAGATAAGGAGTTTCTCAGAGAAGCGGGGAGGGGTTTTAGGGAGAATGAGAGGAAGAAAAAGAAATATGACTGCTGCCAAGGCGAAATTTCATAGTAAAAGATTATACGTTGGGTTGACTTGACTCTACGTTGAGAATACTCACGGTTGTACAGTCTCTCGGTAAGTTTACGTGAGTATTTATATTATTTTTTGTTCTATGATTGTCTAATTTCACCATGAGCCGTCAGATGGCGCCAGCGGCGACTTCAACTTAGCTTTGTACCTGGAGACGAAAAATGTCGTCGCTTCGTCGTTCCTTGAAAATTAAATCGCCAAGACTCCGGCGGAGATATTGACGTCTTTGGACTCTGCCCGAAGCCTCCTTGGTATTGAATTTAGAAGTGGCTGAGATCGTTCTCGTGTTATATGCCTTAGACGAGGCGCCACTTGAGAATTTCTCTCAAGAGGGCTTTAATTAATCAGGACTTAATTCATGGAATTGAGTTTGGCTTTGTTACGGATAAAGGAGTATTTTCAAGGTAGCTGTCGCGAATAACTTTATCTGGTTCTTGTTTAGCCTTGCTTGTATGGTATTATGTTGGGCTGGATATATTTACGTTATAGAGTATTGTGTTTGTGTGTGTTTGTATATATATATCGGTGCTTAGTTTATTTCGGCGTTTTCACTGGAGGGCTGCGCTAATTAACCATTTGGAATGAAAGGCTGAGTCAGCTAATGGCGATGGGGCTTAATGAAAACAGCCCTTCGAATTCGGTACCCTTAAATTTTACACTGACAAGGAATTTGGTTATACATAGGTGGCGTTGCGGCGTTCAAAGGCACCTGCCCCAAAAAAATGGAAGCGGCAACCTGCCGAGCCGTGTTGCATTTCCGGAATCAATTACCGTGAAGGACATTACGCAACGAGACGTAATATGGGGTGATGTTTAATTTCCTGGATTTTTTTTTTACTTTCGGTGATTCAAGCAAAAGACTACGGAGGTAAAAGTCTTGATTTTAATTCGACGAGGAAATCCATTGCGTACGTTCTTCGCATGACGTTTGATTGATAATAATAACATTTTTTTGCATCAAACACAGTTTTGGGGCTAGGAATATATTTTTGCATCGTGATACGGACTATATCGGGTGTTTATTTAATGCTGGTACTGCCCGGTGAAATAACGGCGCGAAATCGTGACTCTTTGAAGACTGAATTTTGTCTCGCCCAGACTAAAACTTCGGGCTGTATCCTTGAGCAGCGTTGCGGCCATTCCGCGACGGTACGACGGTCACGAGAGTAGGTGCAGATGTCGTGCATTGGCCTCGTGGAAATTTTTTTATTTATTTTTTTCAAAATTTCATTCGACTGAGAATCACTGGTGGCAAAGTTGAGACTACGACAGTACCGGCTCTGTATCCGTACTTCCTCCACCCACGGACATCTTCCTCGGGTTCAAGGCTTCCTTCGGGGCTTTTCGCTCCGGCGCGAAAGCCTGAGATAGACAGACAGAGAGAGAGAGAAAGAGAGATATCAGAAATAGAAAAAAATGGATACAAGCAACTAAGCACGCATTTCGTACATGTGTACATGTTTTGTGTATACATATAGTTCATAATACTACTACTTAATATTATTTATCAAAATTAAAATTCAATCCGCTTTACGACGCAGTTAAGTTACCTAGGAATTCACTCCTGATTTCAAAGCGCAGGCAACCTAACCTAATTAACCATAATAATTGGCAAACCCGTCTTCCATGAGTTTTCTACTCTAATTGCTCTCGCGCCATAAAAGGATGGAAAGGCGAAGGAACATAAACACAGTATAGCTCTACGTAGTCCCGAGGCTCTCTTTACCCGATTGTCAGGATTTTATGAATAAT
Organism: Trachelus iudaicus; assembly: GCA_030142595.1. Lineage (NCBI taxonomy): Eukaryota > Metazoa > Arthropoda > Insecta > Hymenoptera > Cephidae > Trachelus > Trachelus iudaicus. Next base: position 3,073,919 of record JARQTH010000353.1, on the reverse strand, counting down.
TGCTTGCAAGCTTAAGAGTCACCGAGGCGACTTTATTACTTTACCAAGAGCTCCGCTTAACGCTTGGGAAGGTTAGGTAAGGCACGGTGAGATAATACGATTTCTCTATTTTCATATTTTGCCGCGTATTTTTCTTCTAAAAGATTCAAGATCATTCTTGAGTCTGCCTGTACCCAGGGTCTTGGCACTGACGTCCTCGTTGGTAAAGTTCATTTTTGGTCACTCCAAATGAAAATTATTGACTCGGTGGGTGACTCAGTCGAAGCTAAGATTTTCGAGATCAGTGCCCCTCGCCTACCCAGTGAACTTCCCACGTGTTCCTGACATCTCCAAGAAGCCACGGTCGCCTCCTATTCGAGTCAACCCGAAAGCAGTCTTGTGTATATCCGCCTTTACTCTGCTCAGCGATTTGAATTGAAAACTGAAACAGATAATTTTTGCTACATGTTCATCTACGGAGACGCGTCATTTTTTTTTTCCATATCTAAACTCTGCATACCCCAAGATTCGTGCAGCTGCCAGGTACACGACCGATCCGCACCTGACCCTGGTGATCGTCCTGGGGGATGCTCTGGGGTTTGGACTTGGCGATTGGTCGAACAATGAAATAGAACGGCAGCACGTGCCCCGGGCCATTGAGCAGCTGTCCCATCAGGTCTTCCGACATAGTCCACATGGCGCAGATGGATTTTAGCCACCCTCGCCCATCCACATTTTTCTGCGGTCCAAGAGCAAGCTCAGTGGGTGGACAATTCTCCAGTGAATTTATATCAACTGCCCAACCTCACCTAGAAGTAATCATACCAAAGGCCAATCAATACGGTTCGGTTAACGTCGCACGTTGAGGATGAGCTAAGCAGCGACATACGTACCGGCCCAAAGGGTTTCCCCAAGTGTCACAAATTGCTGGCCCGTGATTCCTGCTGCCTGGCGAACAGTGGAACAATGGCCCATCCTAGACGGGCGTAATCGTAATGCCCCTAAGGCCCCGCTAATGTTTTTCCCCGAAACTACAGACCGGAAGTCGCTACGGGACTCCGAGTATCTTGTGGAGCAGGTGTTCCTGAAGTAGCTTCTCTGAGTCATCCTCACCAGGTGATTCCCACTGGACGTTTGGTCAAGCAGACTCGAAGCTAGACTTGGCAGGTGTCTCCTCCTGGTGGCTCATCTTGACCGTTTAGGCACCTCATTGAAATTTTGCCACTGATGATCATCCGTCCGCTCACTTCCTACGCCCTTCCTGCGATCATCCTGATTCTGCAACCTCAGGTCCCGTATGTATGTATGCAGACACTTCTGGATCCAAACCCTTGAGCCTGGCGTCTTGCCAGCAAAATCCGAAGAAGGGCCCCTGCGTTGATATAGTCAGGTGAAATGAAGCCAGAAGGAAAAGAGTAGCTCACCAGGGCGCCTCCTAAGAACCACGTGTGGGAAAACGCCACCATGCGAGACTGAGAAACGCGTGGGTTCGATTCTTCATGTGTGACGTATTCACTATTACTTACGTTCTTACCTACGGTTCACATACTCACGTACGCGTTGTCTGGTAACCATGAAGACATACTCATGAATTTTTCTCTTGATCGTCGCACCTGGTGAACGGTCTTGGAATCAGCATGAAGAACCAGAACTAAATCCGTATACCTATATATATATATATATGTCAGTTTTTCATCAGGTTAAATAAGTATTATCACTACACTACAGATACTCACGTGCATTCGATTCGATGCATTTAAAAATTCGATGCATTGAAAAATCAACCGGTACCAATAAACACACTGTTTTGTTATTCAAAAGGAACCGTCGAATTCGCATGGGAAATTCGACTGGGTACTTCTGGGAGTGGCACGTCTGTTTCCGGATGTCAAAAAGAATGAAGGTGTTGAATATACAGGGTGGGCCCGGTTTATTCTTATGTTAACGCTTTTCATTCAGCGCCACGTGGCTTTGTCCATGGTAGAGACCGGCAAAAAGTTCAATCCAGTCGTCGCCATGTAAACTGTATAGGCATTCATATTTAGTATATTGAGAGAAGGAAACGTGACCTTCGAAAGAGCACGTGGAGGTTTGACATCGACGAGTCAGACAAGTTCATCGCGTGTCATTATTTTTCTTACCCCTTTAGTCAGTTATCCCCAGACCTCAACGTTACAAACTAACCCTTAGCGGCCTCATGGATTCTTTTGCGATTTTTAGGTTAGATCCATTACGCATCGTCTCCCTCGCCAGCTCATCCAGCACAAACGGTCTATCTAAATCTCAATCTTTGAACTCCGGTATAGCTCAACCAAGCGAATCGTCCTCCCGCAGTGTTCGCACTGTTCGCAGTTCAGCTCGTCCCACCTTGGATCAGCCTGTGAAATCTAACCCTTTTGAACGCTCGAACAACCTCAACTGACTTTTACGGCTGACTATACCTTATAGAGCGGATAACTTTAGTGTATCCTGCAGGTATCCATAGTCCCACCTTCTGAATGTTCGTCCTACTGGACCAGAACCATCCCACTGATCTCGAGTTATACTGTACGTTATAGTGCGTATATGTGTGTGTAATTTTTATTTCCCACTGACCGACGAGACGGCATCTTTTTTTTTAAATGTATCCTCCATACCTGACTGTACGTAATTTCGTATGCGTAGTAACGGTTGATTCACACTTTGTATATTGTGTTATCACTCCCTGTGGACCAAGGAATTTGATTAGGATCCTCCCCAGTGACGAGTCAGGGCCTGAAATTAAATTTCAAGCTAATTGAGTATCTACGGAGGTTCTTTTGTATGGGTCAAAGTTTACACGAATTATTTAATGCACTCGATAATTGTATCTATACACTTTGCAGTGTGTACCTTTGTGCTTTGCTTTCTCTGACAATGAAAATGCGATATTTCACGTAGCCACGTTGGCTCCGCGAGTGTGTATAAACGGGAAAATGACTTCCTCGGTAAATCCTGGAGATATGTAAAATAACATAAAATAACGTAACCAGTCTTGCGTAATTCTTATGAAAGATCGTTGCGATGCTCGGGGGTTTCTCAAGGCCTTGATTAAACTCAGAATAAAATTATTGCGGATGCTGTAGAAAATGGTACAGGGTGCGGCGTCGTCGTTAGTAACAACGGGAGATGTACTTCGAGGATGATTGATTAAAAAAAAAAAAAGAAAAAAGAATTAATCCAAGCGCACAGCATGGATACGACAAATGACTTGATTAAACTCATAATTTCTATACGCACTTTCACTGCCAATTTTTCCATATTGCGCATGCTCATTGCACAGCCACACAATTATTCGCAAAGATTAGCAATCCTTGCAATCCAATTCCCGTTATCCAACGAATTTTATCGATTCGTATTTTCTCCAGCAATTCCACGCACGTTACTCCCATGCCGTGGCAGTTCGTCGTGGCGTCCAATTCGTAGAAATGTAAATGCGTGACGTTTCTATGTACGCGACGCAATAACATTAATAATTGCGTAACTACCGGCACGGGTAATATACACGGTAGTGATTTTTTTAGTTCTTTTTTTTCCAAAAGAAAAAAGATTTATCGCCCGCTTCATAACCGTTAATTATTCCCTGAACGAAACACATCGGCCCAACCTCCCCCATTGGTATTAACCCGTAAAATATGACGGGTTAGGTTATTCGAGGTTAGGTTAAAAGAGTCACGGTACCGCTTCAAATACAATTCTTCCAGGAAGCCCGATCCTCGGCATTCTTGAGCTGTCGGTAAACGCGAAATCACGAGAACCTCGAAAGAGACGTGGAGGCAATAATTTTGTTGCCGTACGGGTAAGAAACGTTCCCTCGATAACAATAATTTGTTAAACACGGGCCATTTATCTCACACGCCCGTGCCTCGTTCTCTGTGAGTTGCACGTATACCGCCCTACTGGTTTCTACTCCTCGCGATGATTGGAAACGTCGACTAGGTTTTGTTTTGTCTTCGGCAGGCGAAAAAAAGAACTCGAGGATTCCGCGTAAAGTCGAACTTACGTTCGGAGCGCCGCTGCGCCATCTGTTGGGTAAACTCGGAAGGTCTCCAGCAAGTAACCAAATACTCGCTGCTGACACCGCGTGAACTCGCGTATACGTGTAAAAAATAATAAGGATGGACCCGCCGATACATCTTACGGACGGTGGAAGCCAAAAGGAAAAGGAACGACGGATAAGGATGTTCCTGGTGAACAGAGTTATGAGTTACTACAAGTGGAAAGGAGCAACACGTGGCTAGTTACAAGGGTGACGGATATTTTTGAACCCCGTATCATCTCCATTGTTTCGGTCGACACAGTTTACGGGGGGTTATGTTTGGTGCGCGAAGTGAGGTTATGTTGCTCTCCGTGGACAAAAGGGAAATGAGAATTGGTGTTTCGATGTAATTTCGACGGGCTGTGTCGGAGGTACGATTATAAATTAATCAAGGAGTGGATAATGAGTCCTCGGCTTGGACACGGTTGCTGCTCCACGTGGGAGCCACCGACGTCTCTCCGAGGTCTGGCGCCTTACTTACATCTCTTTATACAGCGAAGGAAGAAGCCTCCGACGGAACCACGTATCCACCATACGTATACCCGTGATTCACACCTACGTCCATTAAGGCGAATGTGAATCTCGTGCAATTATACTACCCGAATAGGTTTGCCAAGTTACGACAGACCGGAGATTGCTGCTTTCATGCTGTAGGTATATCATACCTATGCGTACGTAATTAGCCGTGCCGTACCGATAAATCCTTAATTTTATAAAATCTTTTCTCTTTTAATAAAAAATATTTTGACGACTACAAAAGAAGCAGGAAGATTTAATCTTTACGAAAAATGCAAAGGGATTAATAATCAAGAGGAGCTACAGCAATCAGACATACAGAAGGATGTTCTCCCTGGGTTTCATTACGATAACAGGAAAGGCAAGTTCTTATGAAGTTTACATGCTGATACATATAGATATAGGTATACGTGTGCATATATATAAATATACTATAAAGAGCATTCATTTAGCGCACTAACTATGAATAAGTGCTCCACAGGCCGACATTATTAAAACACGTGAAACCCGGTATCTCACGTGGTGCAGCCACCGTGACCACATAGTAATAGTAAAAGCGCAGAGATAGGAGAGGTTATATAGCCTCGACCCGGGGGCTGCTGAATGAAGGAGGACCGAAAGAGGGCTCGAACCGGAAGCCGCCACCGGAACCGCTCCTCCTTGCCAGGTTCACATGGCCACTGGTAGTCGAGGAGGTCACGATAATTCTTTGCCGGTCTACGCTATACTGGCTGCAGGTGCTTCCATCAGATAAAGGCGGATTCACACCGAACTTCGTTGAGGAGTCAAAACGTCTTTTGCCATGTAACTGCCGTCATTGCCGTTGCGTCTCGAGTCAGTGATCTCCTTTATTTTTTTTTTTAGTTCCCTTCGTTTCCGACCACCCCCCTCAGTACCGGACACCATATGCAATCTTATGAATATTGCATAAGGAGTACCGAGTGGATTTTAAACTTTCGATTATTTCATCCATCCGCTTCGATTTACTTGATGGAATTATTAGTCCGTGGGAAATCGCATTAATTCAACCCCCTTTTTAGGGATGAAAGGATTCGACGTGGCTAATGGCGCATGACCAGACTCCATGGTCCATGTAAACACGACCGATGGACTTGAACGAATTAATTATTGGACACTTTGAGATTTTTGAAAAGGTGAACTATTTTTTTTTTCATGCGTAACGGTAACTCGAATGCTTGTGTAAATTTCGATCTTTTTCGAGAAGCTCTGAAAAATGATCGTTTTGCAAACTATCGCGGTTCTTGCTCACTTGCGAGTTCGCAACGGTAATGCAATGGAGTTGACGGCGACAGTCGTGTCGAACCATTCGCGAATTTAAATTCGAATCAATTCGCAGCATTCGCTACGTTCGATTAGGATTTTATTATTCGCTCTGTAAATCTTCAGTCTGCGTCCTAATTGTATAATATTTTGTTTTAATTAGTCTCCGTGTAATAACGAAAAAGAAGGCTTGGCTCAACACTCTTTAATTTATACTCGTCCTCTTTTTTTTTTGGTTACCTTCTCCTCGTTGTCGAACCACATAAAATTAGCATTCTCATATAAATCCTAGTCGTTTTCACGCGGTCGTATCGTTTCGACATTTGAAATTCAAATTGACCGTTACGATATCGCTTGCTCGTGCGCCTGCGCATCGGCAACCCGTCACGCACGGAAGTTCAGCCGATCGCCCATAGGTGTTCATCCTCGATCCAAATATTTCATGCAGCGTCCATTCGAGAGTCTGGAAGAAAATAATTTCTTTCAATTGTATTACAGAAACAGTCATTTACAGTCAGCATCGGACAATGCACGTGCTCGGGTTGACTATTGTAAAATAGCATGGCCGCATTCGTGCAGTGAATACCGATAGCCTATGGGGATCACGTGAGCCATGTAGGCGCGTACTTGGGTCGTGTAAACAATACTTGATAAAGGTAAAACGCAGGTATAAGTTCACCGGAGTGGTTTCTAGAATTGGCGACACGCTGTTCATTGTCTTGGGACTGACGGGGATTGAGGACTTTGACCAGAATAATATTCTTTACTGTTTATTCGTATCTTGAGGTGTTGGTATCTATTTTTTTTTTTTGGATACTAACGTACGTGGCTTTCTTCTTCTTTTTTTTACTGTTGGCTTACTTCTATACTCGTTTGAGTGACTGTAGAGACATTATCACGTGGTACCAGCTGTGCGTAGTACTACGATCACGTAGACCCCGTTCTCCGGATCTGTAATGGCGGCGGGTCAACATCCTATCCGTATTGCTTAGCGCTGGCAGCGATCCTATAGGATGTTCGTCGAAACTCGAGATGCTTCTCGACGAATGGCTGCTCTTCTATCTTCCCGCGTTCTTGGCGCCGTATATATGTATATGAGCTTGACTGTCGTTCTTTGTTGTAATTTCGAAAATATTTTTTTGTCATGTCAATATTATCGATTCTGAAATGTTTATTATTTAACGAATAAATAAATTTGATAAAATTAATTTTTTTTTATGAGAAATTATACGCGGCGTAAAGAGATAATTGTAAGGTTAAAAATACTAAAAATTTTATTGGATAAATTTCAAAATATATCATTAAAGTATTATCTTGATTTCCATTGTTTTCTTCGAGTTTCCTGTCAATTTCTAAGCGTTCTCGGGTTGGTCACTGTTTTGACCAATGGCGATTCTTCCCGCCGGAACGGCTTTATCCTTGAAGTCAATATTTCTTTTTTCAATCAAAATTTTATTTTTTCGCTGCAGGTTGCCCTCCCGACAATATGGCGGCGAACCGTTGTCGGGTTACCGTCCGGAGGGAGGCTGGCATTGAAATCTCCATAGGGATAAAGAGGGAGTTGAAGCGCGCGCAACCAATTTCTGAGATTCCTCCGGGGGTCTCTCGGCCAATGGGAGACTCTCCCGCTTCTCGTATCCCTTGAATATAAGATTTTTCAAAAGTAACCGCTCGGACCCGCAATCTTCATTCTCATTCCTGTCACGTTTACAATCTCCCGTACCTACACAGCATAGCACAAGACAAATAGCATCCCTGCGGACTGTACTTACGTTAATAACTTATTTTTTGACACCCCTCCCACCCCCCCCCGCAACCGGATGTACCAAAAGACCCCCCCCCCCCCCCCCGGACACGAAACTCTACTAAGGTCCATGGACCATTCGATCGTTAATAATTTTTTCCAAAAATTCATATACTCCAACCAAAACCAATTGGTACCCAGAAAGCCCACATGCACTTCCTACGCTATAGCGTTAATGTGCAATCTGTGCTCATTTTGAAAAAAAAAATTAATAAATCAAAATGCAGATTTCGTATCAGTACCAATACGTAGGACGCATACGTGGGTTTGGTCCATTTATCATATTTCTTCATTGCAATTGGTACCAACTGCTTGTTCGAAGAATTAATTTTTAAAAATCCATAATTTTCCCCAAAAAATTTTCCTCAAGTTGCACGATCCCGTACCAGAGTGCAATCTGGATGCGCTCCGAGTGCGTCCGATTAAAGTTAATCCAACGAATCGAAAGCACAATACAAATGCACTTTTACTCCAGTTTTAATCCTGGAACCAGTTCACCCCACACAAGAGACCATCGAGCCTAGTCTCTTTTACGCCGCAGTAGGTACTCCCCCTCTGACCCCCCACGGAACCGGTCCAGCTGCGTCCTCTTCTCTGCCCGAACTTTCCTCTTCCTCAGCCAAGCAACCTAACCTGACACTACCCTCAGCTTCCTATCCAACTTCGAAAACGGGTTTGGTCCCTCCCCTTCCCACCTGGTTCTCCGGGTCTGCGTTCACTTTGGCCTCGATACACTCACGCCGATGCACTCTGGGGTATACGAAAGATCCGACGAGCCATTTAAAAAAATGCTCTTTAACACGTAACACCGTATCCATTTTTTAAACAAATTTTACACCTCCATATCCAATCCGAAAAAATTTGAAATTACATTCCCTTTAAAGATTTCCTACAGTCCTCGACGATCCATTAATTCGCTCCTATCTGTTGCAATTATTTTAATGCTCCGTTCACTGTTCAATTTTTCACGCTGATCCTGCTTCGTGATATCCACACGCTGAGATGACTCTATTCGTAATCGATATCAAACTGGCTTACCTATCCTTTCGTTAAAATCACCGTAAATCCTACTCGAATACACACTCGCGATGTGTCTCCTGCCACTCGTGGGCACACATCCAGATCCTGCCGGTGGCTGTGCAGACACATACATACACGTATAGAGCGTTGCTATAAGAATTACGAGGAACCAGTTTTCCATGTTTCTTTGCTTTTGTTTTGGTGCCGCGCACGTGCGCGCGGCACCTCGGTAAATGGTGGAGAAGCTATTCACCGGTGGAGGAGGAGGAAGGAGAGACGAAAGAAAGAAGAGGAGCTGGACCGACTATGGATGCTGTAGATGATAGGGAGTGATTATACAAGACTAAAAAAAAATCATAAGTAACCCATGATAATTTTTGTAATTTCCCATGTGCGAGTCGAAATTTAATATTTTTATAATCGTCCTCATAGCCGGTCCATTGTATCCGGAGATTCATCTCGCGGAATCGAGTGCGTCAGGACCTTCGAGATTCATCGCCCACTGTCTCTTAGCACGGTAGGAAGTGTCTTGCAGGTGCAGCTGCACTCGGTCGCAGTGATTGGACCTCTGGTCTCTTCCACCTACCGTCTGCGTATACCCGCCGTACTTGGAATAACAAGATTCTTTTCGTAATAACCTTTCCTATCGTTTACCTCGATAGACGCCATCTTTATTTTCGTCTCTGTCGTTTAGACCCCTCCAACCAAGAGTCCTCCGCGCTGAAGTCAAAGCTGCAACCAGCTGTCATCGTTTCTCGGGGACCCTGTATTTAGGGATAATTCAATACTTCGGAGCTCCTCGGAAAACGTCCGAGACTCGTCGACTATTTAAGCGATAACGTTTTCGTTCGTTATCGGTCAACGAAGAAATTCCATGCAAATGAATACCGGTAGATCGTATGGCATATCCGATACTGTACCGCGCTAAGTAACAGCGCGTAAACCGATCGCAGATTACCTCGCGGAAAGCCACTCCGAATCTGTCCGCGAACTGCCGGAAGGGAGGATCACGGCAGTTAGCGGTAAAACTTTTCGGACTGTTACCCTTTAACGGGTGGCGAATACGTTTTCTTTGTTATTTAGGAAATAAGGCGAATCCCGATTAGAATTATCTGCCATCTTGGTCTCGGTTTGGCGAATCGTTAAGATCGCTGTGGTAATAGGGCATGCGTATGGAAATTCAGTGCTGCCCTCTTACGGTACCTAGAAGCTCCGCCATAGAGGACAAAAAGTATTGGCGCGAAGGGTGTGATTATATTTAAAAAATTTTATTTTTTATTTTTTGTAAATGATTGAGAACATTCGAGGCTGGTTGGACCGTTGAAAACTTTAGGGTTTCTGCAAAGTCGCTCCTGGCACCGGGACAACGTGTACTTACTGACCTGTTTTGGAATCTGTCACTTTTTTTTTCTTCTTCCGATATTATAGGTTATGTTAGACTACTGCTACTGCCGTACAAGGAGCTCGCTTATTAGCAGGCTTCCAGATCGTCCCTGGACCATATTGGCATCAGCCTAGGCACCAGTCCGTAAACTGTGTTGCAAAATCAGCAGCTGCTTCGTGGATGCTGGCACGAGGCTTCAATGAGGTTACATCATACGATGAAGATGAGCTCGTGTGGCATTCTGCCGATGGTGTCTTGGATGAAACCCTTTCACCAGCAGCAGCCATGCAAGCAGACTCAGTTCCAATAGCGGGCACCAGGAATGCCTCATGGGCATCCTGGTTGACATTTATCCAAGATTCGCTGAAGAGAGGAGACCAGCAGACCTGACGTAAGAGAGTCTGACCTTATTGTGACAGAGTGATAAGATATTTCTTATCAGTCAATTGATCTGTTTAATTACCACGATACTTACTCCACCGATAGATCTTTTACCGGACCGTGACGACTTCCTGATCTGGTTCCCAGCGAACGAGTCTTCGTCAGTGTTACACCGGGTAGAACGAAGTCGCAGTGATCCTCGAGGAACCCAGGGAATCCCAGAAAGAGCTTCATCTCGTCTTTCACCCGTAATCTTACACCCACCTTCCAGGGAACACGATTCCGATCTTAATCGTCATCAGCCAGTAAGCCTGTAGGTTAGCCAGGGATGAAATCTCTAGGATGTGAAAGGAGACGAAAGTCACGCATCTTCGGGCACAAATAGTCACCCTTGAGACGAGGGTAGACCAATGCATTTGCACCCTCACGTAAAAGCCTCCAAGCCCTGTCGACTTTTCTGATCCTTCTCTTTTCTCTAGATCCACCCAAGACGAACAAGCGTACCTCAGGGCAGGTTTCCCAGGGAGCAGGTAACCCGGTGCCTTCCTTCCTCTCTTCTAGACACGTCCTTAGTTATTCCCTTTCACGTGGGGTCTTAACCTGTTGCTTTTGTACGGCGAACAGAAGAGAAACCGTCTGTGACACCTGTCGTTTGTTACACGTGACTCCGAGGAACTCGTGCAACCCTAAACGCGTACTCACGCACGCTGTAGGTGGTAACCCCTCTGTGCGCCAGCACGCGATCATCGTCGATGTAAAACGTGCGTATGGAGTAAACGAGTCTAAGACGGGCTACAACAAACCCGTGGCAGACTGTTTTCACTATAGAATTGATCCACGCACCATCTGTAGACGAGGGTTATGTGCGTGAGGACATATGGGAAACCATGCAAGTGGCATTCGAGTATCGTTTTCGAATTACCACGTGAAACGTGGTGGCTGCGTGTGGTTGTTGATACGAGTTTTCTAGGTAAAAATTATATTAAAATTTATAAGCAATTTAAGCATAGCTTATACGCACTACTCTGTACTGTATTATATATCAGTGTTACCAATAGAATTTATGTACAGTCTGTTTTAGAGGGATGAACGATTCCTAATGCGTTATTGTAAGGACAGTACAGTCACCAGTGAAATCTATTTCTCACGTAGCTCATCAGGCACGTCCTTTGGCCGAAGAATGACGCCGCGACGGATGCACGTGCGTCACGTTGCCGATCGTGGGGAGAAAAAATGAATACCCCGGTCCTGGTGCAAGTCTTGAGACTTAACGTGGACTTGTGGATTGAAGCAGAGGGAACGCAGAGACACTTGAGGATCTTTCCAAGATCCTAGCGGTCTTGGTTATCAATTGGATTTTCTACAGTGTCTGGAGACTGTCAGTCCCTCGTGGGATAAGGGCTGGACCTGTTCAGGCGCCAGAGACCTTCTTTGTTATCTTCGAGGGAAAGTGTTTCACACGAAAGTTCACCCTTGGGAAGATCGACGTCTGTCTGGGGGTTTCGCTTCTGGAATATATCACCCTGTAACAGACTAGGCACTTATATCCCTTGCAAAACTCAAAGGCTGTAATAACTAACACGTTGAACAAACCCGTCTCAAGTTTCTTGGGTGCCCAGGATTTCGTGCTGATCTTTGTTTTATCTATCTACACTAGAAAAATCGAAACTACAAAACGTCTAGGGTATGCCTGCGCGGTTCGCCATGGCAAGATGTTAAATAAATTGCAGTTTAGAGTACCACCGGTGCCGTTTATGGTTCCGACTCCTGGTTGCAATTCAAATATTATACCGGGTACGAACCCTCGTGCGTATACGCGCTTGTTGCGCCTTCCATTTCTATTTGGCCAAGCGCTGTAGAATATCCTCGAGACCGTGTAGAAACTGGCTGCTTTGGCGCCATGCAAATGAAAGCCAGTTGCGAGGGCGTATAAAACCCGTGACTCGCATAGAGACACAACATAAAGTTTACGTATACTGTATGCCCGTTGGTAAATTCAGAAGGGGTGGCTCTTCGTTATTTAAGGGTGCGAATGGGTTAACTGCGTATCAAATAATCCACGAGTTTAACGAGATTAAATTGTATCACTATTTGATCCTTCTGGAAATACCATAGAAATTTCTCTTCAGCTTGCTCCTTGGTAAAGTTATGCCAAAGTATAGCCAGGATGGATATTCATATATTTAAATCAGCATACATCTCGCTACCTACCCATACGAAAATAACCTCCAAAACCAATGCTTGGTGTATGATCTAAATGCTTGAGCCATATAATAAATGTACAACAGATGTATATTTACGCTCGGGTCAAGACACTCTTAGCGCGTTATGAATCCGTACTCCCAAAATGACGTTTTCATTATTCTCAAACGAAATTGCGTAACGAACTCGTAGCAGAGTAACGTAGCGTAAAATGTCAGTCTCGGGAGAAGTCTCCCCTGTCCCCACCTCGTCCCGTAAGACCGGTTAGTGCCCAGAGGCTGTTATACTACTATAGAAAGACAAGCCCGAGGCCCGTAAGAGTTAGATTCCCTCCCTCTCTCTCTCTCCCTAGTCCATGCTCGACCGACAACGGGCTCTCTCACCCACGCCACGGTCTCGTAGTAAAGATGGCCGACTCTTGTATGCACTGTAGTAATTCTATATATAGTACTATACTGTACCTACTATACCGGCGTGGTACAGTATTTACTACCACGTAAAACTCTGTGTATGCGTTTTCCAACGTAGTTCGCAACCTGAACGTCAGGCCTGCATTTGGCGCTGCCGTCACTTGTGTACCGGCTAGGCCCTACCCAAGGCATTGTTCGAGTGACGCCCGCGTCAGACACAACCTAACAACCTGGTACATCCTAACGTTCGAGCTCAATGTTATCTGGGAAGGAAATAGTGATGCTGGCAATGGGTACCGCGGTGGGAAATTAAAGTGTCAGTGAAAACTGTTGACGAGAACAGTTTGCCGTAGTGATTTTACGATCTTTTCCTAAATCAACAACGAACAAGGATTTGAGAATAATCTAACGCGCGAGTTGGTGGAAACATGAAGCAAGAGCGAGCACGGCGACAGGCGCTCTTTCAGATTGCCAAGGTTCGTCTTTTTTATACCGATAATATTATTTTAGTCCTCCTTATTATATTTAGTGTAAGAGTTCACTGTTCTGACATGGCCGCGCGGGCCAGTTTCCGTTCCCCGCTTTCTACCTGTTGATCCACGCAGCTTCTCTCGGTGGATGCAAAATTTCTTACGTATCCTTTATCCTTTTATCATCTTTGTTATCCGTTATCGCTAATTAGGTCACTACGTAAGGTCACGGTGACGGTCCGTACCGTTTAATTTTTAATTTTGATACGAGTGACAGCTCTGAAGTGACACAGCGTGGATCGTAAGTACGTGCCTGGAGACTGTCTTATTTCACGGCGTTATCATTATCCTCGAATCTTATACTTTGGCTATAAATAACAGAAGACGCATTATTATTCGGTTAGTTTCTCTCAGAGGCTGCGCCGGAGATATTCGCCGGTGGTTATGCCCTGGGAACGTAGAAATTGGCCTGCAGGCGCGGCCGTGCGAGCAGGAACGTTATTATTCATGTGATCTGGAATAATAGCAGCGTTCGTTACTACGATAATCGTTGGATGGAATGCAATACGTATATACATATTTGATAATTAAATCAATCTTGACCTACTACAACGATATAATTTTTATCGGATTGACCGTGAAATTAACTATTAATATCTTAATGATTAATTAATCGTGCGATTCAATGTGACTTCTTTCGGGTAAATTGAGCTTATTTATTTATCATTAATTTCTTAAGTTAATTATAACATCAATTGGCACTTTTATATTTATTTATTCAGCCTTTACCGTACCTCGACAATTAATTAATTAGTCCCCCGGGCTTATACGTGCGAAATAATTAATTATTCTCTAGATGAACACGATCTGACATAACGGTCCCTTACTTGTTAGTATAATGACAGTCGATTGATATTTCATGCTCTTGCGTGGGTCGAACGACGATCCTATTTTTGGACCTGAACGTGGGTTGTGCCTTATGCAGTCGTTGAAGTCACCGCTACCACGCGCTTTGTACGCGTTGACCATTCAATCTTGTTTGCCATTACGTATACATTGGCCATTGACGAACGAGACGCAATAATCTTAGTGGAATTGTATTTTGAGGATCGTCATTAGGCCAATCCTAGTACGGGTACCGTGGGATCACTTAAAATATTTGTTTAGCATATTATTTTTTAATTTCCCCAATTTTCACGATAAATTTCATATACATTTATTTGCATCGCTTGTACAGAAAATTCCAAAAATCACGCGTATTTTTAACACACATTTTTCCATGGACCTAAATAATACCCACAGTAGAATCAAAAAGTAGATACTGCTGAGAGGGTTCGGCCGGTTATTTACTCGTCCTTTCTATTTTCAAACAACTCAAATCGGGGTTTGGATTTGTATAAGACTTTTCAAAATTTTCTTCCTTCACCTGCTGAGAAATTCAAAAGATACATTTTACGTGTGAAATTCGTCTTACTGAACAGCGTATAGGTACTTTATTCTTGGGTAACCGTGTTGCCTATTGATGTATGTGTATATATATATATATATATATATATATTGATCAAGCCGGAAAAAGGAAAATGTCAGTTTCTATGTACGCGACAAAAATATGTATACCGGCGGAAATTGCGATTTACTTTCCCTCCTCATAATTCGCAGGATACGATGCGTTATCTTGTCCTATGGTACACGGTAACGTGTACTGCACGTATACTATTACTGTATACAATCTGAATACAATAATAATTATAATTCTACACAATTCCACGTAATACCGGCAGGATATATATATATATATATATTTGTATATATAAAATATGGACATATCGATATATAAAATTCATTCATAAATAGTTTGCGAATTTACATAAACGACCTTCGCTTCTACTACGACTTATTGCGCAGACGTCATTCGAATTGTTTAACTAAAACCACGGTATGCGAGGACGGGTGTCTTCTGTGTTCTTGATTTTTGGAGGAATTTCTTAATAAGCAATTTGTATAATAAAGACTTGTTTTCGTTACTATTATTATTATTATTGAATCGCATTGGAATCTCATTACTTTTTTTTTCTTTGTTTTCAGGTGCTATGGCATCTGGACATCTTTCGACGAAGCTTCAGGGAACTTTCCGGTCATGCCTGCATGCGAGAATCGTGTATCTTCTGCGCACTCAAGGTAGGATTTGAATTTTTTTTTCATAATTTTCAAAATTCTCCAAAAAAATCAGATGCACGTACAGGATGCTCGCGAAAGTTATATCTGGCAACGATGATAGCGAAACTGCCTTTTAAAATCTTCGTAACAAGTTTACGTGAGAAAAATAAAAATGGGAAAGAGTCAAAATTTTTGGACTAGATTTTCTTCCTGAGATTACTTGGAGGCTTTTAAGTCTTAGAGCGAGATTATCCCTATGCATATAATGATAGTAGCGAGTGGTCCAGAAGGGTCTTGAAGAGGCTGGGATACGTGGTAGGATACGAAGAGGTAGAAGGAGAGAGTATCTTTCTCTCTCTCACACTCACTCACTCACTCACTCAATGTTCTCTACGAGAATATATAACAAACGCGACTAGACTATAGTACGTAGTTTGACTCTAGCTAACTGGCTACATTTTATACATGATGTGTATATATATATATATACACATGTCTTGTACATAGTCAAGAGTGCCTCGATGTATTATAAAGTACTCGAAATGATTACATCGATAGGGACGCACGTTGTAACGGACCTCCGGACCACGAGAGCCTGGCACCTTTCTCCCGCGAGATTCTCGATTCTGCTCTCCCATTGGTCCAGCAGACTCCGAAGGTTCTCTCGTGCCCGCCTTCACTATACTTGCTCCATCACAGCCCTGTAGCCACGGCAGTAGGGAACCACGGGCTTTGTTATACGAGACCATAATAATGCCTGTCTATTGTTAGGCATTGTCCGATTTTTGAGATTGAAAATATATTAAAATAGACATTTTTACCGAGCTTTTCGAATATTTCTGTATACGCGAAAATAGGGTTTTGTACGCTTTATTTTTCCAGGTTCGGAGGGTAACAGGCTATTTTTCCTTCAATCGTATCTTGTCCATTGTTGCTCGACTCGCAAGCGATCAGAGTGGATTAGGGACCGGTTTTTTTTTCTCTAAATTTCTTAAGAGCGACTCGCTGAGTCTTGTGATCTCGAAATAGTTGAAAAGCGGCTCAGTACCTCGTTCGAGAGTCACTCTAAGGATTTGGGATTTGGATTCATTGCTTTTGGGCTACCCTATCGCGTCGCAGCTTAAAACCATTGTTACGCGGCTTTTCAGAAGATTCGAGGGTGGAAAAAAAAATTGGACGCGATTTAATTTGATTTCGAGACGGTGAACTTATCCGATTCGAGGTACCCTGAGCGTTTTTTCAAAATTTTTTTTTTTATAAGTTTCGGGTAAATCCGAAGCCAACCCCCTTCACTCCCCCCCTACCCTTTTTAGGAATCTTCAAGTTTTCCCGGTATATCGCGCATTAACGCGATCCGTGAGGGTTCCTTTGTCACTTGCTACGAGGTTGGGGGGTTGTGTCGTAATTAAGATGCTTAGGGGGTCGCGTCTGGATTATATTACGAAACTTTTAGCACGTACTGTTAAGAGACGGAATTTTCTTCAGCCCCCCCCCTCCCTCCCCCAAGTTTTATAACAGCACTAATTTTTTCTTTTTCTTTCTTTCCTTACCCCGCGCCCTTTGCTACAAGTAGACGAGGGTCCACAGACATACGTATACAGCCCTGCGGCTCGGAACGAACGACGGTACAAAAAGTTGTAGGAACTTTTGAAAAAGTTTTCGTGCCTCAGCTCTCTTCGCTCCGAGTCGTGACGAGGGTTCTAGAAAATGACTTTGGGAACGCACCTTCCCTCGCGTATAGCCTTCTCAAATTAAGGGGCACCTGAGACGACCCAGGGTACCAAACAAATTAGGGGGCCCCAGAAAAAATCTACCTGTTGCTCCCTACGACCGTCAACGCTCGAGGGAGCCCCGGATACCTTCGGAGGGTAGAGAGGCTAAAAATAATTTTCGAAAAATGTCCTTTCTCACATTAGCCGTCGATCGTCTCGAGAGATTTAAAAAATATCGTCGATCTTTGACCATAAAATTGTTCGTTGCACGAGCGGAGGTAACAAAATTATTTTTGGTCGTAAAAAAATCATTAAAAAAAAAAAAGGAATCAACCGTAACCCCATTCCAGGTATATCCAGGAAAATCGGCAAATTCGATCGTCCCGATATAAACGGTGCATTCCGTTCGGATAAGAAATCTGGAGTAGACCATAACGATAAGTGGGTTTCTTTCCACGTTGCTCGAGGAGGCAGGAAGCCGAGCGAAATACCCAAGTTTATACGTGGTGGGTCAAGAATTCGTAGGATCAGGATACCGGGATGATTCACTGGGAATGAATTTAAGGTTTAGAACTCGAGGGCAGTGTTTTCTCTTTTTTTTTTTTAATGTAAAGGAGGAGAGTCCCAATTGACCCTAGTACTTCACAACCCTTAAGGTCATATGCATATATATATATATATATATATATATATATATATGAATGTGCCAAGACGCATAACTCCATGCGTGATTTCACGCCCTTAAGAACGAAGAATTTTAAACGATTTTTGACTCACGCAGTATTACCTCCCTTCGTCTTCGTCTCTGCTCCCCCCCCCCGCCCGCCCTCCCCCCTCACCAAACACTTTCATAGCCAGACTTCGCAATACCCGAGACTCGCCTCGCTCTGCACGGTATTGGTACTCGCTGCTCTGTACAAGTACAATAAGCGAAACCGTACTGAAAATACCGTTTGCTATTTATTTTTGGCTCTCCTTTCTGCGCAATTAGGCAGCGTAACCGATTAAAGGCAAACAAGCCCCGTTACTTCCAGACGGACTTCGACAGAGGGAAGGTCTGTATCTATATATATAACAGGAAAAATCGAAGACTCCCTTGCAAACGTCCAATAGAAAAGACACGGAAAATTCATATGACCCTAGTATCACTACACAGCGTCACTTCGTATCCTCTACTTCCTTTCTGTATGAAAGTTGAGAAGAAAAAAAAAATGTCCCGAGCCGTACTGGAACTCTAGATGATAGCAAAGGAAGATACGTGAGTAGGTATACGCGTGCGTACCTTAACGTAGCACTTTCTTCCACGTGTATACGGGAGTATAGTATATATAGGTAGAAGAGGCACGTAAGGCCCAGGAACGGGCCCAGGTGAAGGGTGGGTGAAGAGGGGCGGGGGGGGGGAGGTTGGAGAGGAAGGAAAGGAGGGGAAGGTGGCCACGCTGAGCTGGAGATATGGAAGTCGCTTTGTCCCAGTACCCGTGAGCGGCTCTTGTACTCCTTTCTCTCTCTCTCTCTCTCTCTCTCTCTCTCTCTCTCTCTCTCTCTCTCTCTCTCTCTCTCTCTCTCTCTCTCTCGCTCTTTCTCTTTCGTTCACTCCTCTTTCTCGTATACCAAGTCCACGGAGTGCCGAAGCACTGCTGCTGCCGTGTAGCGCCGTAGTGCCGTAGTGCCCGGAGTCCTCGAGATCTCGCTCTCCTCGGCGCAGCTTGGTGAACGTAGGACGGCTAACCGTCTGACGTCACCGGGCTTCTCAGATCTATCGGGTAGGGGACGTACTAGGTAGATCTTGGTCCTCTAGTGCCACGAGGGTGGGGGCGGTTCAGCAGCACTCTGCAACTCGCTCTCTTCAGGTACGCTCGCTCCTTGCGTCCTGGTACCGACACAGTAGACTTTCAACTAGCCCGACTCGTGCGGATCAACGTTATCTTTTGGGGCTCCAGACGTTTTGTGCCTTTTTTTTTATTTTGAAAAGTGCGCGACTTTTGTTTCGGTGTACGTGAAAGGAATTTTTGGAATTCGGATTTTTTTTCACACCAGCGAATACGAGGGACGTGGGTGAGATTTGTGGTCGAAGGAAAATTGTGAATCGATGCGAAAAAAAATTTGGTGGATTATATGTATATTTTTTATCAGTGCCTTCTGGATACTCATACGCTAACGCAGTGACTGGTGATAACGCACGTGGGCTGGGAAAAGTAGTGCGAATTTTGTTTTGGATTTGCTACCGTCATCCGTTCTTGGGAAATTTTGACTCTTTCGTCTGCGGTACCAGAAGTCTCGGAAATCTCTGCACCGTGCTTGACCCTGGTGAACCGTGGTACTGACCCCAAAAAAAAAAGAAACATGAATCCGGCAATGGGCAAACCAGACCAACTAGATTTTCACTTGAAGTCACGTAATCGTCCAGCAACCAGTTTCACGCTGTTCAAATAACCAGGAATATATTCGCTGCATACGTCGCTGGCAAGCTATTACGCTTGATACCAGGAGATAAAGACGGCAGAGAAAAAAAAGGTCGAAATTCAAGATTACAGCATCTACGATTCCTAATCACTTTCCTGTGCACGATAAAACAAAAAGTACGTACTAAGAGTACCGCTAAGTTCCCATTAAAAGACTCCCTAAATTCGTCATCACCCAAGTACTCGAGTAGCAGTCATCGAGGCGTGAAATTCCCTGTAATCTCGCGAGATTCGCTCTGAAATTTTCTCATGGACCAGTAAAATTTTGTCGAAGAAAGGTGGTGAGGGTGTAGAAGAAAACAAAAAATTACAGACTATAACTTTCAATCGCAAAGATATCCAAAAATCATCGTCTCAGTACCATCGACTATCCAGCATCCCGTACTCGGAGAGAGTAAAAGGAGAACGAGCTCACTGATAAGACTTGTCATTACTACGAAGTGTAAAAATAAAAAAAAAATAAAAAAGTCAAGATAAAGAAAGACCCTAAAGAAAATGGCTTCTCGATTATGATAATGACCCGAAACGGCGTCTCGACGCTTTCGTGAGTACTACAAACACTGTTATACAGCTTCCTGGTAGGGGTACCACGAAGAAGGCCCACTGAGAGAGCACACAGACTGGGTCCGGTGGGTCCAGCAGGTATACTCACGTAAAGTTATACCCGCATGGAAGCGACAGGTACCTGCCTACTTACAGTACGCATCGCGGCGACAGTCTGCCAATCGCGTACTTTACTACCAGGTCGCTTAGCATAATACGAAGGATCTCTTGGCGCGTCTCGTCCACGCTGCTTCATTGGACTTCAAAGTTCGAAGAGCGAAGCGAAGGCGATGGTCAACCGGTGCGCATGCGCACTGGCTACGTTCGGTGTACCGAAGTAAGCGACAGGAGACCAGCCAGCGCGCGCAGGGGTTCGCGATGTCGTCACTTGGAAACGGGACGATATGGAAATTCGTCTAGCGACCATTCGCCACGGTACAACCTGGGGGTGAATTTTCTATTGGTCGAGGAAGAAAAAAGAAACACTGAAGATGTTGAAGTGGATTAAGGTCAGGCAAGATCCTTCGGGTCCGTCGTCGTCGACGACGACGTCCGGGACTGCGTTGGGAACGATCGACGTCGCGGACGCCGACGCCGGTGTCAAAATCGACGAAGGGGATGACAGCGGGATGGAGAGGGAGGATTCGCCTGGAATTGATTTGAATGACTTGAAAAAAGTATGATGGAATTTTGTCTTTTATTTATTACGTATATATGTACTTATACAAGCGTGTCTTATATTGGGTCGCTCAATTCACCAGGTAACAGTGACTGGTCCTAATATCAATTCGCAGAAATTCAAGCGTCTTATTTATCTGGATTTACCAATGGTTACTTGCGCAATTCTATTCCTTGAAATATATATACATATATGTATACACATTGTCTATGGTAGTCCGTAGCACCGTTAAGATCGGAATGTGAACGTACGCACGTTCCGAGAATGACAATACTTGCGTGTATGCTGTTCACGTTAAAAAGTTTTAGCGGGAAATTTGAATTTGAATACGAATTCTCCTTATCGTGTATATTTAATATCGTGCGCGTTTCGTGTCCGATGGGAAAAAAATTATCAAGGCCCCTCCTACGTCGGAGCCAATTACATCGTATTGGGGAACACTTAGATATACGTCACACATGGCGGCCATTATGGTTTTCCTTACTAATCACTCACGAGTGCATGCTCGTTACGTAATCTCGGATAGATTAAGGTTACACTTCCTGAATAAACTGAATAGTACAACCTGTTACGATATGCATGTGTGTATATATACATATATACTTATATATGTAACAAAAGTGCATCGTAACCAATGCATCTCACTCAATATGATTTTCATTGATAAATTTTATCGATCAAGCCAAGGGAGTATCTCGATCTTGATTAATCTTTTTTTTTTTCTCGATAAATCGTATATCGATCCCAAGCGACATTCCTCGCTCTTTCTCTTTCGCTCTTATATAGCGCAAGTGCACTTTACGATCGATAGCGATTGCACTCTTGCACACCTGGTTTGCCGTTTCCACTGGAGAACTTGTGTTGAACCTTCTATGACTAAGTGCATTTCATTGAAGAATTTCTTAGCCAACGATCGACGAAAGCTCGTTCAATCATCATTGGGTGTCTGTCGGACGATATATTTTCTTTAAAAATCCAGACAACCACATAAATTTCGTAGACACCCTCGACGTGTTCGTGGTATTATACCCCGGAGCAAGTGGCACCTACTTTCTACGTGAAACCATTGCTTAGGTACCGATTGCCGAAGAATTGCGAAACTTAGCCAGCCTCTCCATACGACATAAATTCCTGTAAATTCGAATCTACCCGGTGTCTCGCGCGAAACTGTCAACCATACGGTAAAATAACTGAGCAACGTATCAGGAAAATATATATCAACAATTATTTATCTCAATACAATCAAACGCGGATAGGATAGAAAATTTCAATATTTTTTTCTTCCATCACGTATCATTATCGTTAGAAACACATTAGCACGTGTGTGCTCTAAGAAAAAAAAAAAAAAAAAATACTTTCGATTACCCAGGATTCCAAGAGTCCAATTATCCATTGTAAATATACGTTTGTTCGATCGTGATTGAAAATAATATTTAATCGAATGAATAACCTGTACGGTTATACGTTTTAGAAATTTTAATGATTGTTTGAATATTAAAAAAAAAAAAGACTCATTAGCTTCCTGATTAATTATTTTTCTCGTGCTGTCAAGAGTCCTTGGGTCTTTATAAATTTAGTACTGCCGGCGCGAATGCCTTCGTAAAATCAAGCCCTGTTTCGCAGTTACCACGTGGTGGTGCACTTTATTGTCAAGCATCAGCAACAGGTCCTATCGTAACATCCTACTACAACAAAGGTCCCTTGTTAAGATCCCGAAGAAAAAAAAAATGGGGAGACCTTTCTAATGCTTGTCACAAGATCCTTCGAGGTCCTTGAGCATTGAACCAGCTTTGTATTACGTTTCAGGACCTGTTCTCGCAGCTGCAGTTTTCGCAAGAGAGCGCCCTGCCGCCCGACGCCCTGCGTCGCGCGCTTGCCGAGAGCTTCCTCGATCAGCAAAGATTTCAATTGGGCTTCATGGACGACGCGGCCGAATGTTTCGTGAGTAGCTTAATTAATGCTAAAAATTACAATTAACCAAACCAGTTGCACTGTCTAGTGCGATTTCACGTTCAATTAAAATTCACATCCCTATTTTGC
The DNA here is from genome assembly GCA_030142595.1 of Trachelus iudaicus. Lineage (NCBI taxonomy): Eukaryota > Metazoa > Arthropoda > Insecta > Hymenoptera > Cephidae > Trachelus > Trachelus iudaicus. The sequence goes on along the minus strand of JARQTH010000353.1, from coordinate 3,050,822 downwards.
ATTTATTTTCACCGTCGCGCAATCGTAGGATCAACGGAGCGCAATTCCCACGTGGGAAAGCTGCAATTTTTTTGTTTTTGAATCAAAATGTCAAAATCCTCTCGAATCGCCGTACCGATAACGATATAAAAATACGTATTTTTTTTTGTCCTTAGTCGCAGCAATTAATTTTACACGAAAATCAACGTGTTCTATATTAATTCCAGAAACCCTTGTAAACGTCACGGCAATCTTTTACTCTCACGTTTACCTTACGGTCACGTTTTCCTCCCCTCCTGTGAAATTCAATTCTCACGTACGCGCGCACACGTGGCTATACGCGATTGAAAATTTTTTTTTTCTTCCCCATAAATCACACGTCACCCACTGGCTATCGCACGACCATGAACCAGATTAGCACAATAGTGCGTCAGTGGTGTAGCGCTGGTCTCGAGCAATAATTTCACTGCTATCGCCATTGGGCGATTACGTAACTCGACTGTCAATAATAATAATATAATTTTTACAGGAAAACATTCTCCTGCGAATTCATCTTCACATAGCGAGCGGCGAGGCTGAGGACATGTGCAGCGCGCGCCACTGCGTGCCGCATCAAAAATTTGCCATGACTCTGGTCGAGCAGAGTGTATGTGGTGCCTGCGGTGCCACGTCGGAGCCATTGCCATTTACACAGGTCAGTTTGATACAAAGTCCCAGGATCATCCCGCTAGAAAACGTTCTACCGAATTTTTTGAGATGATCCGACGAGGATCATCAGCCGTGGCAATTTTTTTTTCCCACGTTGAACCAAAGATAGAACCAATTACTGCTGGCAGGGACTGTACAAAAAAAAATATAAATACCCGCTTCGGGCTTAGGATGACCTTTGTCAGCCAAGCTGATCTCTGCGACCGGTATAGGAAACTCGGAGAAAAGATCTAGAAAGGTACCTGAATAAATCCCACTGGATTTTCAGATCTGGTAGATACCTGGAAAAAAGTACCCCTGGGTATAAAGGTGCATTCGGTGCACCAACTCCGTGGGATGACTCGGGGGGGGTGGACTTGGGTTTTATTTCGAAGCTACTAAATGGGGCTAACCGGCAGTGAAGACGAATACTGGGGGTCTTATGCGAATTAGCTAATCGGTAATTTATCGCTCGGCTACTCCGATCAGCGACGGAAGCCCAATTCGTGTTTATCTTAGGAATCTCTAGCTGTGCATTGGCAATTAATTATTCGTGCGATCGATCGGTTCGTTTTTACGCTTCGTTAACTCTTACTGTTATCGTAGTCTCCCATGGCAACCGTCTTCGAACTTGGATACTTTGAGGTTGCAGAGCGACTCTTTAGGCTTTGCGTTCTGAAAGCTGATTTATCCTTCCTCGGTACGACACGGGAACTTGCAATTTGTATGTTTAATCTGCGTGAGGTTCGTTTCACGAATTTCTCTATTTATTTGAAGGAGTCGAAATTTTCTTTTTTTTTTCAATTTAAATATCCAGGATGACATTTTGAAAATTTTTTAGTCTCTTTTCTTTTATGTTGATCTGATCTAGCGTATGGTTATTCGATGTTACTTTGCATTGTTAATATTAACGTGTACAGTCGAGGTCGCGTTGGTTATTGAAAATTACTATGTAAACGCACGAGAAATCAGCCGGAATTACTAAATCGGCTATTTGCGGTGAGATCGGCCGATTTACGTAAACCAACACGTACAAGTAACAGTACGTCGATCTTATCAGGCGTAAAGGAACGATAATCACAGACCGATCACGTTCGAGCTAACGTACTGGAAAAAGTGACGGTTCTTGTGCCTCGTGGAAAATTGCATTTGCTAAATACACACTTCCAGTGGTTTTTTTAGGATATTTTAGAAATTTCATATGGGTCAATATTAAGTATGGCATATACCTATAGTAAACGTATACCCATCGACTCCTTTCTACAGGACGGACGTCTATTTGATTTGTGTACGCAGCGCGAAGACCAGGTAGGCACAGTTGATCGGCATGGCGACTGGTGGGTCTTGAGTAAAAATAAGGAAACTCGTTACAATTTGCATTGGTCATGGCCGATCACTTTTACCGAGACGGCAGTCAGTATCCTTAGAGCTTGACTTGTTGGTATTAGTGATACTAGCTAAGAGACTGTGGGATGCCGGTAATTTCGTAAGCGATTAAATTAGTCACGAGCACCTACTGTGGTACCACGAAAAAGTAATTAGAAATTTTTTTTTTAATTAAAATTTTCATAATTTTTTTTTTATAGATGGTACACTACGTCTCGGCTTCAGCTCTGACCTCTCAGGCACGACAGACTCCACCGGCATCCAGATCCAGTCCGGATCTCTTTGGACAGCTGCTACGAAGAGCTGGAGGAATGGGAGATATTCGCGACTGTCCGGTAAGTCGACAGATATAAAAGCAACGGGGAGACTCCATTAGCGAGGGATTAGATTTAAAGAATTTTGATTGCGGTTAAGCGATTCTAGATAGAACGATTGAGATACATTAGTGACTAAGAGGCTCTTGACTTATCGGAATTGTCACATCCGGTATCCTCTTTGGGACTTGGAAGTAAATATGAATATGCATTGACTCAGTGCTTTCCCTTGACGCGTAACGAAAGTTAAGAGTCGGAGGGGTTCTCAAAGTCATTTTATTACGGTCAAAACGGTCTTTCGACAGAGGTGTCAATATTAATTGAGTGTGATTGGGGGCGGACTATGATTAATATTTATTTTTATTAATTCGCAGAGTTCCTGTGGCGCCAAGATTCAAATTTGTCGAACATTAATGAACAGACCGGAAATTGTTTCCGTGGGCGTCGTGTGGGACAGCGAACGACCATCCTTGGAACACATAATGGATGTATTCGCTACTGTGGGAACGTCTCTCAGGCTCAGTGACGTCTTCCACAGCGTGGTCGACTCCAGGTGGGGCACCTCGACCGTTCACAATCTCGTCGGCGTTGTCACCTACTATGGAAAGCATTACTCCACGTTTTTCTTTCACACAAAGCTAAAGGTACGTTTCAATTGTAACGATCATGAGAATCGTGGAGGTTTTTCTTGGTCCCACCAGGATCAGTAGTTCCCAGGAAGGATCTGAGTATTAATTTATTTAATTGACAGGTCTGGATCTACTTCGACGACGCTACTGTGAAGGAGATAGGTCCTCGCTGGGAACAGGTTGTCGAAAAGTGCAGGAGGGGACGCTATCAACCTCTTCTTCTGCTTTACGCGACTCCCGGTGGGACGCCGGTCAACACTGAGAATGCTCCTAAGATAGTGACACCCTTTCCGAATAGCAATGGATTGAAAACACCGCCCAAGGGTAACGTGCGAAGATCAATCACTCCCAGTCCGGAGAAACCGACCATCAGTAACAGCACGGCCAGGAGAGCGATCACTCCCAATCCTGATAGTCCACCTCATATCTATACACAGCGACGGATCTACAGCGACTATCAGAATCTGACAGACATACAGAACAACATTTTTGGGAATCAGGTGCGTGCGCTTAATTATTGTCTAAAGTATCGGTGGGTTAGCAGCGTGCGAAACGCCCTGAGGATTATTGGCCAGTGATTACCAGTCAGTATGCTGGTTAAGCGTGTCAGAGTTTTTTGTTAAGATTTTTTCTTTTTTGGTGAGAAAGAAATTCTTTGAAGGCACTTTCAATGAGAATCGTGTATCTTTTTAGGGTGTGGATGTCGTCGACGGGGAGGCCGAATCAAAGTACATTAGCAGAAGAGCCGTGGAGAACGTGATGCAGCAACAGAAGAAACAGCAGATGCAGCTCACTCGGAGTCTCAGTGCAGGATCTACGCCACAGGACGGAATCAGTATTCCGGATCATCTGAACGTTCCTCGAAGACGAGATTCGGGAAACTGGTCCGGGGATCGCAACAGCGCCTCCTCGAGTTCCTCCACTACCATGGAGAATCCTTATTTGTATATTGTCAATAAGATGCAGAGAAATTCCGGAGTACCCAAGAGTCCTACCAGCAAATCCGGAGAACTTTCCAGTAGCAGCAGTGGACACTACGATGCCGGATACGATTCCTACTCTTTATCCTCTACGGATAGTCTTCCGCTTCAGCAGGGCCTGAAGCACAATCTCCAGGTAAGCTCTAGGAATATTCATGTACTTCTTCACAGCTGACTTTCGTCGGCTTACGAATTTACAAAAGATGACTCAATGTTCATTCGCACAGCTTGCTCAGATACCGGAAGGCTATCAACCTTCCTCGGGTGAGGACTGCGAGCGGCTTTGTAAGGAAACCGATGCACTGCTGGACAAGTCACGTGCCGCTGAGGATGCCGGTGACCTAGGAACCGCTGTAGCACTTTGCAATGCTGCGAGCAGCAAAGCCAGAGCCGCTATGGACGCACCGTATAATAATCCTCATACGATTACCATAGCGAGGATGAAGCACAATACGTGCGTTATGAGGGCCAGGAGTCTGCACAGGAGGATACTCCAGGAACAGGCTATTGCCAATGGCGAGAAAGAAGGTAATTTAATTGTTGATCGATAAGCGTCTGGCAATTTCGTCGTTCGTTTTTTGAAAACTAAATAAATATTTTATTCTTATCAGATGGAGGACCCGAGGGACGGCACTCGCGAGAGAACAGCAAGTCCGGTCAGCACTCCAGACAGAGCTCACGCGACAAAGGTAATCACTCGCGTCAGAACAGTAGGGAACTCTTGGTGAACGCACCAGCAGTAGTGGACAAGCCAGCGGTGAAGAGTATCGAGATCTATGCGACTCTGCCCAAGAAGAAGACTCTCAGGAGTAAAGCGACAGCCGTTAACGTAATCGAGGACGAGGAGTACATGCTGTATGATCGACCCACTCAAAGGACCGGACTCTTTGGTCGCACCAAGAGATGCGACGACGACAAGAAGGACAAGAAAAGAGCACGCAGCGAGGAACGTAACAAGAACGTTACCAAGGACTTTTCTATAGCACCGACGAAACAATCGCCACTGGCAAAAACAACTAAAGTCGAGAAGCCTAAGGAAGTGGAAGCGACGGCCGCGAAGGCGCCACAGGCTAACGGGACTGTACAGACCACCGATCAAAAGCAGGGAAAGAAGCAACATAAAATCAGAAGGAAACTCTTGATGGGTGGTCTGATCAAGAGGAAGAATAGAAGCATGCCTGATCTCAGAGAGGGTCAGGACGGTCAAACTACAACCAGCTCCGAAAGTTCATCGAACACTCTGCCAAAGCAATCGGTCGATGATTCGAACGTGGGTCTCAAGGGTAACGAAGTGGGCCAGTCTTTGAGCGGATACTTGTCGGAGGGTCATTTAGAGTTTACCGGAAGTGGCGCTGGGAACGGAAGCACTGGAAATCCGAATTTGGAGAGGAGCCGTCTGATGAGGAAGAGCTTCCACGGCAGCGCTGGGAAGGTGTTGCACGTAGCGAAGGTGCCTCCACCTCCACCGCTCAGGACCACTTCCCAGCTTAGCAAGTCTAAGTGTCCTGGAGAAGTGCACAACGAGCAGTCCGAGAAGACACTGTATCCGCTACCCGATGTCAACGCCGGCAGCACGGCACAGCAACAAAATTCAAATTACTGGAATCACGGGAACTCTTCTAACTTGACCAGTATGAATGGTCAGTCCTCTAGAGGATCAAACTACGCTGATTACTCCTCGGAACCTCACTCCCTACCGTTCCTTCCTTCTTACAACGCGGACCAGACAACATCGGCTACAGGACAAGCGAACTACAATAACAAGCCTAGGATTCAGGATGACGTTGTTCAGTATGCCAATGGTATTCTCTACGAACCTACCATCGTAGTCACCAGAGCTGACGTGCACAGTGAACAGAGTCCAGTGAAGCAGCAGGCGCAACCTGATTCTCTTCCTCCTTATCCTGACAATGGAAACGTCTCGCATTCGAGACAACCAAGCGAGGAGTTTCCACCGCCTCCTTATCCATCCACTAATTCTGTTACTCATTCGAGACAGCCCAGTGAAGAATTTCCACCACCTCCACCCCCAATAGATGACACGCAGACTCCGGTTCAGGTTCCTGGCGAAGACTCGCAGTACAGTGCACACGTGCATAGGCAGCAATTGGAAGCTCAGCAAATCAGCAGTCTGCTGGCACAGTTGCAGTTGAAAAGGGAGCAGATCCTGGCGTCTGAATTCGCCGATGGTAAAAGGGAACAAGAAGAGGGCGACAAGACATCCGGTGAAACGTGGCTGAGAGAATTGCAGGCTAAGCAAGCGGAAAGACGAATGAAGAAGCAAGGACCCGCGGATCATAATCAGGATGCTGTGAAGTCCAGGTCTGCGATGATGCCACCCCAAGGATCTACCATTGTCGCAAGAAGGACCAGTGACTTGAAGATGAATAGCATTGGCCAGGTACAGGATGCCGGTAGGGACGTCACTGATTGTCCCAGGGCGGTGAACTCCTCGTCGTCCGTCAAGGACATGGCTGCCAGGTTCGAGCAGATAAAACTACATCCTGCACCGAAATCAGAAGGCGGTCCAAAACCCATCAAAGCACTGCCTGCGAACGGTAACTCATTCCCAGCAATGGATACTCAAGAAATCGTACAGGGTGAACCTCTGAAACTGTCCAGTGAGAATCTCGCAGCTTTTACAAAATCTGATAATCAAGCCGGCCAGTCTGTACTCAATTCCAGCTTCGAGTCCAGCTCCAGCCAGAGCACCTTCATCTCGACTGCTCCAGTGATCGCTCCGACCTGTAGCCCAGATGATGGACTAAATGCAGCGATTCTGTCCATGTCCCTGACACTCCCTCACGAGAATGGACTTCCTGTAGATTATCCGGAAGACGATATAAGTGAGGTAGCCATGCAGAACACTATTCAAAATACCACCATCCTCCCAAACGAAGAGGATATTGCACCACGTAAGACAAAACGAAGAATCGGCAAGAAGAAGAGCGTATCGTTCTGCGATCAGGTGGTACTGGTTGCAACAGCCGAGGACGAGGAAAAGGATTCATACATTCCAAATCCCATCCTGGAGAGAGTCCTGCGTTCCGCAATGAACAAACCCGAGACGGCTCAGGTCTTACGTGAAATCAGGAGCCTCCAGGAAGCCGAGCTGAACCGGGAGAACGCCACACCAAAATTTCAACAACATACTCTACCTCTAAAGAGCGAAGCGGACAGTATGCCAGCGACGCCTTTCCAGGATCAGCTCAGAAGCGTAAATCCTGTTTCAAGCCCGGATACCGTCAGACCGCCTTTTGGACGGCAGAATTCCAACGAGTCAGTCGGTTCCGTCCAGGACGCCAAGAAGCTCTACAGTCCCACTTACGTGGAAGCTCAGGACGTAGTGCGTGAAACGTATCCAGTGGCTCAACAAAATCAGAGCAAGCCACCCACGTCCTACTCGCCGCAACTTCAGCAACAAATTCGCTACGCACAAAATGGATACTCGCAGTATGTGCCAGCTCAGACCGGATATCCTCAGACGCAAACGTCTCACCCTAGGAATCAGGTAATTCCTTTGTCCCAGACACAAAAGCCCGCGAGTCCCTATCCTACTCAGGTGCACAATATAAATCAGTATCCCCAGAATGGAGTACAGCAACAAAAAGTAAATTGCCCCAAGAACAGTTATCAGACTTACTATCAGATAGAGCAACAGCACAATCAGATGAACAAGCAGATGTCAGCGCAGCAGCCTACTGGCCTGACCCAGAGAATTCCATCCCACAACGCAAGTCCGATAACGGTTCAGCACGCTCAGCAATTTTCTTACCCATCCAATCAGTCGCCTAATCCTTATCAGCAATACTCATCCTCTCCGCAGAGTCAATATTCCCACAATTCCTATCAAGGCTACTCGTACCAATCAGTTCCACAGCAGAACAGAACGAGCCAGCCTCTGCCACAGTACCAACCGCCGCCAAATCCAGCAGCTAATTACCAGCAACAGCAGCAGCAAAACGTACACAATTATCAGCAAAGGGCTGAGAACTATCAGCGACCGCCGCAAAAGACAGAGCAACAGAACGTTCTTGCGCCTAATCAAACTTATCCAAATCCATTGCAAAATGGACAGATACAATCCAACATGAAGTATCCGACATATCAACATCCGCCAGTGCCTAAGCAAACGAAGCAAGTACATTTTCAAGCTGGCACGAAGGGCGCGACTGCCGTGAGTCAGACAGCGTCTTCCATACAAAAATCAGCCTCCGTGACGACAATGCCGCGCTGCGCACCTTGTCACCTGTGCCGGAAGAAGCAGGTGCTGGAACCTGCGATATATTGTACGGATTGTGACTTCTACATGTCCCGTTTCCGGCCGAAGAATTAAACACAATAATGTTACGAGTTGTCGAGGAAATATCAACAAAAGGTTTTACGTACCCAATCATACTTAGAGATGCGCGGTGTGATACGAATAATTATCACGCGGGTATGACTCGCTTTCTTTTTTTTTTATAGAATTAATTAAGAGCTTAAGGCGTACCCTTATATTATGAAACTCCTTCGTTGTGCAGCTAACGAAACGTATCGTCGTGAAAAAAATTGTTTTGACAGTTTATAGATCATATTCGTATGTCTATAGATTGCGTTAAATATATATATATATATATATATATATATATTTGATCCGCGCGTTAACAATATTATACTCGCTATGAGATAGATTTATCTGGCGACTATTTAGCCATCTTTATTATTATTGTATCCATTAATTTTTTTTTTAATGGCAATCGTTTTGTCGTGCACTCTCGTTCCAATGCTGCGGCCATTTTGTCGTCGGGTACTCGTGGCGACGAGCAATAAGAGTGTATGAATTATTGACTGTAAATGATTTTTTTTTTTTTATTAACGTTACTTTTTCTTACATGTACAAATGAGCGATAGGGTAAGGCATACTGTCGAATTCTATTGGATTTTATTATCGTGAGATCTGTTAGTTGTTATATTGGAGCGTCTTTTACTGAAGTCCTAAGTGCAAATACCTGATTTATCTTTGTGACAGAACGCATAGAGTTATATAGAGTTGTATAGAGGATTTATAATTTCAATATAGATACAAGGATGTCAGAATTGTGATACTAGCAAAGCTATGTAGGTGACCGCGTTAAGTTAGAATATTGTGTGTCAAGTGTCGACGGATAAATGTCAAAAATATGTTTAAACTGGCATGAATGGAACGAAGGTCTTTGATCTCTGAGCAAGCGTGGAGTTTGTTATATGTTAATAGACGTTAAAGTTACATAGTTATGTATTATGTTATGTATTATGATCCGTGTGCTAGATCGATGTACAAACTTCCAATTTTATATTTTTTTGTATGAGTATTTTGTTTTAGAAATACTTTCGTCTATACTACCATTAATAAATTACTATTCCGAAATATATTGTTTATTGATTTATTACTTTACTTACATTCACTGGCTTAGTTCCGGCCAATTCCAACAGGGGGCGCGGATCCGACTTGCAGCAGAGACGATAAGGGCGATGCACAACGCTACTACTTTAGGTGATAACAAAATTATGGCGCTGAATGATACTCATTACTGCATGCTGGCAGAGAATTGCATTTTCGCGGGGATCAATCTTGGATAGTTCTGGCCAATTCCGCCAGATGGCGCTGTTACGGGCCCGATTTAGTTTCAGAAAATTCCGCTAGGAGTGTTATGGAATTTCGTAGCTAAAAATAAAATGGCCAGGAAGTGTGATGCCTAGTCGAATGAAAAGGGTACGTGATTAAACAAAATTGATTTTATTATGAATATACCTTTCCAAGAATTATGAACGTAACGAACATATTTACAAAATATACAAATTAAAGTAAAACGGCCCCTCGTGACGAAACATCAAAGCCTATTTTCCAGTTATGCGTAAATACACTTTATTCAGTATTTCAATTTAGTCACTAGACGGTGCCTATCGGCACCTCTATTGGTGCTACAACTTGCAATGGGGTTAAATAGGACAGTTTACTTGTATTTTAGTTATAATATTGAACATTTAAAGATGGAACATTTTTGATTTGTTATTCTCATAAACGCGATGCCCAAAGGTGCAATCCCTGGTTCCAAGTAATCGAGGGAACGCCATTAGCTGCTCTTAAAGTTCACAAATATTTATCAATTTATCCTCGCAGTTATTTCTATCCAAATTCATTTTCACGAACATAAAAATTGTAAATATACATTTCACTGTGCTTGTCATACGGTACAACCGACTGTTACAAATCATTCTAAAATAGTTTTCTTAACCCGCGTTATCGTAAGCATTGAATCAATCACAAATTTCATGACGAAGCAACGTCCAAATTTATACGAAAAAAAAAAAAAAAAAATTAAAAACACGTACAATCATTATTTTTCGCAACTACACGGCAATGACGAAAAATGATTGATCACACGTGAATAACAATGCTCGTCGGACGATCATTGTTATTGATACTTTATATATCAAGCGGATAAAAACAATAGAAAAATTTTTTACAAATAAATATCAGCCGCGCGGCCTACGAACAATCGAAATATACAATCAGTCACGCATTTTTACATTTCAACGAGAAACACATACAAATTCGTATAAATTTGCCAGAAATAACCTGTTTGTTCTTTCCTATCGCCGTTTTGGGAATCAGCGAAATTTCTAACAAACCAAATAAGATGATTGAATTCCGGTTAGGCTCCTCAATAAATGCGCATTATTATCTCTCCTTGACACGTTATCCCACCTGGAGCGTAAGAGACGAAAAGGCTGTCTGTCCAAGCCTTACGGTATATTATCATTATCATTATCATAAACTGATTCTACAGAACGTTTACAAAGATCTTTAAACTTTTTTTTACTTTTTTTTTTTTCATTGCTATTTCTTTCAATTGTTCCTCTCTTTCGGTCCTCCCGCCACGGAAGGCATTCTATCCGCTTTACTTAGCAGCGTTCAAAAATTCTTATGCCAGATAAACAGGCGGAGACGAGCAACAATTGATGTGACAATAAGCGTCAAGCTTATCGGAGTAAACTCTAATAATAAATATACCATCAGCTGGTTAATATCGATGAAATTCGTGCCAAGGAACCAGACCGATATCGCAAACGTTAACGAATCGTTCGATCATCTACTCGGGTTAAAGACTGCTTGGAGAGTTATCGTGAAATTATTTGAATTCAATGTAATATAAATGCAGTACGGTATAACAGGTAAAATAATTGTTCGGTATTTATTGGTCACTCGTAGCACAAGAATTTCGAACCATCCTATTTCCTTTGTAAAAAGCCTTTTTTGCCACGTAGCTAACCGCACTGAAGCTAGAGCCACTATTCCTATTTGTCCTTTAATCGTCGTACAAAACTTTATCGATCTTCCCAATTCTTATCATTCAAATTACTTTCTCCTTGGCAGAATTAAAAAAAAAAGGCATTCATCATCACGCATTACGTACTTAGTTTCCCCTGAATATCGTGGACTGATTCGCTACTTTATTCTTCTCCGCAAGAATAAGAAAACGCTACCTCAAGTTATTTATGAGAACGATACGTCTCATATCGATCAGTTAAGACTTCCATATCGACAATGGGAAATGATATTTCAAGATAAACTCGATTACCCAAAGATTAAATTAGTAGCGCGAGGCGATGGGAAAGTATTGTGGAACCGAAAATTCATGAAAATCTAAATATCACTTCGACGAGGGGAAACCAAAGGAAAGAACACAAATAGCACCAGGGACAGTGCGATCTGAGCACGAGAAAAAAAAAAAAAGAAATAAATTAGCGACGTCAACTGGAACATTCTAATACGTAGTACCCTGACGAGGACTGCAACGCGGTGCAATCTCAATGGCGACCAAGCCAGAAGAGAAATTATACATCGATTAAAATAGCCGCCGCGTGATGCACATTCTCAGTTAACATAACTGAACAGGCTAGACTCAAATTGAACAAAGACGGAGATCATCCTTGACTAATACTTCGTGGCCCACGTAGAAGGCTTATTAAAAAAACAAAAAAATCTCAATATCGATCGGACTTCTTTCGCTCGTACAAAAAAAAAGAAAATTTATTTCACCAATTGAAGCATAGCCACGTTCAGATGGATATTTAACGCTTAAGATCTGAGATCATAATAAACTAAATGAAATCACGAAGGAATACTTAACGAAGTAGTATAAGCGTAGAGGATCACCCAAGAGTGAAGCGTGAACTGTTCGCTCTTGAAGAATGAAAAAGAAGAGTAAAGAAGTACGAAAAATTTTACATTCTACGCCAATTAGATATGTATAATTTCAATCTGATTTTTTACGATCAATTTCTTCTCGGGTGATCCCGTACCGAGTTGAGCTGACCCGGACAAAAGCTATTAGAGAATTCCGTGAGCAGATGGATTCTGTATCTCAAAATTCTCAAACAGCTCGCGACAACGCATAACGATCTTTTCTACCGTTCAGGTAAAATTTTACACTGGTTTTTTCCAAATTTATTTATATACAAAAAAAGACAGGACAGTGCATTTCGCAGGTCAGCCCAGGAGGGATTCAAAATATCTACAAATTGATAAGGTGATGTATGAAATTAAAGAAAAAAGAAAAGAAAAAAGAATCATCCTACGGAACATTATGGTTACGGGTTGTGCGATCGGCCTGTAGCGGAAACGGCCCTCGCCGCTCGCGGAATAAGCGTTGCTGTTGCCGCAAGTCTTCTAGAGTTTGGAATCGATGATTTGTTACTGGACGACGCGATATCCGGTTTCGTTGGAGGAATATCCCTCGTGACGTCGTTCGCTTCGACATTATTTCTGCCGAGAATTCCTGGCGTCGATTCTGATTTCGGTTTCAGATTCTTCTTCAAGGATGCGTGGCTATCGATTGACGTTTTTTCCGCGTGTCCGTTCAGACGGACGGGCGACGTTTCTTCGTGACGCGATCTTGTTGGGCGCGGCGAATAGTCGCTTGACTTGCGATGAAGGTTATGCGGATGATGATTTCTCGATGACTGCGAATTCAGCTCTGCGAGCGACGGAGGTCGACGACGGTACCGCGAGTCACTCCAACTGCAAGTACGGTTCAGAGAGAACTCTTTTATTTTATCTGTTACGTACTAGATTCTTTCAGGATGATCAAAGATAATGTGTAGAAACGATTTGGAGTATTTTATGAGACACTCACCCCACAGGGCTAATCATAGCAGCATGAAACAGTGTCAATTGTCAATCCATTATAATCTTAGAGAATTATTTGGCTATATCTAATCCAGCAATGTCTTATAATGAACTACGCATTTACTCTCACTCCATGCCAAGGAATCGCTTAGGATTGTTAGTATGCAACGTATTAAAGGTTTCTGGTTATTCTATTTAATCCCATTGAATTACTGGAAATTGTTAGGTTTCTCTTGATTATTGTACGCATATCACAATTTAGGCAGACTATTGAAAATTCATCTTACTTAACGGTAATGGCTACGTTAAATATAGGCTGTTATAATATGTCTATAAATTATAAATATATAATATTATTATTGAGAGAATAAACTTGTGATTATATAACTTCAAAGCCTTGATTAATGTTAAAGCATTAAATTAGGCACTAGAGAAAATATTGCATGAAGCTATGCCAGAATCTGGAATGGCAGGTTTAGCCTCCGAGGGCATGTAGCACCAACTTTAGTCAATGGACGTAGAAAATATATTTAAAAATTGGTCCGCATGCATAGTAGACCCAAGCACTAATGCTATATATGGGGACATATAATCCTAAAGTATAGTAGATGCAAATAAATGATAAAGTAAAATGCACAAAGGAGTAGACATCCGAACAGTAAATCACACAGACTGACGCACTCTACCTTCCCAATCCTGAAGCTGTTTTTATTCATATCACCAGTGGAATGACGAAGGCCAGGGCAGCAGCAACAACAACACGTTATTTACATGTCACGTTGGATGGAAGAATATGTGAAAGAAATGTATGAGGAATGAGTGTGAATAGTGCCAAGTGACATGTTTAGAAATGAAGGTACGTGAGAGCTTTAACTTTTTCTGAGACCAGAGTAAAAAAAACTTTGAGAACTTAGCTCTTTAAAAAGGAAAAAGGAGACAATTATACACTGTGCTACTGAAAATATGAATTAGTAAAGAATCAAAGCCGTCAAGTATGTTCCATTGAGTTGAAGGGAACTTCGATTGTCCTCTGTTACACCCCCTTGCATCCCATAAGATTTTCTATTGTTAGCCATCTCTTGAAGTGTCAGACACTTTGGTATACATTTCACAGTTAGTACAATGAAGACAAGAATAGTTGTCTAAGGGAAATTGTTCTGACATCTGTGTGTATGTCGTGCAATATTATTATATCAGTGACAGTAGTGTATTATGAATATAGATAAACTCACCTAACGAGAGGCCCCATGCCACTGTCTTGTGGAAGTGACTGCAGAAGCGAAGGACCTGCTGACACTGGTCGCACCTTTAACCATACGATTGGAGCAAAGTAATGATAACCCAATAATGCCAACCATCGATTGGTGATATTCAAAGTAAATTATTGATTGATTCAAGCCGCAATATATGAAGGTTATATTTGTCACGGCAACTTTATTTATTCTTTCTTATTAGGATTTTTCAGTGCACGAATTCAAGATTTGTGTATGATACACCTTACATCCTTGACAGGCAATACAGATGGACAATGCTACCAGGTAAATAGTGGCTCGACAAAATTGTGTGAATTATGGATTTCATACCTTCTCGGTTTGTGTTGCTGCATTGCACGTTTCTTTGAATCCTGTACTACTACTATGCATCGAAGAAGCACAGCTCTGAGAGTCTACGTTGTTGAGCCCTTGATACTTTGTCATCTGAACCTGAAATAGACAAGTACACCGTTATAAATTTCTGAATGCTTCATACTCTACATGATAAAATATTAATTGCCATGGCAATTCTTACCTGCAATAATTGTATTGTCCGATCACGATCCTCAAGCTGTCCTTGCAGAAAGATTACCTGCCTGCGCAAGTCTGCCATCTCATTAGTAACACCATTTTCACAACTTCCAGGAGATGTGCTCGCGTCTGTCGTTCCCCCTTCATTCAGGTTATAGAAGAGACCATTCTACAAGAAAAATGTTTTTAAATAACAAACAATTGCCACATAAACTAATATGAGTAATGCACAAAAAAAACAATAGTCACCTTCATAGAGCTGTCGAATGGGTTGAGAGTTTCTGCCTACAAATCCAAAAAAATAATCATATAGATAAAATGATTAACGAATCGATCAACTGATAGATAAGCACACAAGATAGCAATGGAAAAAGAAAATATCAAAAAATACAACATACCCTCGTCATACCATTCTCTTCTGACTTCAAGTGCAAAACCAAGGAGGACGAAAAAATATAATGCAACAAAAACAAAAAGAGTGTTAATTATGATTAACAAAACACAAAATAAAAGCAACGTCGGCCAATAAATAGAAACGTTTTAATCACACGTAATTAGACACACTGAGAACACAGATAATGTATGTATATAGAAGTATTATAAAGTACACACAGAAAGAGAGATGCATAAATGAATTATGATGTTTCTTAAAATCTATTTATCTGTATAGTCACATATTCTCTCACCTCCTGAATGACACGCTTTAGTTTCAGTAGCATAGTCTTCATAGAGACTATGTCCTGGGACATGTACTGGTACGTGGCACGTTCCAGCCTTAGGCTTCCCTCGTCGCCAGAATCAAGACTGGGAGATTGTACCTATTTTGGCAACAAAAACAATAATCATGAAACACACAATAATCGATCACTCTCGTACACAATTGACAGATGTATAAATTACATTTCTCGGTGGCCTGAGAGGACTGGAGATTTGACGAGTACGCACACTGTCCAGGGAACGTGGGGATTCGGTGCCAGATCTGCTGCGCAATAATCTTGACGTTCTGCCACTGCCAATTCTGCAATCAGAGTGAAGATATTTGAATTCCTGGACAGTTCCCGCGTGAAAATTGCATCACTTCAGTACCCTCGTTACTATGACTCAACACAGATGCCGCTAACGATATTACGAATCACGAGTGACACGCGTATAACCTCTCGTCGTCAAAAAATTTGATAATTCAAAATTCCATTTGAAATGCAATATCGTTTCACTATTATTTCATTAGTAAATGCCATACGTAGGACCTATATCCTCATGCGATTTCACGTGCACAACAGTCTGCTATATTCGTCAAGGTAAAGTAAGAGCACGATAATAATATACATAAGTTTAAATATAAATATCAATTATCAAAGTACCAAGCTTTCAAAAGACAATTACTTCGACAACTGCGGGTCTAATCGATCCACTGACAATCATAATTGCAAAGGAAGAAAGGGCTACACTCTGACAATGCGATTTACTTGACGGATGCCTCATAGTAAATTACAGTGAACTAAGGCCGTCCTGCGTAATTCTATTGAATCATAACGCCCATGATGTCTGCATTAAATAAGAAACTGCTAGAAGTGTCTAATGATAAATAAAACTGTAATCCTCGGCTTGAAATATCAGAAAGAAAGAAAAAACACGCACTTGCATTATCCTAGTCTTATCGGACGTCCAGCGTAGTAAATGATTCATTTCATACGACAATAAGGGTGGTAAAGGTCACACTAGAAGGTATAATAAACGTATATACCCAAGATTGAATATCGATAATCAATTCCCATTCCCAACGAAGCACGATAATTCCATTGAGCAGTTAATCAGGAAGGTTGTCCCAAATATATATATTTTTTATCTTTCACAGAATCCACTCACAATGTCCATAATAATTTTTACAGCAAAATCTAACGGCCCAATATTTTTTTTTTAAGATTTCCCGCCGTTTTAATACTACATCCCGAATCATTAACGTCACCAACAATGACTACCTTCCACAATCAACTTTGCTACGAGCCGCAGCAACAGGAACAGACAAACTCGACGTGGTCCCGGTAGCTTTAGCTTGTCTAGGCGGCGGAGAGCCTCCAGTAGGCGTTGAACTCTCGGACGACAATCCAGAATCTTTTCCATCTTCGCAATTTCCATTGATAACACCGGCACCGACAACGTTATCAACACCGTTGACATCATTCACGTTATCGCTTACTGGAACACAAGCTCGACCTCGTACGGGTAACATAGTTCTTCTTCTGGCACCTTTGGCGACCTCGGACGAAGACGCCATTTCGGTACCTTCCTAGTTCACCAGGAAACACTGTACTTGATTTTTATAATCTAATATATATATATATATATATATATGTTTCTGACAATTGATTAAACAGCCTTACTCCACGCAAGGCCCACGAGCCGGTCACATCGTGTGCTAAATATATCAGAGAATTATAAAAAATCTAGTATACGGAACACTGTGAACAAATAACTCGATTTTTCACGTTCAAATGAAAAACTGAACGCTCCGAGTATTTCTGTTAAACTAGTTTATGTGGCTCCGTTAGATAACCTCTGCTTTAATCAAGAAGTATGATTCATTAATGGTGACAGAAAAGTGTTATCGTTTACCAAGTTATCATAACCCAAACACATCTAGCTATTTTTTGTGTGACATTTTAAAAAGGGGGATCCGTAGAATTATCTTAAGGTAGTGATATACCCTGTTGAGTATATTATTATGTATAGAGACTAAGCATGGGCAGTTGGTATTCAAAAGTCATAAAAAATCGAACACAATCGATTTAATGATCGAGTTCTTGCGAGGAACTTTTGTCCATTGAACTATGCGTCCCTGTGAGTTCGAAAATATAAAATCTTTCAAAGTTGGCATCAATGATTGACACAGTCTTTCGAGGAGCTTCAAATGATTCGTCTGTCTGGAAAGCTCGTAGATAAACATAAATCCGAGAGAGAGCAGAGAGAAAATAAGTGAAAAGTGTCAACATACAATATACGAGCAACAAGTGGAGATATTGATCGATGACTCGAAAGTGTTGAAGGTTGATTTTAAAAAGGCAAGGACATAAATTTGAATAAGATTAGAAAAATGGATAAATTCCAAAATTCGTGTAAATTAGAAAGAATAACGCCGGACATACAGAACGTAGGCTATTAATTTTTCATGACGCGTATCAATGATTCTTCGTAGATCGATAACAGTCATTTATCACGTGTCACTGTGAAAAATCGCGCAATCAAGAAAACCGACTTCATCAACAGACTCCACTCCCTCTGTGACATTCTGAGACACTGTATCTCCCACGCCTACCACGACTTATGTCAATGACTGTCACGTGCTGTCGATGACTCTTGTTCGTCACAATAACAAGCACGTGGGTAACAGAATAATTTTGACAGTGCAGTACGGCTTCCTGAGTGACAGTACGACGCGGCGACGTAAACGCTAGTCGGAATGCACTGCGGAGTCTGGTAGATTGTGCACGGTTTTCGTGAAATTCGCGCAGGCGCCTCCAGGAGACGGCTCGCTCGATATCGGCGTACTTCCAGCGGCGGTGGGACTAGAGAACGTGGAGAGGGGAAGAGAGAGAGAGAGATAGAGAGAGAGAGAGAGAGAGAGAGAGAGAGAGAGAGAGTGGAGTATTCGAATATCAGAGAGGCAGGGTAGACACTGGCTGAGAAGGATTTTTCGCTGATGGTCGATGAATCACGTTGCGGACGGCTGATACGTCCGAGTGATTAAAATTTTTTTTATACGACTTTCGGATGAACTGAAATAATTTTCTGGAACAATATAACACTTGCGCGAGAGTCTATATAAATGTGTATAGAGACAGACGTAGGTGGTACAGTAATTAATTATCAGATTGCAATAGCCTGTCTATATGGCATGTTGTTATAGGATGATAAAGAAATTTTTTACTCTTACTGTACAACCATATACAAATTTTCAACTAGATACTACGAACGGGGGATACCGGACAATGCTTCCTTGTTAATATTTCATTGGCGCCAGGGTCGTCGGTCCAGGATGAACCTGAGTTCACGGTTCCATTTGATTTCCGTGGAGGCGTGGTTTAAAATTCGCAGACGGTTGACAAGCGTTTCTATTTTTCTTCCTTTACGAGGACCCACTTGCGAAGTAATTAACTACGACCGCGTCGGGGTTCTTGAATTAATTAAGCTAACGCACTTGGTAGTCGAATGGCTGTTAAAATTTTGTATAAAAGAGATACAGCGTAGCCACTAGGGTACGCCGGTACAGAGGAGATGATAAAATGAATAGGTTAGAAAAATTGAGAAATTTCAATGATTTTAAATTCAATGAAAATCGTGAAATCGCGTTTTACGAATTATCAAGGAATGCTTTGCATTCCTTTGCATTTAATGCATTTAATGCAAAAATCTATTGATGCACGTGGACGCATTCTCGAGTAAGGGATTTCCGGAACTTGGAGTTTATTCGGGAATTATTTTACGGACTGGCGTATTCCAAGTTCCACCCCGGCCGTCCCGACGCTATCGTCTAGACTGGTGTAGCCCACCCTTCCATAGGCGCATAACGATTTGTCGCTGGTTTGAATTTCCCGCCCTTCTCCTTTACACAAGACACACTAAATTCAGCGTTTCTCCGTTTCTAATCCTTGCCATAATTTTCAAGACTATATTACTGTGGTAACAGACGCTGTTAACTTTATTTGAATTATCCAGAATCATTTTTAAATTTTTTAAGATACGCATATTGCTGCTTCACCTGTTTATGCGACTTCGGCTAGAAATAATTGAGGTATCAAGTGGCAGCCTAGATGGCGACACAGTCGAAGTGATTTTTCAAGTGGAACCAATCGAGCGATCAGGCGTGATCTATATCAGAGAACGAGGTCTCGAATCGAGGGGATTAATCACGGTTTAAGAATTTATGTTTTTCTTTCATTTCTCATTTTCCCTATCACAGCATTGCGCAAACGTGAATGACTCATATTGAGATTTCATTAAAAATTAAAGAACAGCTACCCGTTCCACTCCTAGCCCACTCCTTCCAAGAGTAGCTGGTACGTACAGGTACGTATTCTATTTAAAATAACAGGAGTTACCGGAATGGTTTCATTTTATTTTCCCCCTTTAAAGTGCTTCTCGCCGTTTCCTCCCCTTTTACATCCTCCACTGTCTGGCACCGAATGGCTTGTGAACTTTCCTAACAAACTTGGCTACGAGCTCTACAGCACGGAAGGAAAGAGGTGCTTTGCAGCAACGGTGAAGAGTGCCAAAAAATCGAGAACCAGACAGACCATTCATCCCATGAATAAAAGACCAGCCGATACAAGGAAAAGAGCACGGGACTTGAAAAAGATCGCGATCCCCGACAGGGGTTACGAGTCAGTGTTACTAGGTAACTATTGAACGAGCAAATCCAGCAGTTACTTTATATCAAAGGCAAATCCCCGTCCCGGAACATCCGGTTTGGACGACCCTCCCCCCACGTTCGAATTATCCCGGCCGAATCACTTTGTTGATTTTACGCTGCAGTCTCTGCAGTTGCCAAAACAGCCCCTCTCCCGCCCTGAACCCCTCGCCCTCCTCCCGTATATTTTATGCCAATTCGAAAACTCCTACCACCTACGTCTGGGTCATGCCGCAAATAAATTTAATGGCGAATACGCAATGTAATTTCAAATGCATTTATGTCAGGGCACGTATCGGAGATATGAGTCGGTGTAATGATTAAATATTTAAATTAATAGCATATATATATATATATATATCAATCGATAAAATTATGTTGAGATGCTTAGATTTTATTAATCACGACCTTTGAACTCCACGTGAACGATCCTGTCAATAGTTTTCTCGGATGGACACAGTTGCGGCACTTAAAAGACTCGTGCACAATCATTTCGTTATCGAAGGAAGTTCAGTATCTGTGAATTAGGTTAGGTCCCATGGGAACGCAGCTGCCTTATTTCTTACTCGCTTTTCAAGTCACTGATTCACTTTCAATGTCACACTGTCACTGGCGTTAAATTCCTTATCGCACTTACGATACAAGCGTACAGTGACGAGAGCCGAGAGAAAATACAAATTTTTCCACGATTCCATCAGAGGCACTGCTACGCTCGTGGGATTCGGCTGTTCATTAAATTACGCCTAGTGCTTTTCACTGGCTGGACTCTCACAGCTAATTAAGATAGTAAGTGGACTGATCGATTTCTAATTTCAGCTATCGTCCAAGCCCGTGAACAATGTTATCGATGAGATAGTCGATATTTATCGGCGCGAAGCTTGGATTATTTGGCGGTTCTATATAAAATTATATATATACACTTTCAATGATAATTTCAAACTGATACAATTATTCTCTTACCAGTGATAACCGATTGTCACATTTTGATTCAACATGATGCTCGAACAGCAGCTGTATCGTTACGCATCGCATCGTCTTTCGAATCTCAGCAGCGCACAAAATCCTTGTGCCACTGAGAAAAATCCTTTCGCATATTTAATCCCGTGACAAAGTATCGAGGAAAAGTTACCGCACGAGTTTTGTAGTACTTTAATTCAGCAAAGACTTTGCAGAGTGAGAGACAAAGAAGATCTGGCATTTGTGTCCTTACGGGGAATGTAAAATCAATTTAATAAAGCAATAAGATAGAAATTAGAAAGGGTGTGATCAATATAGTTTTTCACTTCAACCTAACCTAATCTAACGTAACACATTGGCAGAGAACTGTGAATTTAAAAGGAAATATATTTTCTGACTGCGACAATAACAAAAGCTATCATACGTGGTAGAGTGATGGAATTAAGGAATTTCGCGACAATAATGACGAAGTAATTCGTTGTAAACCATGAAAGAACGGCTGAAAGTTCTTTGGCCGGAAAGTGCTGCTCTAGAAGTAGATACATGTCGCTCTGTGCGACACGAAGGTTGCACGGAAATAGTCCAAGGAACTCACAAGTCTCGAATTCCAGCTTGCATAACGATAAGTCAATACGTGTTACTATCTTTTTCCTACCCATTCACCACAGAGGATCGTGCACGCTGCGCAAACTGACATTTTTCCTAACCTCACCGCGCAGGTACACAGCCGGAGTCAAAGAACCTCCTTAAAAAATGTAAATGTTCATGATAAGCCGTATGAATACTTTAATAATTTGTTTTTATATTAATCACCGTTTTCAAGATTTGCCAAAGCAGAAAGGAATATATTTAAAATGTCAAGGCTGTTTGCAAATTGTCAATTCAACGACTAACTCCCGTGACTGGGTTACGTCGGCACACCGTGAGAATGTGAGATAAGTTTACAGCATTAAAAATCTAAATATATGAATAACTTGCGGAAGCCACTGTCCGTCCAGCGATTTGGTGAGTGATCGGGTAAACAGACCATGAAGAAGCTCCAGGAATCCGTCAAGGGTAAATAAATACCGAGACTGTCTCCCGCGCGGAAGAACCTTCCCAGAAACGTTGTCAGATAAGAACGGCCCGAAGTCAACCCTAAATTTTCGTTCGGCGCGAGGGAACAACTCTCAAAGTAAATCTGCAAGGAATCCACGAAGGTTGACTGGTAAGTGGTTGAATAAAAATACAAGAAATCCAGGTGCCTAACTAGTGACGCTCTGATTCACGACGACAGACGCTTTTCTATATGCCAGAGATCTGTCTTCGAACTGTCTTACCAGCGACTGATTGTCAGCTATTTTCTTCTACGACGCCTTGTCAATAGAACAATCGAAAGTCACACCGAAGAAATCGATAATGTTCTTAATACCCACGTAAAACTGAGTCAACAGATAATTATCATTACGTATGCACTGTCTTGAGTAATATTCTAACCTAAAAGCAAGTGATTTTATCCTCCCAAGCAATATTGACACTGAAGGTAATTTCCTGGCAACTGCATTCGAACTTTGGTATTACTCTTTCAGAAATGATTCCTCGGTCCGACACGCACAGCTTGGCTTAAATGTTCTCGGGTCGTTGTTCCTCTTGAATTTTCTGACTGAAAATACACAGACGAATGACCGAGTGTCGTTCACGCTCTCTGACCTCGACAACGATCGCCATTGTCAACCAACGGTGGTAAAACTGTGACGGTGGGAAAGTTACTAGCCAACGAGTTAGAGTACAGTAGTCTATTTGTAATGGAAGAAGACAAGTTGTCATGGATCGACGGTTAAGATCAGCAAGAAGAAAAATAAACGAAAAAATAGTGCAAAATTATTTTAATCAATTATTTCTATATATGACTGTACCGAAGCGAATATTTAAACGGCGTTATTTAATTAAATAACTTGGTAATACCAGAAACGCCCCGCTTTCGGCTAACGCGAGCGCTAAACAGTTCTAGGTCGTCTCTTGGGATATTCCTGCGGTAAACTGGGGCGTGTGTTATGTAGGTATTACTCACGTGCGGCTAGTAATCTTTCATCAGAATTAACACGAGGCCGTAGATATCAGACGCTGATAATGTGCGAATAAATTACAATATATGAATAAATATCGCGGGACACTTACACCTTAAGTTATTAAATCGATTGAATATATTGTCGAACGCCATTTTGGAAACGGTCTGACGAATCTATTGAAGTACTTATATATGTACATATATGTAATGAAATTTTAATAGAGAAACAAATCTTTAATATTAACAGAATAGATTAGCACGGTACTATAGGGTATGGAAGACAAAGAAAAATACAATTTTGAAAATTTCATGCTCACGACACATTACAAGTGCTTTGACTAATTTCTTACTTAACAATATATATGTATACATACATACGTCTATAATTACAAAGTATATACAGCTATGAATGTCTTGTGTGTATAGTACCACTAGGATAATTACATGCCGCAAGCGGGAGCTTAGATGAAGCAAAGGATTCAAAAAAGCCGTGTCCGAAAAGAACGGAAAAAATTTTCAAAAAAATTTGCGTCTTGCTTATAACGCTGGTTCGATCGATAATTCATAATGATCAATGAATATTAATCGTCCTGACAACCGACGCTATTGACGTTCCTACTGGTTTGTCCGTGTATCGTACATTTTTTTTTTTTTTCAAAAACACGTCAAGAAATTATAGATAAAAAATAAAGAACCGTTGACCATACCAGTCTCAAACCGGACTATCATGAAATATATGCACGTACAACGTAAAGTTTTGTCCAGACCTGGTTTAGCGGATGGACAGGTTTAAGAGGTTAGACGTTCCATCGGACACGGCCGCCATTTTCTATGGATGCTGAAGGATATCACATTGTCAATAAATTCTGGCATCGATATCAAACCCACGTTTGTTACAGGTAAACTACATACTGTATTCTCTCAGGTCCGTAGGAATTTCTGAATAAGATTTATATGTAAATACAGTATATATATAGTGTGTGTGTATATATAATAGGGAGGATGCAGATATTTGCAGAATTTATTTACCCATTGGCCGGCGCCATATTGCCAGGGGAAGAAGTGACATTGCCCACGTCCGAATTCACAGGGACAGTCGACTCCTTCATATTGTCCAATTAAATGCAGGCGCTTCTATCCTAACGCACGAGTATCTCGCAATCCCTTTGAGCTTTTAATTCGCACTTTCATTTTCTCTTACTTCTTTAGCCTCCCTCCACGCACCCTCCCCCACTCGCATTCATATGCAGCCAACTTCGTGTCTCAGCGTTCTTCGATCCACGTCATTTATGTATCTTCCTCGCCAACTAACCACAAAGAATGTACGGAGACTCTCCCTCCTCTGGTACAGGCTGGTTCAAAGTTCAAAATCACGACGTCCTGTACAGCCACTTCGACCGTCTAGTCTGTCGACGTTACTCACAGTGTCTTCGTGAAGCTGCCACTTTTTTTTTCCTTGGAAACAACTCGTCCGCCGCTTCCTCCTCTACGTTTACCCTGTGTGCTCGAGTCGATATTCAAAATTCCCGCGCTTTTGCCTTGCGCGGAGACAATCGAGAAATATTCGTTTAAACTGTCTGACAGGAAGAGCATATGTATGGTATATATGTATATGGTATATATGTATATGATATATATCTTTTATAGTCTGTGGAGATTATCATTACCATACGTGGGTATGCATATCTTTATCGTATATAGGAAGCTTATGCTTTTGCGACTGGCACATCCGGTTGCAGTTGAACGTATTATAGAAATATTTCGCAATTTGCGCACCAGCACACGTGTCGAACGTCACAGGTACCAGGTACGGTTGGTTACACGTTTCCCAATACATTGTTATTAATATAATCTGTTTTTTTTTGGAATTTTCTTTTCAACAATTTTTTTACGCTTATAAATTTCCCGTTCATTATTAGATATTAACAATTCGCATGCATTTACACAATTATCGGCTAATCGGTTAATTATTAATTAAACGTTACAGATGCCAACGAGCATTCCTCTAATCATTGACACAGCACGAGAAAGATGCACGCGACTATAAGATTTGCGCGGCAAAATTTAAATTCAAATGGAAGTATTAATCGTTCACTAGAGCAATTACGCGGAAGATTTTATTAGGGAGTTACGGTAGCTCGATCTCTACGCTCCTCGCGTATCTGATTAACGAAAAAGTCTTTATCGGTCGCTAAAGCTTCACCACGCCAAATGGAAATACGCGACAAAAGCGCATTAGCGAGAGACAGACGGATTATGTTGTTCGATCGAAGACGGAGATTTTTGTTCTTTTACACGTAGCTTCGTGCACTTAAATTAACCACATTGGTGGTTTGGTTTATTTGTTAGATTTCTTCATGGAAGCAACGTCATTAACATAAATGGGCAAAACTGTAAATCAGTGTCACTTTGTTGTTTCACGTTTAACCCGTGAATCGTGCTTCGTATATATTTTTTGTCCTTTGCTTTTATACGGTGATTCTTGCGAATTTAATGACGTCACCGTTTCGCTACCACTACGTATATATGTACGTCAAACGCGTGTTGTATATAGGTATAACACTATAGGGATACGCGTAGATAAGATACACGATAAATTCACCGAATTAACATGGAGACAATAGAATACGTAAGTTTCATTAATTAAATTCACATTCGTCAAACATCGTATCACTGGCCGATCACTTCTTAATTCTACGAAGAAAAGCGATAAAGACGATTTAAACGGGCCCCGCGAACTGTATGAAATTGCAAAAATACACTTCCTCGGTATCTAATCACGTATGTATTCCTGGGCTTTGCAGGTTATGGTCGTAGCTCGTCACTATAGTAAATTAACGTCTGCTTACTTTTGTTCTTGTTTCTTCACTTCTTCGTTTCACTTAGGATCCGAGTAATAACTGCACTGAATTTTGTACGCTTTTGCATTGACAGTTGAAAAACTTAAATACTTCCGTTTAGGTCAGCCTCTCTCTTTGGCTCCAATTTTTATTCGCTCTCTCTCCCTCTCTCTCTCTTCCTAATATGATATTTTTATGTATTGTCCCTCTCTCTCTCTCTCTCTCTCTCTCTCACGCACACTATACTAAATTCCTAAAGCCCTCCTTGCTCCCGTCGTTCTCTTTAAACTACAAGCATTGGTTGGTTAGTGTTTGTTAGTTGGCAAGGGAGGGCCGGTGAGTGGTTGCTAGTTAGGATAAGTCAGCTGGTAGTAGTCCCCACCCGTAGCGTCCTCAGCGATTTGCATTTGCTTCACTCGCTTTATTAGCGCGCTAGAACACAAAACACTACCTCTCAATGATTCGGACAGACTCGACCTCTGCCGTGATATTCTTTTTATTTCAAACTTAACTAAGCGTTTCCTTCAGTTCCCACAAATTTCAATTGACACACAAAGAGACGTCATTATTAATCAGCGAATCCATAAGTCATACTCGTAACACGTCCACACACTTTACCTATGTACCCCTACGGGTTTAAGATAGCCTTTGCTCCAGGATTGTCTACGCTAAAGTAATATTTACTTTCCGTAAGGGCTCGGTGGTTATGGAAACGACAATGACAGTTAATGCTTGGGCCGCCGACCGCCAGGTGTCGGTAGCGTCGCATTCTTTCGATTCAAACGCAGCCTTCCAATCACCGATCCCCAATGATTTTTTATCATTCAAACAATTTATAGCTTCACGTGAATGCGTCAACGTCTACCAGGCGATTTTTTATACAAGACAGCACAGAAAACTTGTGAGGATTATCAAAATGCGAAAGAAGGGAGGCAGAATGGCGTCTCACGTAATTCTTTACGGTCACGAGGAGTTCGTCAATTATTGACGTTTACACGACGGTCTTAACCCGGTCTGGTTAATGACGATACAGAGGAATTGACAAATCATCGGCATTTCTACTTCTAAGGAATATCTGGGATTGGTCAATTCCCTTAGATCAGTATTAACTAAACCGGTTCAAAACCGCCGTGTAAACGTAGTCAATGTAGATCCAAGGTGGGTGCACGGTAAGTGTCAATTTCCTGAGGAGTTATCTTATCGTCTTTTCTCTTCTCGCTTTCTCTCTTTCTTTCTTTTCATTTTTATCGACGAAATCAAGTCCAATGAACTTCGCACGGAAATTTACGATTATCGGTAACCATAGGCAAAGTCATTTCCAGCCGAGGAAGTTGACGCGTTACGGCAAACGGTACTCTCTGTTGCGTAAGTCCGACGCCTCGAGAATAATTGGGAGAATTAGGAACGAAAGAGAAAAAAGAAGAAAATTGACACGCGAGACTCACGCTCCGATAATCCTTTTGTAATGCTGTTGATGTGCAATCGTAAAAAAGGGAAAATTGTAGGGGAGAGAGAGAGAGAGAGAGAGAGAGAGAGAAAGAGATAGACAGGGAAGCAGAAAAAAGGAAACAAACCGACAAGGAAAAACAATGATTTGGCCGTTGCGAAACGAGCGACTTACGTTGGCCAATCAGTTTTGTGGAAATCTCCAAGCGAGCGTTACGTTCGTTTCTAACGAAAAAGCGGCACTACTGACAATTACACGAGCTATACATAGTATATGTATATAGGTACACACTTATATATATATATATATATAAACGGTTGCCATCTTTGTCTCAGAAAATTTAACAGTGAAGCATGCAACGATAAGGATGAATGAAGAAAAAAAAAAGAAAATGTCGCTTGAAATAGGACGCAATTTGGAGCAACATAGATAGAAGAGACTTTTTATTTATGTATATAGATAATAATGCTGCGAGATAAACAAGAGATACGCTAACGAGTGGCGATCTGACTGAATGAATCGTAAGGCTTTTATCTAACATTTTTATTGGTTGATCCCAACTGTCTAATAATATAACAGTGACTGGTGTCTAAACGAGACAATTGGATGCGTCAGGAAATATGAAAGCGTCCATTAGAAAACAAACGGAAGTTACAAATACGTATCTTGGGCTAGACTTTACTGCCAGCCTGGAGCGACCTGACGAATTTCGTTTACCCAAGAGTGATGTGAATGAGTGACGTGATGTTTACCAATGCTATAATAATGCACGTAACCGCCAGAGGTAAATAAAGAAATAATTACGAAAATTACATTTTCCCTTAACAACGTACATTTCTTTAGTTAGATGAGTACGGCAATTAACGTTCTTCCTGGCATATAACTTTGCTTCTACCGCGTGCTTTCCTTAATGAAGAAAATTAAGTAATCATCGCAATTACACAAGTAACGCTAATTAATCGCGTAATTAAGATATCTCAATAAATTAAAGATACAGTCCCCCGGTCTTGTACAACGACTAAAAGTTATGTGATCCTTAAACAAAAAAATTACAAATATATATAACATTAAACGCCCACCTGGGACATTCCATAGTCCACGGTATAATCACAGTTGGCAAGCGTCGCAGAATTATAATTAAAAATTGAATTTCACGGATTTTTATATATCCACAGAGATTGGTCGATCCTTCATGATTAAAATAGTCCGTCGACAATTAATCCCGGCACGTGTAAGAGATTCACAAACGATACAACTGCGTCCGAACACTATATGAAAATTTCGATTTCACCCTTGACCACTGTCAAGTTGACAGCACGCAAGAAAGACCTCGAGACAGCTGTTGCACGAAGTTTCCTCTACGTGAACTAAAACCAAACACACAGTGCTGGGCAACAGAGGAACGCGCTCAACCACCGGCTGAGTGGAACTGAGTCAACGTAACCAAGGCTAGAGTACAGTGGACTATAGAGTCTATTCCCCTGAGCGCGGTACTATATCCAAACGTAGAAGAGGATCAGACGGCGTGTTAGGCCGCGTTCACGACCAAGAGGCCTTGTTATGACTATGGCTCGTCCGCCTTGGAAAAACAAAAATGTCGCCTCTGAGAATCCGTGCTACAGAAAGGCATCGGTGCGTAGGCAATGAGCACGGCTGACGTATGTTTGTCATAATCGAAGACCGTTAACTCGGAAGTTAGTCACGGTTCGCGTACCCGGGGATCAATGACTTCCGTCTTTATTATTATCTCATCCACCGGCCTCTTCCGGTATATTTTCTTTTATCTGTTTTCAGGTTATGCATTCGGGCTCGACTAACCTCCAAGTTCCGAGCGTAGCCAGATTCGATTTTTGCACTAGATATTCTTTAAGGAATGAGGATACAAATGAAGATTAATAATAACTATTATACCATGTGCTCGATGTACACTATACTCCGTTTCCCGTGGTACCAGCCATGAGAGTTTCTTATGAAACGATGAATATCGTTACTTAAAATGTATATCCTCATTCGCCGTGGGTTATTTGGGTAACCTCGTATCGATCGGTACGAGTAACGATTATCACAAAAATTATTCACAGTGGTATACTCCGATACCTGAGGGTTAAGTTAGACAGGTAAAATACCTTTCGAAGGATCTTAGAGCACAGTGACGGAAATAACAAGTCGATATATCGAGCGAGATCTATAAGCGACGTTTGAGCACGTCGCGTGACTTGATATACATAGAAACGTAAGTTATTCGAATCGAGCGAGCGGCCTAGCACGGTGCTCTAGTTTAAGTAATCGCGTCAAAATTGTCCGCGTGCAAGTCGCTGGGGTATACGAAGAGGAAGGAAACGAAGAAACTGTTATAGGTTATAGCGTGCCTTCCAAAGGGAACTTTTGCCAGAAGAGCGACGACTGCTGTAGCAACTGCCATTTTCCTGTCCTCGACCTTCCTAGCCTTGGACAAAGGGCGACGGTGAGTGCCGGGTGGACGCGAACAAAGAACCTTAAACGTGTCTCGCAAGTCCCAGCTGTGCTTCTCCTGGGGGGTGAATTGTGCTGCCGCCATGATGAGACGAGCACGTTTTCCTATCGATCCGAATTACTTTTCTGCCGCACTATGCTGTTACCGTGCTATGGTACACAACGCGTAAGTAAGGTTATCCGAGTGTACGCTGAAGCGACCAGTGAAAATGTATAGCGGAGCCATAAATGTCAGAATGAATGACGGCGAAGATAGGGAACACAAAAAAAACATGGCATCTGGTAAATTGGCCAACCTAGTTTTGAATTTTAATTAGTTCCTCGAACTGTAATTCTTTCGGTCGTCCTGTGCAACAGCAGAACCGAGTCGCACGTGTCAGACTTTAATCGCATGAAAAGTATTAACTGCGTTTTCTCTACCTTTCGAATGCAAAATCCTTTAGGCGTTTTGTACATTCGTTACTGCGGGACTACTGGAGTTTTTTTTCGTGACTGTAAACAGCCGAGCCATTGTCTGGCATATCCGCGCGAGATATTGTGAAAACTTTAGGTGGCGCACGGCTATTGAATAACAAAGATTTCGTACGATAAAGATACAATTCACATTACAAAAATTGTATCGTGGGTTGCGAGCTTGAAGCCAGCAGTACCTGACAGTTATGCGTTTGAAAATTGTCAAGATACGCAAGGACCTTAGATAAAATTGTACTATCGTATCTTGCCGCACCGCAAGTTTATGCTGATATGAATGAAGTTTACTCAACTGCATTCTATGCACTAAGGGACGCGAGAGTGTCTTCAGCGTTGCCTCTGTCGCACGTGGTACCGAAAATAACGCCGAGCTCAAAATAAAGCATCCAGTCGAATTGAGGAGGAGAGGAAGAACTAAAATTTCGCTTACCACCTATTAAACTTGACGTACTCCTGAAAACGAAATCTCTAAAAAATTTTATCCCACCATACTCAAGCTTTGCTGTCCAAAGGAAATACATACGTATGATTTTCAGTAAGGAGTGCCTCTGCTCCACAACGAACCAGCGTCTGACGTCTTGCAAAGGTCAAATAGTAATGCCAGAAAGTCAAAGTGAAGGCATTCTCTAGCGATCTAAAAACAGATACCAGTTCCCTGGTAATTCCATGCTAATACTGAACACCGTAGTCTCTAGATAGCAGAATGACTCACGCCTCATCCTTATTCGCGAGCCACTTCCACAGCCAGCTTGAAGAGGCTGAATGGGCTGATAAACGTTAAATAAAATGGCATATGCCTTCTGCAAGAGGCGCCATACAGTCTGTGTGCGAAGTCTCCCTCTCCCATTACTAAAGCAGTATAACACGTGTATACGCTACCTACAGAAGTGGGTATGTACTCGCAAAGCATCGAATGCGCTATATCAGAAGCAGCCGGAGCTATGAATCATCAACGTGTTCGATTTCTATCTAGTAAGAAGTTATTACTCAGCCACGATTGCAAATTATAACCAAACATATCCATCACGACCCTTGATATTCTATAAATTCTAAGGAGCTCAAACGGCCGTGCAATTAATTTATCCCAGTTTTCTGTTCCACAGGAGGTACCCTTGGTAACTGACACAAAATGAACGAAGCCTAAAGCCCAATGTCGTGTGCTTGTTTGATTGCATCAAGAGAAAAGTAACACGCTTAACGCAAAAAAGATATGTCATTATCTTCACACGTATGCTGTTTAAATGCCAGCCAAGATTCTTTATCTTCTTTTTCTTATTTAGATCCTCATTTTTTCCTCTATCCGACCTACTGCACGAATGGAATGAAATTGCCTGCGCTCAATCTGAAACCAGCCTGTTAGAATTTGCATAGACATGCAGTTACACTTTTCTTTAATTTCTAAAGCACATCTAGTTCCCACCTTAAGTCTTGTACGAGGATTTATATGCAGTCCTAAGATAAGCTGGATACTAAGAAATGTCAAGTCAGACTGTTAACGTGCTGGAATTGACGCGTTTAATTACATAGACTCCAATGGTTCCCAGAATTGACGCATTTGAGAATGTTAATATTTATCAAACGTGTAATTCACTGTAAGCACGAGCTTTCACGCCTACTAGGATACGTCTCAAGTTCCCGACGCAACGTATACGTAATTCATGGACTACAAGTAGAGGAGCATAAAAGCACCAAGAAACGTGCACGGATACGGATTCTCGCTCTTTAGTATGGTGGCTGTACCGCGATTAATTAAGACATGGGAATATTCAGAGGAATCTAAGAGACTAACGATCCACTAATGCCCACTCAATCTACATGACAGTGCTCGACCCAACTCGCGCTATAAACAGCATCGACTATTTCTAATGGTTCTGCACTATTATATCTGTGCGCAATGTTTGAGGGTCGTTAGAGAGCCTAACCTTGATACTTTGTACATTGGCTGACTCCTATGACAGATTACTGACAGATATCTGCTGCTGAGTCTAACGTATGTAAATATAATGATGTTTAGGATCAGTAGTCAAGACAGCCAATATTTGCTGATGATTCGTGAGATTTTTTCAAGGAGTGAAGACGTAAACGGGAGCAATGACGACTAATGATTAAAGCGATGATATTTGAAATAACAATGCTTTGGGTAAACGTGGAAACCACCATGACTTGGCAGGCATCTAAAATCAATGGAGTGATTATAATTTTTATAAATGGAGACAGATATATGCAACGAAATCGAGCACTACTATAGTCACAGTAATATCGTTTCTTTGTTCAATCCTTCTACCCAAGCAGAAACAGATACGCAGTGGGTACCGATTACGCTCATTAATGATTTGTAGGTGACGTCATGCTGTTCATACATGGTTTGATATTACTAGAAAGAGAGATGTTAGTGGTTTCTTTTGTCGAAGTTGATCCGATTTCTATTTGTCACCCGAGTAGTCTTGTTATTCAAACCATTTAAGAATGATTGTTATTAGTAGGATGAAGTAATACATACCCAGACTCGGTGGTTGTATGATTATTGTTGTTGATACTAGCGTTGAGATTGTTGTTGTTCGAATTTGTATTTGGTTGTTGTTGCTGTGTCGGATGAGCACCCAAAAGTGAGCTCCATTCTCTCATGACTTCCTCTCCTTGGGCTTCTAATTCCGAAAAAATCGTTGCGTCGTCCATCTCGTGCAGGGCAGGATTGGAGTCCAGTCTAGAATGAGAGATCGAAGGATTTAAGTTAACGAGATAAGTAGAAGAATGCAAAAAATAAAGAATCTTTACCGATGATTGGAGTCCTCGTACGAGCTCGCATCACTGCGCTCGTAATCCAACATTAAATCATCTGAAGCAATGGATTCGCACGGTGACAAGGTATCTACACTCTCAGCACGGCTCAATCTTCTGCCGTGAATAGGACTATTTTCTATACTCTTTATGTGCCTTGTATCTGAAAAAAAATAATGAAAACGTATCCAGTAAGTATTCAGTATAACAAAGGCAAAATAATTCTAGAAGACTTTACTGTATAGAGAGATTTGGTAGTAGACTGTATCAATGAAGTGCTTACTTATTTTAGGATTGGATTCGACCAAAGTATGACTGTTCTCAGTGATGACTTGACTAGAGACTCCTTGTCCTTCGATAGCAGCTCTCAAAGTATCATCGAAGACAAGACCAGGTTGATCAGCAATCTCATCATCGAAGAACTCTCTGCCTTCGGAGAGGCTCAGTGAATTTGAAGCATTCGTAGGTGTTCCAGGACTCTCATCGTCAATGGTATTGCCAGACTGCTCCATCACACATTCCTTCTTCGATGCTTTCCCATCAGACTGAGTTATACTAGCAGTAGGACTATCAAATAGACTATCCACTGGTGATGTTTCGTCATCTATAAGAATAGTAGATGTAGCAGCAGCCGCAGCAAAAGCTGGATCCTCAATAGTGAGTAGAACAGAGCGCAGTGTAGTTTTAGGTAGTGTCCCATTCTTCGCTGCAGTAGAAATAGTCTTGAGGTGCTGATTCGAATTGGCCCTGCATTCATCGCTGGAGCTCAATGAATATTCATCAGCCATGGCTTCTCCGTGGCCATACTCAGGATCGTCCGAGCTAGGTGGACTGAAGTCTGACTTAATGGAAGGAATCTTTTCGGAATGTGATCTGTCTTTGTACACTTTCTCCTCGCCGAGGCCCTCGTCGTAGCCCTCTGAGGAGGTCGTCGACATGGAAGTCGTCGAATCGTTATACCTATTGTCTTTATTCAGGACCCTTTGATACTGAGTAGCTCTCTCGCGTACCAGTCCAGTGCTCACATTGGGACCAGCGAATGACTTCGGCAGAGGTATCACCGATATCTCAGTGACAGTACTCTCGTCATCCACGTCCCTGACATCAAAGCTCTTCCCGTTGACAACCATCCGCAGATTCCTGGGCCTACCATGTCCACGTCTTCCGCTAGCCGGACTACCACCGTCCAAATAATCCACACCTTCCCTCGCATTCTCATGTTCTCCCAGACATCCCGGCTGACTTCCCACACCCGAATCCTCGGTACCCGAACCTTCCTTGGAGCTGGTGGAACCCTTAGAAGCCGTGGACACCTTTCTACTCTGATTGACAGCCGTCTTAGCGATCTTCGAATTCGAATCGTTTATCCTCACCGCATACTGCGGCAATGGCAAGTGACTCGTATGCAACGTATACTTCCCTATAGTTTCTGAAATCCCAGTAACCCTCCTATTCGTATCAGGGTTCAAAGGGTTGTTGTTGTTGTACGGTGGATTGACAGGTGACGGTCTTAACTTGGAACTCGGTGGACTGTTACCGTATATCGGTGCTCTGTTGGTTTGTTTATTATGCTGATAAGCCTCCTGCTGCAATTTCTCCTGATTGTAATGACTGACGCTGTGACTGCTGCATATATCCCCAACCTTGTTCGTGTACCTAGGTTGTGGCTGTCGAAATCCAAAACGATTTGTCCTGACGGCGATGCCACTGGCTTCTTTCTTGGGCGGCGCCAAACGTGGCGTCGAGCGTCCCGAGGCATTTTGCAGTACCCTCTGATTCTCGTCGTCGCGTCTACGATCGTGCTCGGGACCAGCTGATTTCGAGCGCTGATGCACCGTATTCACTTCGTCGGGATACGAGGCTACGGGCATCGGTATACCGGAAGTGGGTCTGCGACGGAAGCCAAAGGACATGGCGGTGCCCCGTGTGTATGGCGTGCCCCGCTTCGTCGCACCCTTGTTGTCATTCTGTAACATTGAAAGATGATATATTTTCGTGTATTGCGTAATATTCAAAACAATTAATGTTTCCTTATCAAACGAGCAATCCTGGTTAATTGGATCTTATTGTTAGACCCGTTCGACTGAGTTCCACTTGAATTAAGAGTCCGTCTACTTGACTCGAGTAGTACGTGGGTACTACTAGCAGGCCATCTGGACTGAGCATCTGGTTGCGCGTAATCATCGATGCAATTTTATTTAGCAAATCATTACGAATTTCCGAAAACATCATTTGATACCTAATAAATCCCCCAAGAACGTCTTATTTTTTTTCAATTTTTATCTCCTTTTCTTAAAATTTTTTCTTATTCCAGTTCTTTCTTCGTTTTCGTAATCTCCGAGCGCTTAATTAGCTTAGCAGGACCGATTCACTTTCGTTCGACTTCCACAAGGCTAACGCGCACGATTTTCCTTCGTGACACGTGCTCTTATCATTTTAATTCATCAAGGTCGCACAACAAACGATATCATTATCGTAAGACAGAACAGTCTCTCCGAAGTCTCGGATAACAATTCCCATGTCCGTACAAACCGTTATCATACGATTACCGTGTTATCGTTGTTAAAAAAAAAATTGACATAAACAGTAAACGACGCTACTCAAAGATAATCCTATGACGATCCATGACGTCATGAAAAGAAAAAAAAAAAAGAAGTAAACAATATTCTTTACAACGGCAAAAAAAATTGAAGAAACGATACAGATTGTCAAATTACAAAAAAAAATAATGCACCGATAAAGGCTATCACGAGGAATGATGATTCAGGAAAGTAAATCCCAGGTGCAACGTGGGACAAG
This sequence comes from Trachelus iudaicus, assembly GCA_030142595.1. Lineage (NCBI taxonomy): Eukaryota > Metazoa > Arthropoda > Insecta > Hymenoptera > Cephidae > Trachelus > Trachelus iudaicus. The sequence continues at coordinate 3,014,694 of JARQTH010000353.1, read as the reverse complement.
CTACACGCCTACGGACGATTAGCCAAAGGCCGTCTAACCGAAAGAAAGTAAACTTGGCAAAAGCGATTATAAAATATCGTGTCGAAACAATAAAGTGAGGTAATATCCGCCGATAGAAATCTTTAGGAGAAAAATCATTGGCACTTCACGCATGTCACGTTGGCAACAGTGCTTCGAGGGAAAGCAACGTCTCTACACCCACCCAAAGGTACGATATGTCCTAGAAATAATATTGCACGATAATAAACCACAAAATTTCCAAGCCCATCGGAGAAATGCGAATAAAGCAAACAAAAAAAATGACGAGACTAAAACAAAAATTCTTCTTCGAAAAAACCCCAAATCGTCGAATCACCCCCTGTCAGCCGAAAAGCAATAAGAAAAAGGCTGACGCGCAAGGACGTCTTACCGCAGCGCTGCAGGCAATCCCTTTTTCGTTCTCCGCAGCATCGTCCTCGTATCGAAGCCGGTAATGATATTCCATGTCCAAAAAAAAAAAGGAGATGACAATAGATCCGAAATCCGACGTCTGGATCACCTCGAGAAAAAAGAATCCCCCAACGAAGCAAGGATCAGTCAATCCATCCCGTACACGACGGCTTGTCAATCCACGTACACTGCTTGATCGAAACCATAAGATATATCCCAAGAACGACGTCTAGCCGACCCGATTAACTGATCGCGATTATCCGAGACAAGGTAGAAGCGCCTCGATCACATTTCGCGTAGGTATCGATGACTCGAGATTGCCAAAAAAAAGAAAAGAAACTTCCAAAAAAAAATCACCACCGGCGTCTTCTCGTTAATCAAACCAGAACGAAGTGGTCGATCCCGACGACGATGAACCGAGCAGTCGAGGCCGTAGTGCGCGTCATCGCGTTTAGAAGCGCACAGGAGCCCGAGAAGAGGAGATTGATCGGACGCAGTGCGCCGACGTCGCGACGCCTTTGAACGAGGTGGGGCGTCAAGGGATTCCGGGACGTCGACGAGGACTGCTAGTGAGTTCGCTCGACGCGAGGGTGCTCGTGGACGAGTATGCCTGGTTTGTAGGTACGTAGGTGATCTAGTATGCTTATAGATCTTTCCTATGGATACGTGAACCTCGCGTATAAGAGTCGTCGCGTCCACGGAGACACGGGTGTATATTTTCGACTTGTCCCTAATGGAAACAAATAAAATTTTACTCGGAGTAAACCCACTGGCTGATGACACTCGGTACGCTGCGTATCCCTGTATAGCAATGGTATAGGTACCCACTCAGGGCACATATAGACGCACGGGTTAAGAAGAAAGCCGCGCGTTAAATACGTCAAATAAAGCTCCACGAAACTCCCACAGAGATCCTCACGTATAATTAGGCACGTACATACGCACTTCGTTGATCTCGGTGGACCCTGAAAGATCTTGGGAACAAATCTCCTCGTCGGAAATACCGAGCCTATTGGACGGTTATTCTTGTAGGGTGCTGTACGGCTGAGAAATGGAGCCGGCAGTGTGCTTGCCGAAGTCGAGTGGACGTTGATTCAACTTTCACGGGTTCTCGCCCCTGGACAATTCACCCTTGCGAGTACTGCGGGAAAAAGGAGCGCGATACGCTATGCTCGATAATTTTGGAATTTTTAGGCTTTTTTCGCACGCGGATTAGCAACAAAAAACATTTCTTTATCGGTATCTTTTCGTCTATGACAGTTCACCATTTAATGTAAGGGGTACTCCGAAATTTCTAGAAACTTCCTACTCTGAGAATTATTACCTTCAATTGGATTTAGGTGGGATGCATTTTTCTTAATACTTATTTTTATCTGTCATTCACCGTTTTTGTTGTCCGATACGTTTCTTTGGCGATTTTTTCGAAATTAAATACGGTGAAATTTTTCGAATCATTCTAGAAGCAGGTTAACAGTACCACGTGTTTACTCAGGTTCTGTGAGTCACTGAATGGGAGATTGTCTATATAGGGGAGTCTGATTAAAAGTTGATCGAATCGCCTTGGTATAGCGTATACGTATACGCGTGTAATTTATCAAGAATAAAACAAGATCACGAATTATACCGAATGGATCCTCGATGTGTGCCGATTACGGAGAAATATATACATCTGTACTTCGCGTGCTCTGGAAAGTCAACCTTGAGCGACTTGGTATGGAGTATAGTGGGAACATACAGTATATAATTTATGCCGGTGATAAATCAGTGATTAAATGCACTCGATTAATTATGCAAGAAATTGTGAGATTCTTTTTACATGCAATACGCTGATATTAATAATACCATATTATTGTTCAGAAAATACCGAATTTTAACAGCATTTTTCTTATCGAAACGTCACTAATGTCTTCACTATTTCCAACGTACTTACGGTACGCTTCCATCGATTTCGGATGGTCGAATAAAATAATTAAAAAAAAAAAAAAATTGTGAGACGTACTCAATTTGCGACGGGGCCAATCGATACGGCATATAAGGACGACGCTAATATAATCCTATAAAGTGATTCAATAGAGCCAAACTAAGGCTTCGCAGAAACGTAAAAGGTACGAGAGAGGCAAATCTTTAGAAACACTTACTTTATATAGCTCGATATGCTTATAAATAGAAGAAAAAACTACGCACTCTGATCGGCAGGAACATAATCGATAAGAGTCCCAACGTACAGTTAGCATCGAAGTGACCGATGAACTTACATAGATAATTATGAAAATTAGTCTTCAATGTTTTGCAGTATCTTTTAGGACGTCATTTACAGCAAACTCCATAGCTTACGTATCGACGTAGACCTTTTCTCTAATTGCGCAACAAAAGAAGTTTCCAGAAGGAATCATACCCGTGATATCCAAGATACGAATTTTCGAGGAGCCTTATCGCTGAACGATAACGGCTCAATTTAAAAATAGTATCATGTCTTAATTAACCTGCACTACATAGATTTTTGTACGAATAAATCAAAACCTTTGTCGGTAACAACGTTTTCGTAACTGTACTTGATTACCTCAGGTAGCTTCTTGGTTATGTATCCGTTAGTTTCAGGATGCGCCGCCAGAGCTCGTTGTTTACACTGTTACCAGCAACTTCGGTCGTCGCGCACTTTCTACTTTGCTAACCTCGATCAGTAATACAGAAATAAATAATATTGTTCACGACTGGCTTTTAATCCTTTCTATAAAATAAATAACCATGCCTGATTTCTTGTTCAAACGCTAATTATCTCTTTCGAGAACTTTCAATGTCGGATATACACTTTTTCAGGTACAGCGCAGCACTTGTACGCTCGGGACGCAATCCGGTTCTTGGCGACGCTGAGTAAACGAGAGAGCGGAGACTAACGAAACTGTCGAGACGAATGACACGTGCGTCTTCTTCGAAAATAAAGCAAAATGCAGTAGACTCTTAAAGCCTCACGGTGGTCCAGACCGGATGCCAGTAGCGTAACACGAAGTATCTTGTACTTAAGGAAAATAATGCAATACAAGTTTACCTGTTTATAATCTAATAAGGTATCTTACCTTACAGGAGTTGAAGGAACGCTGACACACGTAAGAATTATTGAGAATTTTCTTTGTCAAATAAAACAAGAATTAAGCCTTTGGCTGACGACTGAGAATTATTACTAGGAAACTGTATTTTCTAGAAAACCATCGGCGTCCTGTACGTCAGTCTCGCCATAAGACTAGTTTATTCTTGTGTCTGGGGTGGTTATGGTTGATTCACGTGAACGTAATTGCACGAGGGTTAATATATATCCAGTTCACAGTAAAACTGTCTGTAACAAAGACAAAGCCCCTGCGGAAGGCCTGTCTGACCTGTGTAGCACGGGGGCGGGAAATTCAAATATCAAAAAATTCTGTTACCGCTTATTGAGTCTTCATTCAGGTTTTTCATTACAGCTAGCTGTTAGTCTTGATAATATTATAAGATTCCTGGCCTTTCGGAGAGAATGGAAGAAACGGAATAAAATATATTTATTACTCTGCGTGCCTCTGTGTCATAAACGTCGCCATTGGAGGACACCCTTGGACTGTGCATTTCCAAATGAATTAGTCTAGTTACGTTATTCCTAGCGGCAGTCAAGGGCTGGAAAATAAAATGACATTAAGATCCAAAATTATAAAGGTGCAATGCAGAATGACTTTCTGACTAAATTTGTTAGACTTACTTGAAAATTTGAAAATATTTTCCAATGCCTCTACGATAGTTTCAAAGTATTTTTTATCGACGCAGGGCGACCTTAAGCATGATCGAAGCTTATTCACGGTCAGGGTGACTGCAAAGTGCTATTTTCTGAAAAGGGGTTGTATCGGCGAGGGAGGGCCAAAAGGTCATGCATCGGATGCCGAGGGATGACTCAGTACGCCTCTGTGGCGTCGGCATCGAATCAATAGCGACGTTGTGCAGGCGAACTACCCCACCCGGATTCCCAACCTCCTGTCCACCTGACTATAATCGACCGGCTCCGATTCTTCGTTCTCGAGGCTCCCCTAGTGCGAGCGGATGTTAATTTCACTGCGGAAATATTATTTTTTCGGGGGATTGGTACGAACTTCAAGAACTGACGTAATATCGAAATTGTAATGGGCGAATAATTTCTTTCAGACAAAAAATGGGTGTATTGTATACCCCAAGGTAAAAATTTTTGTTAGAATTCGTCGCCCGGATATAGATTTCAAATGCGGTATCCGGTATATACGATTTTTTTCACGAAAACAACAGCAAGTATACAGTCAATATTTCTAAAACCCAACAATGGTACGAGACGTACTACGTTAAACAACAAAAAGGTTGAGGCAGTTCGAAAAGAAATGAGAGTCAAGATAATAGTCGAGAAAGAAATTCTACACAGAAATTATAAAACTGTCGGTTTCACCAGAAATATATTTTCTGTACGAAATAAAATAACCAAGAGCGTTGCCGTCATCAGATGGTATTATTACAGCATTGAATTAAATCACCAAGAGCGAATCCACATGACTGAGCGTCGTATATCACTGTAAGAAAGGGGGAAAGAATCCCGTCGGTTATTTAATAATTAAAAATGGCTTTCAGTCTCGCAACAATGTACCCGCCTTGCGCCTTCAGCAGTTCGAGAAAGTAGCGTGAAACAAAAGGTTTAATTATATATCTGAGCAAACGTGCAGCACCACCAAATCATCAAAGTAAAATTTCACCTACATATCCCAAACCGTATTCCAGTCCTCTTAAAAAAAAACCACAACAAATATCTTTTAAAAATCCCAGAAGCCCACTCGTTCGATCCGCCATTTTCCAAACGTCCCACGCAGAAATTACAAGGCAGAAAACAAATAATTCATCAAGGCGTAAACTTTCCCACACCGTTCAGCAAAGCCTATTCAACCTAATCCAGTGACCGAGTAACGTGAACTAGGGTCGAGTGGGCTGGTAAAAGGTTAGAAAGCGATCAGAAAGAGAAAAAAAAGAAGCAATGTACAAACGTAACGAGTCGATTCTAACCTCTAATCACGTTTCGAATATCTGAGACCGATCAATGGATCCCATTGTTTTTATTCGTTCCAGGTCAGTGATCGTACTCGAAAAGTTATCAAACTGCCTATTCGATCTTCCATGCAGCATCCATTCCTCTGTATCGACACGAAGATATTATAAATAATAAATAAATATCCCTACAACAAGTCACTACCCAGAGTGCACCGATCGTCTAAGAACACCCATGAGGCCATTGAACTTTATGAACATGAACTTCAGCCGAGGCAGCGCACGTAATCAGCTGCTGCGTTACTGTTACATCTATTATCCCTACAGTAAGTAAAGATATACCAAAGTACCTACATTACATAGGACCTCCACACACCATATATACACACATATCAGGAATACTCGTGACCGAAGTTAATGTAACAAAACTCGTGTAAGCTCACGAACGAGAACGATCCTATCGGAGGTTAAGTTACGTTACGTTAGCATTAGTACCGGCGTCATCCGCCAGGCTGGAAATTCGAGGTTAAGTTACGTTACGTTAGCATTAGTACCGGCGTCATCCGCTAGGCTGACAGTTCGAACGCGCATGCGCGTATCCATAAAATTCATCGAATAAACCGAAACATCCGATCCTCGTACAGCCATACGCTGCTCAGCCAAAACAAAGCTCAAGTAAAATAAAAGCCCGTAAGCGCATATCCATCGGAATATAATGCTAGCGGCAAACGGTACACGAATAGGTGAAAGACAAGTGAATCGAAGTGAAGTCTCGGCTGTCAGATGCGAGTAAATCGAAGCGTTTAGTCTATTCAAGGTTCCGTTAATTGGAGCGGCTTAAGTAACCGTTTAATTTCGACTGATCGCTCCGGCACGTAACAGAGTGAATGACGCTCGCATGGATACGGATTACAGTGACGCCACAGGAGACATTGCTAACGATTAAAATCGTATAAATCGCTGTACGACGATACTACGATTATAAAGCGCGACTACGAACACATCGAAGAGCATGCACGTGCGGGTTAATTAGAAACGCATTACGCGCGTCTCGTCTTTCCAGAAAGTGCCTCTAGCCAATCCGTATACATAAATCGTCCTAATAGAATCTGCAAGTAACGCGAGGGAATTAATTACGCGGACGTATCCAGCCATAGAAATCTGTCCTAATGCAAATAGGGATAATACGTATATACATCCCATTAACGTGTATAACGGCACACGCTCCACAGGTACGTTCGGCTCGACCAGATAATTATATCTTAATAACGTTAATGACCTACAATGCAAAGTAAAAAACCTCATACCCACAAAAGAGCAATCTGACGTAGGAAACAGAGAATATTGAATAGTGAAAATTTGAAGAATTTCTATTAGCGCAATAAGGGACTTATGCGTGCCAAGGCAATTAAAGAGTCCAAGCTGAATGGATCTGTATATTGTGTAACAACGTTAACTGCAGTATATTACTCGTGTATACCTGTATACACGTATGCATAAACATAGGCATACCTCACGTAACGCCTAGAAATATTGAACGTGGCTGCCTATCAGTCGCAAGACAGGATAAATAACTATACAGACAAGTAAAGCCAGCTAAGGAAACGTAGCTCGGTTAATACGCGAGAAATGCCATTAATGGAATCAGCTACGTCGGGAGGTGTCGTGTCGCAACGATAGACGTGAATGAAGAAAAACGAGAGAGAATTTAATTGCCACGCTTTCAGTGACTTTCCGCGAGTTCCACGAGTACGGAGGCAAAGTAACGCGAGATGTCGTGCCGTGAACAGGCTCGTGTACCAGGCGTATAGAAAGTCGAGCGTGCAAAGTATCGGCTCGAATCAGGGAACAGGAGGATAATTTTTCTGGCTCTTATCTTGGTATCGGCGCGAGCCGGAAGGCTCGGCGAAAGACAGGATAAAATAAATTGAATAGAAGAGCGTCTAACGAAGGCACGTAAAATCATCGGGCATTACGTTAACCCGTAAAGATGAAAATGCCCATAGTAAAAAAGAAACCTGGCTACCCATGGTGCGTACAGTTTCATAAAAAATTTCCCACATAACGTACATTGTTATTGTCTCGCTGAATGGAATGCGCTGGGAAATGGATGGATGCCCACGGCTTATTCTGCACATACGATGGACGCGTACACGCGTGTGAAGTCATGAGAAATATATATATATATAAATATATAATGTAAATTGAAGAACAATGACCATGCGCGCACGAACCCACGAACTATCCAGTATCTCTTATGAATGGCTGCTTGCTTCCGTGATATTGTATGAGCCTCTAGGTATATACATCTACAGTCTATGTAATGCCCACATACCATTTTATAGACCGAGCAAGTGTACACGGGCAGAAATTATAGAGAAGCATTGTAACGGATACCCCGTGGAGAGGATCCAGAGAAAGGAAGGAAAGAAGGTACACGGTGTGGAGAACGTGCGTCGTTCGCAACGAGGCCGATTCACATCCCAGCAGGAAGACGCGTCAACGACTTTCAGAGAAAATCGTATACGTTGCTACGGTCCTGGACTTTCGCGTTATGCCGTGAATACGATTTCTTACTGCGTTAGACGGAGAGAGAGAGAGAGAGAGAGAGAGAGAGAGAGAGAGAGAGAGAGAGAGAGAGAGAGAGAGAGAGAGAGAGAGAGAGAAACGTCACTCGATCAATCAGGTCCTTGAAAAAGGGACAAAAATATTGTTTACGTGATTTTATTCAAAAACAAAAAAAATTGTATGAAGGATAGAAAAAAAAGAATTACTCAATATCAATAGTGAAAACAAGGGATTTTATTATGCGTCGATCAACTCACTTTTACCTGCTGTGCTCGAGCTAATATATCGTGAAAGTCCATTTTGCAAGAACGGAGAAACCTCGGCAAGGTCATACCGGAAGTTATTGACGATGATCGCTCGTCGACGCGCAGCTCCGATCGTTTCCCGCATTCTCGTATCGAGCATCGCGGCGTCGACTGCGACGCGAATCGTCGTGTTGCGAACTTCAGAAATACGGTGTGCACGATGCTTTGCTTTACGTTCGTAATACCCGACGCGGCTTGATCTTCGCGCAGCTTCCATCCCTATCGGTATGACTCTTGTGCATGACTGTACTGAACACTGTTTTAATAATTGCTCCGTGAGTCCTTTCGTTATAAGGTTCCATGTCTCGCGATCGCTAACCTGTCGCGTATTAAAAATATATCAGCAATGGCTTTTGCGAGACTTCACAAAATTCAATATAAAAAATAAGTTTTTTTCGTCACTTTCACGAAGCGCGGGCTCGGCGCGCTTTTTTGGCAAAAAAAATACCAAAAGGTACCTCATTACCAGATTTTCGACAATACCATTCAACGGGTACAGTTAATGACCCACATACCGGTAAAAGTTAAAAAAAATCACTAAGTGTTCCGACAGTCATACTATTGGGTCGAATACAAAATCTTTTTTTAATCCGAAACATATACATATATATTTATACACATATACAATTATGGTAATCACTGTTGATACTACAGAGCAATGCGGATCTTAAACCATGTAACAAATGGTATATGCTGTTTGTGTATATAAGTTGGTATGCTGTATATATATATATATATATATATATATATATATATATATATTATATACAGAAAATACCACTATACGAAGACCAACGTTACTGTCACGTTCGTCAGCTATAATTAATCATGACGATGTGTTCTTGCGCAATTTCTTGCTCCTTCTTTTTCGTCTATTCTCTTTCCCCCGCCTCTTCGCGAGCAAAGACCCAGAGGAGCCAATAGGGTGGGGATCAATGAACCACGCATTGCCAGTCCCATGGAGACCTTCTCCAACACGACGAGTAAAAAAACATGCCATTCTTGATCCACGGATCGGCATTCGAAAGCGGGTCATAAGAGCGCTTTGCCGAGGGCCAAACCGCAAGTCGAGAAGATCCTTTTACTGATTTCGATTCGGCAAGAATCTAGAAGCAAAGTCGGCGCCATTCCTGCATAGAATTCCAATTCAGTACCTGTTACAACGTAGAAGAATCGATACGACTTATAACCACGAAATTTGAATCGTTATACACAGATATATACGATACCAACAATAAATCTTTATCTAATTTAATGAAATACCTCATTAACAGCAAACCGCATACTTTAAAATCCTTATTAACGCCGACAGCTGTGTTGACGTTATTAAACCACGAACAGCCGCTATGGTCTTATTCGTGACAAACGTGAAGTTAGCCGTTCATTTGATTTCTATAGTAGAACAAACTTCAGGCGGTACTTTCGTACTGAATAGGCTCGCGCTTTGTGTTATACGCGAACGAAGCTCCGTGTGACGCAATGAAAATGCTAATACGATAGTTTCGACCAAGGACTAAAAATTCTCAAGAATCGAACATCCACGAAGCCTTGATTCAATGACAAAATGGCGCTCGGTTATACAGATAATATACAATCTTGGTATAATGAATGCTATGAGTATTGTTCTCTTTAATGAACTGCAGTTTATCGTGAACCAAGGAATGGCGAAATGAAAATGCACGTCGACCGTGCGCCGGAAAAAGGAAAAGAGGGGAAAATTCACATTGATTGATAGAAAGGGGCGATAGCAGTGTTTCGTCAGAAATATTGCGTCATTTCAACGATAAATACAAACGGTATATGTATGTGTATATATATATATATATATATATATATATATATCTACGATATCACTATACGATATGACTAATATTCTAGCGCGCCATCCCTTACTACTATAGTTTATTGGAAAGCTGTCAATATCAAAATGCTTACTGTACACTATATGCATAGAGAGATATATGTATATACATAAACTAAAAAGTGGGATGATGGATCAATATTAAGTTGATAATTAGGAAACGTATAGACGGGCAATATGAAGATTGACTGTTGTAACGGGGCCAAAATTCACGGTCGCAGTGGCCGGTCTATAAATAAATATTCATAGGGGCTGAACAGTCGAGTGGGTTTCGTTCGTTTAGGTCTATAGGAACCTGCGTATCAACCCCTTACGTCGACCTTGCTCTTTCTGTACTTAATTAACTTTTACTAATTAAAGCGAGTCTACCGACTATACCGGATGAACTTTCTCATTTTGTCGTTATCAAATTTCCACTTTTTTCTACGTCCCGGTCCCTGCCTCCCGTAGCTACCTAATAAACGTACCATCTTATCTAGATAAGCGTCAGATAATTTTATAACATTATTCTGGACGCGTGGAACCAGATAAATCGACAGAGCATTGAGCGTCCGACTCCATCTAAGCGTAACCACTATAGGAATAAAAAACGTGTTAGAAAGAAAATCAAATTTTCTCGTAAAATTTCAAAAACAAAAACCTAATCTCCGTGTACTGGAATGCTCAGGCACAAAGTCGAGAAAAATTGTAACGAGTCTGCTTGGGTTAAGCGATAGGAAATTTTTCTACCGATTCAAGGTCGTCACAGCGTAGCCCAACAAACGTATAAGCAGAGGATTGACGCCTTAACGTAGAACGTGCACCTTGGACACGCTCAATCCAGTTAATGAGCTTCCTACGTATTTGCATACCGATCTTATAACGTATACAGATATCGAATTACCTGTTGCTCCACATACCCATGGTATACCTTGTGCGTTTACTAGAGGCTTGTACGGTTACCGTGATTCTGTACGTAACGTTTCAGACTGTTCATGCGTGAAAGATTAATTATACGCCAAAGGAGAAATTACGCTACAGTCGATCCGATCGGTTCGTTCTGTAGAAGAACACGGCTGGCTATCGGTACCCGATCGGGTTTACAGATATTTGTAAATATTTTACACGTTAAAATAGTATACGGACGATTCCCAACCGATGAAATTCGTACGTCGAATTGAATTCACTGCGAATCTTGCTCGAGCTAATAATAATAATCGTAACTAAAAAAAAAAACTCATCGCCGCTAGGGACAACACTGTATCGGATTTTTCTGACTACAAGGCGCTCCGACAATTCCAAGTAAAGTTAACAAGATCGTGACGAGTTTGAAATCATGGAATTGCGTCTGCATGCCCAGTACGAAGGTTGATAAAAAAGATCCAACTACAGCAAAAAAAAAAAGGTCGTACAGCTTTGCATGTACGATACTCATAATGAAAAATGAATAAATAAAATCAGAATCGATATAACAAATTGTTCTCGTACCTTAATACAAGATTCACGAGGAATTTTTTAATAGCTCCCCCTATTAATAGTTTAAAATAAATAATCCACGTCGCATACATACATAAGGATGGAAAACGGAATTCAAATCGATATCGCCATTCACCTGCCACCGATCGCCATGATTATTTAAATAAAAGTAAAAGCGTCGGCGTGCATACAGAGTCGTTACAGACAATCGGCACCATAATAAATAAATAGTCAACCCACGCGAGGCCTATGAGTATCATCGCACGTTACGAGAGCGACTACCGAATGGATTTAGCGCGATAAAGCTTGATGAGTTTAGAATATAATTCTGTTATAACAATATGGAGTCTCTAGGTATATTATAATATATCGACTGGTCCTCGTATTCTGTTGCGCAATAGCGTGATGCATATATGTAACTAGGAACCTCCGGGAGGTTCGGTCGAGCTACGAGAGCCATAAGAGGTATTAATAAGTTTGAACGGTACCCGAACCAAAGCGTGTACCGAGAGGCTCTTTGGCAAAAGTCAAGTAAAGTAACGGTAGAGCCATGTGACAAGTGGGCAGCCTAGAGGTAGCCAGAACGATCGTTAAGTTTTATTAAGCAAATAACGTAGCGACGATCGATAAAACGAAATCGTGAATACAGCTTGCTGGATGGACAATTTAACCTGGCGTATGTTCCAGGTACGTAACGGCATGGGATACACGCCCACGTGTATTGGATCTAGAATTATTTATCGGCATGATGAGAACGCTGGAGAGAGAGTCTAAGAAGAGGAACGGTTAAGTGTGTACGTATACATGTACATATGTATATAAAGTAAGTTAGCCTAGTAAAGTACGTACTAGAAGCTAAGAAGTAGTCTCGAAGCAGTTCCGATCAACGATTTTCCTAGACAGAGCTCTAGTAGAAGGTCCAGGAAGTAGGTCTCCGTGAGTTAACCTGAGTCCCAGGTATTCGAGCGTAGTACAATGAGCCATGCGAGAGAGATAAAAAGGCACTTGGTATATCACCGCACCTTAAATAAACTATACGCTCGTACCGCCGCCTAACCTACGAAGTTTCAACTAAAAGCCAGAGGTGAACTACTGCGCTAGTCAAAGACACGGGGCGAGAGAAGGAGTATCGATCTCCAAAGAAATAATCGAAAGTGCGACAGTCGATATTTGCGGTATCGATTGTGTCATTTAAGCCAACGGAATACCGTGGTATGCTCGTATAAAAATATGCGCGCGAGTTATGACTTGTAACTAATCCCAGGACGAGTCCAGCGGTCACGGCGGTTTGTCCCGTCACAGACACAACAGACTACCTGCGCATACGGTCGTGCGATAGACGCGAGCGAAGAGTGAGAGTTAACGTGCTCGTAGAAGTTTTAGAGAATACCCAGCCGACAACAGGATAACATTAATCTCTATAGCCAAAGTGCCAGGAGCGTGAAAGGATATGACGGCCAGGTCTCATTGTCCCTCCCACATTCTATAAATCCACGTGAGAAGTACGAGCGCAGTGGGTTATTATCGGAGGTACCTCTTACGAGTCTAAATACACAATTTGTTATAACAAAGGATATCAATCGGTCTGTAACTATCGATAGATAAATATCGATCGATAGAAACCCGCAGAGTAAGCATGAGAAATCATTTGAAAATGATACTAGTGACGGGACACTCGCGTGCAGGTAGATACGAATGCGTGCACGGAAGACCTCGAGGCAAACGACACGGCGGAATCAACCAAGGAATTCCTCAAGTCGGGTACGCACGTACGCAACTGTAGTAAAGTGCGAGCGACGGAAGACGCCAGATGTGCTAGTATCTCGCAGCAGCAGACTTGCACGCGAAGCTCCACACAAATGCATATGTATCCCTGCACTGCTGCAAGAAAACGTCTTTACTATACCGCCCCGCTGCTTGGCCGTTACATAGAAACGACGCGGCAGTTATCACGAGCGCGGAATGCCTACTGCTGAATACGCATGGGATTCCGACTAGTCTCGGTATAACGCACCGACGCACATTTTCAGTCGCACCTCTTTGCGCTATTAATACTTTACTTTTACTCTTGTTCGCGTCTCTACGGGATGAAATAAAGAGGGAGCGTTCGACGTAAAAACTAAAGCACGCGTCACAGGTGAGAATGTCGCTTCCTTTCGATGACCCTCGCGTACGCCTGAGAGCGACGAAGTTTCTTCAAACCCGATCAAACCTTAATTTACAGACGGTGTTTTGGGCGATTTGGCTCGGCAGGCTTAGAAAGTCGCTTGAGCTTGTCCTACGACGACAGTCGCAGCATGTAAACAAACCAGGACGGCTGGAGTCGAGCGCACGTCGCACGAGCACGCGAACGCGCTTCTCACGTTCTCTTGCGCAAACTGTGCAAAGCGTGTTCATTCGTGGCCTAGAAATCTCAAGAAACTAATCTCGCGGTGCTTCGACTTAGACTCAGTAAGAACAGGGTGACACTTACAGACGGGATCTTCGTTGCTGGTAAAGTTGGAGCTAGATGGGACGCAGGATTTTCTGGATGGGAAAAGGGAACGAGAGGAGGAATTATCTGTGCGGTAGTTGATAAGACTAATTTTTTGTATTCTTCCTACGTAAGTAATATTGATCGTTCGACGTACCTGATTCTTGGTGGGCTTGTCCATGATGCGATACGAGGGCGAGCTATGATGGCCGGAGGCTGCGATGACGGCGCTCGCCTTACGAGATACGCATTGCCCCATATAGATCTGCCAATTTCACCCGAGCGTAACCTGTATACATTGGACGTTCGGCCGTGTTAGAGAGAGAGAGAGAGAGAGAGAGAGAGAGAGAGAGAGAGAGAGAGAGAGAGAGAGAGAGAGAGAGAGAGAGAGAGAAAGAGCGACATACGCAGGGAACGGAGGATGCGCAACCCGATGGTACATACAAAGCGACCACGAGTTGGATTAACGAGACACATTAGAATTTTCGCGATACGTATCGCACGTGGCGCTTTACACTGTCGGATTGCGCAGGCTGAGTAAGGTACTGGCAATTAAATTAATTAGAGCAGATCATTTATCAGGATCCCTTTATTCCCGTAACTAAGCACCGTGTGCACCCAGGAAGAATACATGCGGTTCTGTGTATTAAATACTGATTGCCAGAGTTAGAGAGAGAAAGAGAGAGAGAGAGAGAGAGAGAGAGAGAGAGAGAGAGAGAAATGCATTTATCTGAAATGATGCATCATATCAACAAAGCCAGTATCACCCAATGCATTCACTTGATCATCTAACAATGTATTAAAAATATAAAAACACTTTCAAAACCGTTCCTCGAGACCTGAACAAATATCCATTTTACATGGCAATGCGTTATCCCCAGATGTAAGAGGAATAAAGGCCAAAGTGATTACAGCCTTTATGACCGTAAAATTACTGGAACGTACCATTAACGTTAATACGCCGTGTTCATAAGAATAATTCCCAGCATTCCAGCCGATAAGAACTCGAATGCACCGACTGCGTCTGGTGCAAGGTACAAATAAATGAAACGATCGAGGTAAATTTGCATAGACTAAAAAAAAGAGATACTTAACAATTACCCAAGACCGATACAGCCCACAGTAAGCAGCCTGGAGGTATAAAAAGTCCCTAGAAAGTTATATTCCGCAGAAGGGACCTGGAATGTTCTCCAGCAAACTGGTATACGAGAGTTCATCTTTCATTCGCGACGTTTCACGGACTGGAAGGGATTAATAATTCTCGCTCGAATGAATATTCCAAGAACTTTTCCTGAAACCCTGGTCAAAGTGATTTGCGATTGTTCGCCTTCTTAGTCACGTTTGCGCGCGGCATCGCCGAGAGCACAATGGCCGAAGTAAGAGAAGAAGACTTCATCGCGAAACCCGAGACAAACAATGGAGACCCATTGTCAAAGGAAAGGAAAGCAGAATTCATTCGTGGAAACAGGTACCTCGTGTCGGCTGAGGATGCTCAGTTTCCGTACCGGTCATTGAACATAATATAAAGAAGGTCGTTCCTTCTGGATAACTGCATTCCTGTGCACAAATATGACACATCGCGCATGAACGTCGGTCCAGCTTGGTATATCCAAGTTTTTCCGCCTCTAACCGATATAAAAGGTGGGCTATATAATTTCCAGAAAATTCGTAAAATCTTAGAAAAAAAAATCCTAACCTAAAAGGCTATCCGAGTCATAGAATAAATACACAAGGAGACGAACGTCCAAGGGCCCGTAACGAAGGCTCCTGTGGTTATTTGCTATGCATTCCTCGTATCCCGTTCTTCGTGCGCTCGAGTGGCCTGAAGAAGACGCTATAGGTATAGGTAACCGGTACATAGAGATACGTAAGCCTAACGCATCGTCAATGAGAATGAGCCTTGTGGCGAGATTCCGTGAAACAATAATAATACATATAAATGTATCCATTGTCGCGTTTCTAAGGTTCGACCCAAGCGAGAGACCGAATCGCCTGAGCGTTATTTAAATTTTTATAATACATCGCCCGTTGGATAGCGAAATGGGCGCGCATGCGCGTCAGAGTCGTTAAACATAATCATCGGAGTGGATGATCAGAGAAATTGCTAATTGCCTGGCGAACAAGTAGAGAGCGAGTAACTTGTAACAGGAAGAGACGCTCGTGCATTGAATTACGGGCTGGTTGGCTAAGACAAATAAATGAAAAGGTGGAAGGCATGTTACCGGAAGTCGTTAACTATACCGAGTATGCCCACCTTGTGTGCCAGTCAGCCTGCCTTAGGAACGTCCTCTGCTGCGGAGTGTCAGCGTAATCTCGCGGGGAAACCCTGAGGCTGCTTTTGCGCCGAGGAACGAAAACCTGTCTAATTGTTAAGTGTGTGCCTAAAGAGTGTAAAAACGTATTTTACTGGTAGGACAAGATTTTATCTGCGGCTACCACGAGCGAGGAGAAAGAGAAGTTCGGTCGATGGTTTCGTAAATGTTATAATAGACAGACCAAGATTACGTGTCAACCGACGAGTCTCCGAGCAGCTGAATATCGTTGGACGTTAAAATAAATAATAGTTATAAATAAAGAAAGAGTTGAATAAATTCAAGATACTTCAATCGATATTATTATTTGTATTATTTGAATCTTACGAGTCACTTCATTGACCATAGTAGTCGGTATGACGTTGGTACACCACGAAAGAGAACGAAACGTCCAAATTAAAATGGACAGTGGCATATTTTTCAAAAGCATCGATCACACGTTGTCAGTTTTTTTTCTTCTTCAGTTTTCCCAACAATCAGACTGACTCGACAGAACGACAGTTAAAGTGTAATATTACTGCGGTTAGATAATCGTGGCCAATGCTCGCTCGCCACAGAAACGTAACTTATTCGTGTAAGTTGCATTACGGACAAAAAAGACTTTTAATCGACTCCGTGCCACCCACCCGATCAGTACAGGATTACGAGGAGAATAACCTATAAATTGAAGTATGTAGTTAACTAAGTAAACTGCGTGAATCCAAGGAGGAAAAAAGTAAGTGAACGCTTGCCTGAGCGATTCCAGAAGAAAAATCAAACATGGCCGCCGAAGGCGCCACATAACCTATGAGGAAGAATCGACGTTGAATCAATGTCCGCACAAAGCCTGACGAGACAGTCGCTGGCTAGAGTATAATAATTGTAAAAGCCAAGGAAAGATAGCGAGGGCACGCGTACCGCAACAGGATAAAAAAATATGGCTTCCTACTGACAGCTCGGAGCGGTGAGTGGTCAAGTAACTCGTAGATGAAAGACCCGACAGATAGGCGTCTACTTGTAGAGAAATTGCGAACGGTATTAGTAAAGGAGAGGAAAAAAATGTATTTTTTGGCTTAAGGATTGAAACCGGGCGAATAGAACAAACTTCAAACCCAAGAAGCAAAGAGATATGGTTTTACGATCTCGTGCCACGGCGCGATAAAGAAGCGTTAAATTCACTGAATTCTCACCGTTCCACCAGAGAGACGCTTGCGTCCGGAGTTCTCATGGGAATTACGCACGGCGATAGTCTTTTGCGTAGGTGCAGAGCATTCTACGATAATTCTTATCTCGAGTCTTGAAATATTTGCATGCCAAGTGACAGTGTGATGTCGCTGAACAGAGTTATTTTTGACGTCATCTTTTTATCACGGGCCGACAAGCAGCGTTCATCGCTCTGGAATAAACCGTAGGTACTCCGCGCTCCAAGCGAAGAGGGAAAGTGAGGTTATAAGTGAGAAACCTTTCATTGGGTCTAACAAAGTAGATTCCTCGAGTATTTCGAAATAACGATCAATAATATCACCGATGACGAAATTTTGTGAACATAAATACAAATACTCACGTCCATGCTCCAAATAAAAAATCAACATCCGTATGAATTTTATACAAAAGACATTGAAACTGTTTGATCTAGCCTTTGTGACAGCTTCAATTAACTGATAAAACGGTATCGCGAAAGTAAAATCCGCAAAGTAACGGCTGGTTAGTCAGCGCTCCTAAATTTTTTTCTGCATTCATTAGTCGTTACAGCCGACGAGGAACAAAAAGAAAAGATGGCGGCATCCGTTGCATAGAACTTCGACGTTTGCTCTTTTTTTTCACCTCCCTTCCAAATCGTTAACCGTCCTCATATAAACGATGGCTTTTGACTGCACTATGATCAATCTACGATGCTCAGTACTTCGATGTGTAATAATTTTCATATTATTCTCAAGGAAAGTGTACCGATTACATGTTATGCTCTACGGCGAGGGTATGGTACACTCAGAACCATAATTTACAAGATTGTACTTCATAAATTCACTACGGGGTCATTAATGTAGAAAGGAATGGATCTGTATACACCTGCAATAGACAAGCAGCGTACGTAAGAAACTTTATAAAGGATCGCCAAGTCGTAAGAATAGTTTTCAATGTTTATAGAACCTATTCGAAATATTGCAAGGATAACCTGTTTCTCACGAGCGTAATAATACCGGAGCACAGAATCGGCGAATACTCGTCGAGTCTCCTTATAGAAATGATCAAGAGGAAAATTTATTCTCGTGCAAATGAAAAGCTGGTTACATAAACATTAACGACCTTCCGAGAGAACAACTCATAAATGGTAGGCGTACGGTCAAGGCAATAATAATCCCTGATTTCGAAAAATAAAGCAAACCCAACACGACGGTCTGACGTATAATCATTCGTTCATTGATTAAATTCTAGTTAGCGTGAACGTACGGATCACTATGATTAGAGAATATTATTCGTCGAGTTAAATTTTAATTTGTGCAATTAAAGATCGTGATGGTTAATTGAAAAGTTAATGAGGTTAATAGAATAGATCCCTGCACAACACGTGCATGCACCTTTTCCTGTTTAAAGCGTATATACATATTATATGTATATATTATCACTACCATCCCATTTCTTCGTTCCCTCTTCACATTATCTTTTTCACATACTACTCACAAAAGTAACAATCCCCCTGGTATTCCGGGTTTATTGACTCGTTCTCTCAAACACACTGTAAAACATAAATACGTAGGTTGTTGATAAGGAAACAACTGAAATGATTATTCTTGCCACTGTGTCCTTGACTCTTATCACATAGATGCACGGAAAGTTTAATCCGACGTGATATCAGTGCTATCGATATTCCAATCTGCCATATCTTGCGCATCAATAATGTATTATTAAACTTAAAATTCTCGGATGGACACTCGGTTACGTACATATGCAGTATATTGAGTACCCTAGGTACCCCGTACATAAATTCTACAGTTTTTAAGGTTGAATTGGATTTATTAAATTTGTAATAAACGAAAATGACAGTAAAGGATTGTCGGAATGACACTGTGACAGGTTCTTCTTTACCTCAAGGAAGAATTTGCATTTTGGTAAGGGAGGGGCTGCATCAAGTGCACCAGAAACCGGAATTAATCGATGAGCAGGGCTGGGCCAATTGCCTAATTCTTTGGGAGTGAAATAATAATGGACGTTTAAGAATGTGACCAGCCGATATTCGGAGCCATTGGTAAACACTCACCTTTCCTTAAGCAGCTAAGATTCTCAGGAAATTCGTATGAAATCGCGGTATACATCATAAAATTTGGCACAGACAGTTAGAAACAACCGCGCACAGAACGCGCGAACATGTCACTCGTGTTATCTAATGTTTTACGTTTCACGTTTTTACGCTGGAATTATGTGTCTTCGAAGCACAAGACACCTGCCTTCGCGAGCGTTCATACAACAAGACAGCGTACCGCACAACCTGTCATTCGAATATATTCGATAGTACGGAACATGCGTCGTGACGTCAGCCCACCAGCAGCAACCACCTACCACTTCAATTGGAATTCACTTCACTTCGCTTCGTTCTTACTGTTACCAACTTCACGGGCACTCGCACATGGCGTGGCTCCTTTTGCTGATGGCGCCGATAGCGTCGTTTTCTTGAAATTTTATATGTCTCGGTCGGTATATAGATTTTCTGTCGGTAAAGCAGATTTCGAAAATCTGAAAGGTGCAAATACAAACTTTTTAAATATAGTGGGAAACAGTCATTTTTTTGATTGCGTTGGAATAGGAGAGTACAGTGTTTTTCGTTGACTATAAATGCAACAAATCCGAATAGGACTATAGTTACGAAGAACGCATATTGAAGCAGAAAACAGATTGGAGCATGAGCGGCATGTATGTACATGATTCGTTTCTGATACTTATTTTTTTTCTTAGAATAAATATGTGGGTTTGTGATTGATTTCCGATGATTTCTATTATTGTTTATATAAAAAAATCTTTGAGGAGCCTTCCTAACCCAGTTGTACGACTGTTAACATAGACTTTTGATTAGACGAAGTTTCTAAATCGAAATATTTTAACCAATTAGAAGTCTGGCTTTCCGAGTTTTCCGACCTTGTTTACAGAGAGATGAGTACCTATCTTTCACCAAGGGTGTAGTTCTTAGCCAATCACATTTTGGGGCCGAAGGAAGGCAAGCACAGCGATTGGCTGATACAAGTTCACTTTTCATCTTCATCACTGTTGAATGATACGCAATCCGGTCCCTGGGATAGCACGTATATCGTGAATTGCAAATCCATGGTGATCAGTTGTGATCAAAGTTGGACGAATGTTTATAAAAAAATTATCATATATTTTGCAATACGTTGTTGACTCGAATTTCTTGAAATTGTGTAGGATTTTTTAACCTCTACTAAAAAATGAGTAGGCTTTTAGGTTTATAATAATTGTGAATATTTTTTTGCAAAATGTAAGTGTCAAAAGTTGATTCCTCATTATGTTCTTGCTTAGTGTAAGTTTTTTTAAAATGCTAGTCGTATGTAACTGCTATATCTACTTTGGCTTATGTACTTTAACTTCTATTTCAGAAAATTATACTATCAAAATGTCAGAAATATCTTTGGACGATGAAGTACTATCACCGGACATGTTCTCAGATTCAGAGAATCAAATGACAAGTTCTTTCAATACGATAGAATTGGACGAACGTAAGTAGTTTATAGTGCATCTAAAATTATTTAACTTAATATCTTGTCTTTTACTATTTTAAGAACCAGTCATTCGTGAAGAACCAGAAGTAACAGATACCGTACACGAATGGAAGGGAGTTAGTATGGATCATATTTATAAAGGTTTGGGACCGTTTAATTGCCATCAGCATCCTCCAATTTCTCCAAGTGCAGAGCATACAGTTTTATTTGAGGTATGAGACTATGTGTTGATTGACACTGATTTTGCTAACCATATAAATAAATTGAAAAGTTATATTTAGTTGTATTATATAGTTTTTAATTATTATAAACTATAAAAATATCTATGATTTGTTTAAACAGTTGCCCCTTAATAATCGTGGTACGCCAAAGCCTTATCCAAAGCAACAGAAGGATAAATGGTGTCAAGGATATGTTAGAATGCCTCATTCTACGCATAGTCTTTATCCAGTGAATCATGTTTGTAATATAAATTATAATTAATATCGATAACAGTGTATCCTATTATTATAATCATTGCGTATAGGAAAATGGAAGTAACGGATTCCGTCAACGTTGGGAAGTTATTCAAGAGGCATTGCTCAAGAGTTTTGTCTCCACTTATCAATTGGAAGCAGCGATTCTGTCATACAACCATAAATATGCTCATCGTTGGGACTTTTCTGCATTACATCAGTTTTTCTCTGAGGTACAGTAAATAACATTTTTCTATTAGGTCCTATAGAATTAATATCTCTTAAACAAAATGCACAGGTAGTTGATGAAGAATCAGCAGCCCATTTCTTCACTGGATTGTTACCAAAAATAGTACAACTAGCTTTACAATTGCCAGTGCTGGTAACTGGAGCAATTCCATTATTAAAACGTCATACAAATGCATCCATCAGTCTTAGCCAGATGCAGGTGTCTTCGCTGCTTGCAAATGCATTTCTATGTACTTTCCCAAGAAGAAATTCTACTAATCCCCAATCCGAGTATGCCACGTATCCAAATATTAATTTTAACAGGTAAATTGTTTATCCGTGCCAAGACTTTTTCTTTCATGCACTGCTATACCAAACTTCATCGTTTTCAGACTTTTTGGATCATATAGAGAAGATAGGTACGACAGATCTGAAGCTGTGCTAGAAAAATTAAAATGCATCTTTCATTACTTCAGAAGGGTAACATGTCAAGGTGCGCCTATTTTAAATGAGGATACATTGCTATACAAAATAAACATTAATCCGCTGAATAGCAAAAGTACGCAGTACAGATTATCTAATGATTTTTTTGTAAAGTAGCACCGGAAGGCACTATAACAATTCAGAGACGATACATTCCAAAAGAAGAGTGTCCTAGATGGGAGCAACAAAGTCACAAACTGCCGCCATTACACATAACAAGCAAGGGAACAATTGAGTCTGAAGGAACAGGTCTTCTGCAAGTAGACTTTGCCAACAAGTAAGTAATCCGATTACTGATTAACGAAAAGCCCTTGAATTTAATCATGAAAAATCGTAATTAAATAAAATTAACTATCAGATACGTCGGTGGTGGAGTTTTACGTTGGGGCTGTGTGCAAGAAGAAATAAGATTTGTAATTTGCCCGGAATTAATGGTGAGCATGCTGGTAACCGAGGCTCTAGATGACACAGAAGCTCTAATAATTAGTGGAATCGAAAGATACAGTAAATATGAAGGGTACAGCGATGATTTCAAATGGACTGGAAATTTCGTTGACGAAACTCCAAGAGATAGCAGTGGCAGAAGAAGAACTTCTGTCGTTGCCATTGACGCCTTATTATTTGAACAAGCATCTACTCAATTTAATACCAGGAACATAATACGAGAACTGAACAAAGCTTATGTGGGATTCAGTAGTTCAGAAATGCACAAAGACAATTTGGCAGCCATTGCAACTGGTAATTGGGGCTGCGGAGCCTTTCGTGGTAATCCACAGTTAAAGGTGTTGGTGCAATTAATGGCTGCTGCTGTAGCTGGCCGTTCTATGGTTTACTTTACTTTTGGAGATACCAACTTAAGAGATAAAGTTGCTGATCTGTATTGGCATCTCGTTGAACATGATGTAGATGTTGGTAGGTTGAACAAAAATTGTGGATCATAATGCAATAGAGATGTCAAATGCTTATAGAACGTTCATATTTTTTCAGCTCGACTGTTCTATTTACTGTCTCAATATCGTGGAACACCTAAAAATCATTCGGATTTTTATCATTTTTTATATAAACGAAGTAAAATGAAACCTATAACAAATTTCTTAATTAAAACTGAAACAGATTCCTCAACTAAAATTGATGGAACGTCCCAGGAATCAAATAAATCAACTGTCCTCTTAACAGGATATACTTCTAAGGCTAAACAGAAGGAGGAGGAAGACGAACTAATGATAGCAAATTGGTTAGAAGATTTAGATCAGAATAATGTTGAAATTACGTATTCAGTGGAGAGAAAAGAGGAAGAATCTGTTAAGTCTGTCGATCCCAGTAACGTTGCAGGTAAAAATTCGAATGAAAATAATTCTATAAGTTCTGCGACAAATAATGATAATGCAAAGAGTATTTCAAGTACCAATTCTGTAATCAACGATAGTATCATGAAAGAAGATTTGTCCATCAATTCGTTGCTTTGGCCATCCGATTGTCAAAGCATGAAGACGCAGCACAGTCGACCTTCTGCTCTGGAAATATTGGGTACGAAGCAGGTGGTTACTGTTAATAATGAAGTGACTAAGGCACAAAAAGAAACGTCGCCTTGTACAAAATTAAAAAAAACAATTAACAAAGACAACAGCAAGAAAAATTTAAAAACAAGTCAACGGAAAATATCTGATTTCTTTCCACCAATTAAATAAGTCCATAGAAATTATAGTATGAGACTTGTTATTCATAAAATTGAAAAGCTACAGTACACCAGAAAACCATTGTATATAATTGTAAACAATTCAATAAGTAAATTTTGTTTATTAACTTCAGAATATTATTTTTTAATCCATAACTTCCTCACCTGTCATGCGTACATAGCTTAAATCCTTAGAATATCAAGACGCGTAATTCCTCTTTAAATGTGATGTAAAAAAAATAATTTTGAAAAGGACGCAAGGTGGCCAAAGAGCCGGGAATAATAATATTAGACCACGTGATAAATATCGACGTATCTTGTTGGCCGTGGACCGAACAAATGGCCAAATACTAAAATGGCTCCTGCCACTGAAATATTAAATGCTCTCAGCGAAAAAGTGACTTTCCAAAAGAAAATGTAGGACTTTTCGATCAATCAAACGTTACAGGTAAATTATAGCGTGTTCGTCTTCATTTTCTGTGTATCTTCAAATTCGTGGGTGAATGTCAATAGTGAATATTGTGGGCGGTTTCGAAACTGCTACTAATGACATTTGCATGACGATTTGACAGGAGACAGGTAAATATTGAGCCAAGCATTGAGCGAATAATATTTCTTAATGATTGCAAAAACATTGCCGTGCATCGACATTTCTTGAAAATTTCTCTGCCATGAGACTCGTAACGCTTTTCCCTTGCGACATACCATTTTCGCACGGTCGACTCTCAAGCATTTCAATATTATAATCAATCCAAAATTAGCATAATAAACTGTAGCCTGCAACATTGTTCAGTTACATAGTTTATGCATCTTCAACAAAGTGACAATATTTACTGTTACGCAGTTTCCCTTAAAGTATACATTGATTAATCACATTATGCAATTCTATATCACTGCTACACATTTTACATTCTTTCTTATCAGCAATTATTTCTGTGTTTATACATGTATAGTTTATGATTGATGATTTAATTTCTTTGAACAGAAATGCTATTAGAAGGATAATCTTCGAGAAGATTGCCAGTGTGTCTCATTAAACCCCTTGTACTACAAAAGTATATTTTTCTTCTTATTATTATTCTATGAACATTATTTTGTAATTAGTAGTTTTTTATATTTGCAGTAAATCAGTAATAATGAACATTATGCGAAAATTGCGAGGGGGTAGTAGTGTGGGAGGTATGGGCTCCAGCGGTTCTGGAAGCTTAGACGAAGGTGCTGGAGGTGCAAATAATCCTCAGCATACTGCCTTGGGCCTCATGCACCTTAAAAAACTTTTTTCCGAATATACGCACCCTGCTCACCCACTTACTGAAGCTGAACGTGATGATAAATTGTATAACATGCTGCCTTTATTCTGCAAGGTAAGATAATCCTTAAATACAATCTTAGAGGTCGTAATATATTAAATTCAAGCATACTAAATATTTTTAAAATGAGAAGTTAATTCTGACAATTCAATATCATGAGAAATATAATTTTATTATGTCGCATGATCATTTTGAGCCACTTTTTTGTTAGTATATTAATTCATTTAAACTGCAGTGCCCCCATTAAAGCACACATGTGCTTTACATCCTTACCTATATTTCTTACCATATGTCTTTCTTTGCTGCATTTGTTGTGCTTATCATATCAAATATTTTCTTTTTTCATGATAAAATAAATAAATTAGTGATATAAATATTTGGAAAAAATAATTGTTTAAAGATCTTATTGCTAATATACATATTTCATGTTTTCTTCTTCTCATTTACTTCAATAGCTAAACCATGTATCCAATTACCTGCCCACCCATTGTATAGACCCAATAAGTAACCACAGACTAAAAAGAAAGATCTCTTCCAATACTTTACTGGCTTCCCAGAATATGGCTGTTACCGTAGAATCACTATGTGTGTATATACTATCATTCGGAGTACATAATTGAAAACATTCTTCAGGTGTTTGGATCTAGTCCTTCCGGAGACATGAATGAAAAATTTTGGGACATCTTAGCATTCACCCAGCAGGTATCCCGACTCATGGTATCTGAAATACGACGAAGAGCCAGCAATCAAAGCACAGAAACAGCGAGCTGTGCAATAGTGAAATTCTTAGAGATTGAAAACAGTGAAGAATCAAGTAACGGATGGATGTTACTCTCTGCATTAAATTTATTAGCAGCTGGCGATACTTCTCTGATACAGGCAAGGCTATTATCATATATTTTACAGCGTCAAATATAGTACTACTTTCATCAAGAACAATTAAATTCTTCAATAAGCTCTCACAGTACATTCATCGACTAAACCAAACATTCTATTCCATTGAACATTAAATAGGCCATGACTTCTGCCTCTGTGCCATCAACCTTGGTAAAGTGTCTTTACCTTTTCTTTGATTTACCGGAAATGAGTGAAGTTGAGGCTGACGCGACCGATACAAACAGTGAATTCACTCCCAGAGAACGGAGAATACTTTTACAAAAAATATTCGTGCAGGTAAATACGATCGATACACTTTTCTATCGTTCCTCCATTATTTACGCTTCATTTATTGATTTCCGTCTCTCTGCCTAGAATATTATTACTAATTGTTTATGGTTATACTCGATTGTCTCAACAGCTCTTAGTAAGATTGTGCAGTCATCCATATCCGGCGGAAGAGCTAGCACGAAAGGATGATCTGACATTACTTTTCTCGGCAATAACAAGCTCGTGTCCACAGTACAATGTGATGTGGCGTAAAAGCGCTGCTGAAGTTCTAATGACACTATCTCGACACGGCCTTACGCAAAACGTTGTTGCTTACATTCACAGTAAGCATTACATATTTGTAGCCAACATAACTTATTTGAAGCGAGCAATAAACAAATTTCTATGGTAACAATGAATCTTTATATCTTTACAGACAAAGGTTGCATAGCACTTTGCATAGACAACATGCAACGGGTGCCTGAGCTAGCACCACTTGAAGTTGTAGAAATGTTCGTGACAGTATTTTGCTTTCTAAAAGATTCCAGTGAAGTTTCTCAGACACTCTTGGATGACTTCCGTGCCTGCCAAGGTTATATCTTCCTATCGGAGTTCCTACTCAAGTAAGTTTTCCCTGATAATATATTTATTCCAGTCATTAAGTTAAATTTAATTAATTTTTTCCAATCGAATTAAATTTTTTTTCCAACAGGCATGCTCCATCAAGATTAGAACAAGATGGTCGTGCCGAGGCACAAGACGCCATTAGAAACTTGGTACTGATGCTGGCATCCCTTACCATGTGTGGTCACACGGAATTAAAACCTAGCCAAGCGAGCATGGGCTCCTTATTTCAAATGCTTGGATTTACCTTACCCCAACCGAGTAACAGAGGTATAATTGAATTTTCACAATGAGCTCATTCAGGCAAGGAGCATCTCGTTAAATACTTGAATTCTGTCGTTGCAGGCGGTAGCGTTCGCAATGTTCAAGCGTTTCAAGTATTGCAATCAGTCTTTGTGAAATCAAACTCACCGCTTCTGTGTTGCACAATACTCGACGCAATATCGAGCGTCTATCACAGCGACAACGCGAATTACTTCATTCTCGAGGGACAGAACACACTCTCGCAATTCGCAGAAAAGATACATCTGAAAAATCCGGAGATTCAACAGAAGTTCTTTCACTTACTGGAATTCATAGTGTTCCAGCTTAATTTCGTGCCTTGCAAGGAACTCATATCTCTTTCCATCTTACTTAAATCCAATAATTCAGTCAGCTGTAGTATCATGTGCATGGATACTCTTCTAAACATACTCAGGTAACACAAGTAACGTCAGGCACGGAAAGCTAAATGACGTAAGGAGGAACCGTCAAAACGGCTTTTAACGATAACAATCTAATCCTTTAGGCATAACGCAATATTTAAAGACGTATATCGGGAGGTGGGTATGCTGGAAGTATTTGTTACTTGTCTGCATCGCTTTGCAACACTGTTAAAGGATAAACAAGCTGCGCAAGATCAAGGGATGGGTACATATTTCACTGGCTCGTCAATCATAGAAATTCGTAAATTGATAAGTTACAATCAATTTCGTATTTCAGAATATCACATGTGCCCGGAACAAGAGCGTCTGGGTGCCTTAGTCATGGAAGCGCTGACAACCTTACTAGCAGGCAACGTCCAGAATGCCAATGTGTTTAGAGAGTGCGGAGGAGCACGCTGTGCCCACAACCTTGTTCCCTACATAGATTGCAGGTATCAAGCCCTTGGAATAGTCCGGGAGTTGATACTCAGTGCCGGTGGCGACGACGACATGGCTACGTTGCTAGGAGTGATGCATTCAGCACCTCCCAATGCTTTGGTACTGAAGACTCATATACTGAAGGTACCTGAAACGCAGCTGCGAGCGTTAAAATTAATCAGTGTTCTTGAAATATAGAAATACAACGTTGATCTATTTATTTCTAGTCGTTGCTCGCGTGTCTGCGAGAATCGCACCGTACCAGAACGGTGTTCCGGAAGGTCGGTGGTTTCGTTTACGTCATGTCCGTTTTAGTATCTCTGGAGGGTCGTCTAGGTCCACAGCCCGTTAAAGGTACAGAGCCGTGTAATGACGTCACGCAAAGAAGTCCTCAAGACGAGGCACAGTTATTGATGTTGCTGCACGTCGTATTTCATACGATCAGCACTGCTATGCGATTTGAACCGGCGAACGCCAAGTTCTTTCATCACGAAGTAAGTCTGCGAGCATTGTTGTTTGTATAAATGTTTTAAATAAACTGAGATTAAACTTTTCCTGACTAGATATGCCAATCAAGCCTGTGTGACACGCTACGGCTTCTCGGCTGTTTCTCGTCTCACACGAAACTCGTAGCAACGGATGTGGTCCTTTCTTTGAATTATCATAACACGCTGCTCTCCCTGTTTACTGGAAGCGTACTGGAACCAACATTTCCTAGCGAGATGCCACAAATCTTAGCATACGCGTGCTTGCTGATGAGACTTTTGTACGACGCCGCCCTGGATGCTTTTGACAAGCCCAATTTAACTGGCGTTGGTATAAGATCTCCAAGTCACAAGCAATCTAATATCGAGGTAAAGAGATTCGATTAAATGGAAATACTCTCTTTTTTATTATCCGAATTGAATTTAATGCGCTGCTGGTATCTAGCATCAAAAGTCATTGGACTCTCCTGGAAGTGGCAAGAGGTCTACTGTCAATTCTTTAAATCTGAATCCTCCGATGCCGGAGCCAATCGTGGTCCATCCCGGTATTGTTGTTGGGATGCTGCATCTGCTCCCTTCCATATCAGATCCATCTCATGCGCAAATGGCATTGGCTTTACAACTGTATGTTGCTGAAGTCATCAAGAGTCTGGTACGCACTGAAAGAAATCAGCAGGTGATGTGCGAAGCTGGGATGGCCGGTGAATTGTTAACAATGGGCAAAGTCGCTTTGCAAGATGAAACGCATCCACTTCATCAGCCACTTCAGTACATCATTGAACGACTTGCTGCTCAATCCTTAGAACCCAGAGACTTGAGGTAATTAAACGACTGGAATTCATTTTAACGAATATTTCACCAGAGAGACTTTGTCTTGTTAAATTAAATCCAAGGAATCTAAGTAAGTGAATTTTAATTTAACAGAGAGTTTCTACGTCTCGGTGATCCTCTGTGCTGCATATCACTCGATGAAATAGAACCAAACAAGCCCAAGCCAGGTGGACCTGTCCCGCTAACGCGTATCAAGACCCTAGTGTCAATGACAACGCCAAAAGATTTTCGTGCTCATGGCTCTTGCACTTTGCCACCATTTGTGGAGCTGGACATGAGTGCCGAGGGTTTTGCCTGTCTATATTTACCGAGTGTCGCGCCTCAAAGCACAACGCCGCCAACAGTTGTTGCTGCTGATAACAGCGTCCTTGGAGGAATCGGATCAGGTAATAAAAGTATAACCATCATCGCACTTGTACTTGTTCTCTGACTACAATTCACTTTGTCGCGCCTAATATTACTTAAGAAAATTCTTACTGGGTACATGGGCGTATATATCTACTGTAATCACTGAGTACGATATTATTAGCGTAGGTCGTATTCATTCATGCTATTGCTCTTACTTAGCGGAGAATGAAAATGTTTTCACATCCTATTCGGCCGTCTGCCGTCTCGTACTCAGTCGGTTCATAGCCACAGAAGTTAGTGTATCCGATCTCGACAGTGTTTGACTATTATTGCATTTCTAATCAAGGCGACAGATTATTTCCACCTCAAACTGGACTGACCTTCAGCACGTGGATATGCGTGGATAAATTCAGTGATCCCAGGACCGATGCTCACTGCGTAAGATTACTGACTTTAGTGCGAAGTCCTCAGACTTCACGAGACTTGATATGTTTTACAGCTGTTCTGAGTGCCAGGGACAAGGCTATTATTGTGTCTACGCAAGAGACTCCTCTGCCACAAAGTAAGTGCCTTACGTGGGAACAATTGGTGCATCACTGATAATCTTATCGTTATTTAATTAGACGTAGGAGAATGGGAACCAGAGGGTACTGGCGAATGTGGAGCTAGAGTATGGTGCCCGGATTTACTTCACGAAGGACAATGGCATCATATTTCTATTGTCTTGAATCGTGCAGTTCTGAAGAATTCCAGTTTTTCACTGTACTTGGATGGTCAGCATATACACAGCCAAAAGGTAGTTGAATTTATTAACAGTCTGTTCGTCGCTACTTGTCCATTATCATTTGTAATTTTAACTGCTATTAGCTTCACTACATCACGCAAAGTCCTGGCGGCGGTGCGACCAATCTTACTGTAGCATCTCCTGTTTACGGTTACATCGGGACACCTCCTTGCTGGAGACGATATTCCAGACTCACGTGGAAGCAAGGGCCTTGTCACTTGGTGGAGGAAGTATTCAATTCTCAAAGTGTAGCAACCTTGTTTAAGCTAGGTCCTCATTATATGGGCAGTTTACAAGCACCTCAATTAATAGGTAAGACGAATTGAATGATTAGTTAATTGAGAAGAGAGGTTTTAATTATTTCCTACTTATGCAGGACCAGAACCATTTCAAGCACTTGTTGCAGAGGAAAAGGTAGTCTTTGGATTAAATGCAAAAGCCATGTCTCAATTGACCCTGGCTAAGATAAGAAAAGTATATAGCAGAGCCGATAACAAATCCATAGCCAAACAGGTATACCATAAAATCAATACAATAGTTACTATTTATCCATACCAAAATTTTTTAATGATATCTAATGTATGCCATTTTTTTTACCAGCTGGGTATGTCGTCGCATGAAAATGCGACACCTATCAGGGTTTTACACAATTCCGCAGGTCATTTGAGTGGTCCAGCAAGAGCCCTGGGTGGCGTAGTCGTCGGATATCTCGGTGTCCGAGTTTTTAGTCCTCGTCCAGTAGCAACCATGATCGACAACGTAGGCGGATGTTCTGTTTTATTAGGTAAATGAACGACGGTATCAGATGCAGTTTGATACGCGTGGGTGCGACTTGGAGCTTTATCATTGCAAGATTAAATATTTTTTAAACAGGACTGATTGCAATGGCACAAGATGTAGAATCTCTGTATGCTGCTGTCAAAGCACTGGTATGTGTGGTACGCTCTAATCAGGCTGCCCAGCAGGAAATGGATCGGCGAAGAGGCTATCAGACATTGGCGATGCTATTAAGACGGAAATGTCCTCTTCTCAACAGTCATATTTTACATCTTACCTTCAGCTTGGTAGGAACTGTAGACAGCGGCAGGGAAACCAGTGCTATCCCAAATGTCACTGCATTCCAGGATCTTTTGTGCGACCTGCAGGTAAACAATTACCGCGATTCTTTCGTCCAAAAAGTCGACAAGTGCGCTAGTTTTTTCGCTGTTCCTAGGTCTGGCACGAAGCGCCCGGTGAACTTCTTCGTTCGCTGTTGGAACATCTTTATGAATTAATTGCCGAGTCCAGTGAAAAACGCACCAACTTACGTCTTATGAGGGACTTGCAATTGGTACATAAATTATTGCATATACTTAGTGATGTCAAACAAAATCCTACAAGACAAGTGCTTCTGGCATTGCTCAGTATACTTTTGGGACAGCCCAGACAAGCTGATCTGTTATGGTAAAGTTTATATGGACAATTGTACGAGTTGTGCAGCTTTCTAATGAAAGCATGAACTGTTTTCTATATTCAAATATATTTCAGGTTCGGACAGTTCATCGTTGCTACTTTACCAGTTGGTTCGGAAAAGCATTTGGTTCTGCGAGAAGGTGACGGGAACAAGGAAGGCGAGGGTGAAAGTATTCTGTTGAGGAATCGTTGTCTTCAGCTGCTACATTCATTATTATTTAATGGTCTGAAAGTCAATGTCAGGTAAGAAGCCATATGACAGTTTTCAAAATCATACATCTGTATCAAGCTTCACAACGTTTGTATCGTGATACAATTATTTTTGTGCAGCATGTGCGAGGAAGTAGCAAAAGTTCTGGGATTGGATTGGATTTTACTGTTCCTTCAATCTGGTCTCCATAGTACCACTGTCGTATGGGGTTTGAGAATACTAGTAGCAGTGTGTGCTGTGCAGCCGATACTGCAAAAATTCAAGGAAGGAACCAGCAATGGCGGTTGGCTGAGACATACTGATCACAATAAAATGGCACTGGCACTTGGTACGTAACAATGGTTTTATAGAACTTTAACATTGCTGGACTTTTTTTTTTATAATTCTTGAATTCCTTCAGGCTGTCATCAACAAATGACAGGCGGAGATCTTAAAATTACCGGCCTTCACGTACCAGGTTTTCAACATCTTGGATGGTTACTTCCTCAGCATGTTGATCTTGTTCCGGAGCTCTATTTCCTTTTTATTGCTCTCATGATGGGCCAATCAGTCAAGTTACTGCCAGCAGACTCCAAAGTAACTTTATGATATTAAAAGCGCCAATCTAAATGTTCCAGTAATACAATTTGATAATCCAATAATCATTGATACTCTTTAAATTATAGCTGGATTTGGATAATGTGTGGAGCTTTATGTTTGGTGCCCCAGCTAATCATTCACTTTCTTCCTTCGCTGGAAGAATTAATTTATGTCCTGAAGCTGTGGTCACATTATTAGCCATGGTCCGCACCATGCTCAATAGTCATTACAATGGGTCAGTATGACAAATAATCCTGTGCTATAATTTTAATGGATCAATTCACTTCTGTGTCTCCGTAACCATCTTTCATCTAATACAGGCCAGAAAGTCTACCCGAATGGCTGAATGACTATCCAGTGACAATAATACAATTCTTATTCTTCCTGTACCACAATTTCACTGACTTCTTGCAAGTGTTCATGTCCGCTGAAGTCCTGGGGGCATTAGCTGGTACTTTATTTCCAAAGCCAACGAGCTGCAGTCAAGATAGTAGTGGTGCCAGTACGCCAGCCGATGAGGTAAATAACCTCTAAAAATGATCTTACTGATTTTGACCTCAAACTTTATAACAGCAACATTCGCTCCAGGAACCGGTGCTCGTTCGATCCCCCTCAAAGGATGTCGGTCTAACAAATCATCCAGCAAGAAAATTTGTTATGGATTTCCTACGAGTCATTGTCGTCGACTCCCTTTCACTATCAGTCAGTGCAAAGTCCCCACCGGCTATTGACCTTGTCCTAGAAGCTTGGCCTGAATATGCATCAACAGGACAACAGACGCGATATCAAACAGAAATTTTATCAATTTTGATGGACCATCTATTGGCAGCTGATGTTCTGATCGGCGAACAGGCTGCTCTGCCAGTAGTACCTGGTGGATCTGTGAACAATATTACTAACAATGTGTGCTACGTTGCTGCTAGAATCGTAGACAAACTGTGGCAAGGTAATAATCGTGTGATAACTTTTCACTAAAATGCTGTCTACCAATTATACTTATTTTTGTATAATGCTTCCAGGCGCCTTAACAAAAGATCCACACGAGGTATTTGATTTCATTGTGAAACTCATTGGACAAGCTAAACGTCGACCTGGGGCAGTCAACATGGAAGGACTTCATCATTGTCTTAATAGAACAATTTTATTCCTGCTATCGCGAGCAACTGATTCAATTGCCGATCAAATGGCTGTGTTGGAAGCACTGCACAAGCTCACCAATCATAGGTAAATTAAGGTTCTCACGAGGATCGTGTACAGTTTATATTAATTCACTTTACAGGCTGTTAGTCTTTGGCGCTGGCAATCACGAGTTGGAATTCATTGGATGCTTGACTTATTGCCTTTTGCAACTGACGGCTGACATTAAGATAATGTTAGACACCAACATGAAGACAACTTGGCACGTTAACCCCCAAGTTGAATCCAGCGACGATAGATTGACCTCGCATCAAGGTCACAACTTGATGGCCGTCGCCGCTCTCAGAGTGTGGGAGGAGCTGTACGTTTGCAAGAAACCAGCCATTGAAGAGGTCTTCAAGATAAGTCTTCCGGCTCCGATCGGAAATGAAAGAGCACCCGACTTGGCTGCGGTCAGAGAGCAAGTCTACGAATCCGCAGCGAGACTTTGGCTTAATTACGTTGTTCTAGAGAGAAAAGCTTCGTACAGAGTACCATGGGAATTGCATAATCAGATACAATCCGTAAGTAATGTTTCCTGTACAAGAAAATTTAATTAAGAAGTGCTTTTCAGTTGTGAAATGCTGTTCATTGATAAATAAAACTCTCTGCAGAAAATACAAAAAGTTACTGGCGGCCTCACGAGGTTGGCAAGCCGAACCAAAGTCCGGAAGGAGGAATCAGTACGCGTTAGATTAAGATTACATCAAAATACTGTGGCACAATGGACCGAACAGCATGTTGCATTGGTTCGTGAACTCGCAGCTGCCAGGCGCCTTCAACATCAGCAGACAAATCAACACACTCAGCGATACGTGTATCAGGTTAATTATAGTTAATTTTGATTGTGCCCAATGAATATAATATAAATTGAAAATAATGTCTCGACGTCGTTCACAGGAATGGTTGCAAACGGAAACGGAATTGACAAGAGAACGCGGTCTGTGGGGACCACCGACTCCTACAAAATTGGATAAATGGATGTTGGATATGACGGAAGGTCCCTGTAGGATGCGCAAGAAAATGATGAAAAATGAACTTTTCTACATACATTATCCATACAGACCCGAACTGGATCATCCTGATAATGTAAGTTGATAATTATTTTATAGTACAGGATTTTTCGTTCCATTAAACGTATTCTGCAACAACTCAATGGATGCACTTTGTAGAAGCAATTGAAATACAAAGTGGCAACTAGCATGGACAGTAAGGAATATTATCTGAAGCAATTGGGTAATTCCTCTGGTATGTTCGAGCGCGAACGTGATCCTGTAATTGATGACACTCCGTTGAATGTTAATGAAACGTCTACCGAAAGTGAACCCCCTATGGTACCTTGTACGTTGGAACGACACGCCAGTGAACCTGATGAGGCGCCAGAGGACATCGAACAAGAAGAAGAGAATAATCAGACTGTTCCAGACAATCAGACTTTACTTCGATTGCTCGAGGAGCACGAGAAGGTGGTTTTTTCTCTTAAAATAATAATCGTGATATTGTCACTGAACGTCAATTATTGATTTATATATTTTTAGATAAGTCACATGTTCAGATGTGCCAGGATACAAGGGCTGGACACTACCGAAGGCCTTCTTTTATTTGGAAAAGAACACTTTTATGTCATCGATGGATTCACTTTATTGAAATCGCGAGAGATCAGAGACATTGAGAGTTTACCAGAAGCTTATGAACCCATATTGCCGTCACCAGGTTCCCCAAGAAGATCCAGGGCGATGCGGCAGTGCTCGAAATTTAATTATGAAGATATCCGGTCGGTTCTTTGAGGATAATTTTGTTAATCTCCTTACTGGACGATTTTGCTTGGAACTGATAATATAATTTTGGACTTTCTTTTGACAGAGAGGTACACAAGAGAAGGTATTTGCTACAGCCAATGGCACTAGAGGTATTCAGCGGAGATGGCCGAAACTATTTATTAGCTTTTCCACGAAAAGTAAGAAACAAGGTTTATCAAAGATTCATGACTTTTGCTACTGCCATTGCCGATAGTGCTCAGCAATCGGTAGCTGGTCAGAAGAGAACCGCGAATGTGGAACAAGCGACGGGATTGCTGTCGAATTTTATGGGCGAAACATCTGTCACTCAGCGTTGGGTGGTGGGTGGATAAAATTTGTTTAAATTAAAAATTTTCTTATTCTCTTAATATAATAATTTTATTTTCACATCCAGAGAGGCGAGATATCCAATTTCCAGTACCTGATGCATCTTAATACTTTAGCTGGACGTAGCTACAACGACCTCATGCAATATCCTATATTTCCTTGGATCTTGGCTGATTACGACAGCGAGGAATTAGATTTCACTGATCCTTCAACCTTTAGGGACTTTAGCAAACCTATGGGAGCCCAAAGTCCTGAACGCTTGTTGCAGTTCAAGAAGAGGTATCCTCTTTGTATTGTACGTCTTCAGTTTTACATATATTTAACTTGAACTTATTTATATTTATAGATACAAAGAGTGGGACGATCCACATGGCGAGACACCACCATATCATTACGGCACTCATTATTCTTCTGCCATGATTGTCTGTTCCTACTTGGTCAGAATGGAGCCATTTACCCAGCACTTTCTCAGATTACAGGTAAAGATAAATATAATTGATAGAATCCTAATAATATACAATTACCTCATTTATTGCGGAAACAATAACGAGCAATAAAACTTTGTATATGTTTAGGGAGGTCATTTTGATTTGGCTGACAGAATGTTTAACAGCATAAAGGAAGCTTGGCTCTCAGCCTCTAAGCATAACATGGCTGACGTAAAGGAACTTATACCAGAATTCTTTTATCTGCCAGAATTCCTTGTCAATTCCAATCACTTTGATTTGGGTACGTGACTCAATAATTATAACAAAGGCTTAAAGGTCTTTGTAACTGTTGTTATAATCATTTTGTAGGCTCGAAACAGAGTGGAGTACAACTTGGTGACATCGTACTTCCACCATGGGCAAAACAAGATACTCGGGAATTTATACGTGTTCACAGACTTGCTCTAGAGTGTGATTACGTATCCCAGCACTTGCACCAGTGGATAGACTTAATATTCGGATGCAAACAGAACGGTCCAGGCGCTGTGGAAGCTGTTAATGTCTTTCACCATCTCTTCTACGAAGGCAACGTCGATATATACAAGTGCGTTGGCATGAAATAAAAGTATCGTATTAAACAGCAATCATCCTAATGAAAATATAATTTTATAGCATTGACGATCCATTAAAGAAAAATGCCACGATTGGCTTTATCAATAATTTCGGTCAAATACCGAAACAACTGTTCAAGAAACCACATCCAGCTAAAAAAATGTCTCAACGAACAAGCGTAATAGATCCTGGCCCAATTACACCAGGACTTAGTATTACTACGTCCGATAGACTTTTCTTTCATAACCTTGATAACCTAAAACCTTCTCTTCAACCGATCAAAGGTAGGATTTTTCAATTCTGACTTAATAACGAATACCAAACACAAATATTTATCCTTCGTTAGAATTGAAAGGACCAGTAGGACAGATATTGCACGTTGATAAGGCTGTCCTTGCCGTGGAACAAAATAAGACGCTGATACCTCCTTCGTACAACAAATACGTCGCTTGGGGTTTCGCCGATCATTCTCTGAGAATAGGAAACTATGACAGCGACAAGGCAATATTTGTGTGCGAGGCAATGATGCAAAGCAGTGGAGAAATAGTAGCGTGTGTCTGTCCGTCTTCCAAGTTAATAGTGACAGCAGGAACTAGTTCGGTAAATAGTAGTGTCAAACCTTTCGTTACTAATGTCTTATAATATTATCCTGATTTAATTTTCATTAACAATTAATAGGTCGTTACTGTCTGGGAGTATGCAAAACGTCAACTTTCTATCAAGCAATGCTTGTACGGACATACAGATGCTGTCACTTGCTTGGCATCGAGCCCTGCCTACAATGTCATTGTGTCAGGATCGCGTGACAGCACAGCAATTATTTGGGATCTGTCGCGTTGTCTCTTTGTCCGTCAACTTCGTGGGCATGCTGGACCAGTAGCTGCAGTAGCGATCAATGATCTTACTGTGAGATTGATGATTTTATTAGAGCACTGAGGGTTGAGCTAGGTATGAATTATGTATTTTCTTTGCTTAGGGCGACATTGCTACCTGCGCAGCTACCTGGCTACACGTCTGGAGTATCAATGGCGAGGAATTAGCCAGTGTGAATACATGTGTTGGCCGTGCTGATAGAATGCAACAAATTCTTTGCGTAGCATTCAGTCAAACTCATGAATGGGATTCACAAAATGTTGTTATGACTGGTTCTACGGATGGCGTGGCACGTGTGAGTGTCAGAAGATCATAGAAATTGAATAAGAAGAATTAAAGAATTATTCTTGATCAGATTGATAAATTCTATTGTTCTTAGATGTGGTCTATGGATTATGTGCAAGTACCAGCAGAGGAGGACAAGGTGGAGGAAGTAGAAACTGAAAAAGAAGCCAAGGGGGAACCTGTCGATGAAGATCATAAGGAAACTACTAAGAAGAGAGTGCATGACCTCGTAAAGCAAATGAGTATATCCACAGAGGGAACAGGTTAATTAATTCTTAATGATTTATGAAACTAATAATCTATGGACTGTTATATTAATTAACATAAATGGAACTTTATCGCAGCAATGCTTACAAAGAGTGGATCGGAGAGTAGTCTCTCCGAACCAGAAAATCCCAAAGAGGCATCCAGACTTCACGAAGAGAAGGAGGAGTGCTCTGATAATGAATCCAGCAATGGTTCTGGCAGTAAACCGTCACCGCAAAGTAACCACACTTCCACGGTAGTACTGAGAAGAAAAAGTCGTGGCAATCCAATGTTCAGAAAGAGTGAAGGTGGAGGACGTGCTGATAGCGAGGGTACACAGATTAGGTAATTTCTTTTTCTATTCCTTAACCTCAACAGTTGCCATTGCTAAATACTAAAGATAATAACAAGAATACCTTTAGTGATTCCATGAACAATACTGGAGATTCCGAAGGAGCGCTTAGAACCAGTAAGAGCGATACCAGTTTGACAGACAGCTTCGTCATGGTCACTGAGGCTGATACTAAGCCGAAGAGAATTAATCCACAGAATATTCTACGAGATGGTTTCAAATGGCAAAGACAGCTTGTATTCCGTAGTAAATTAACGATGCACACTGCCTATGATCGAAAGGATAATGCTGAGCCTGCGTCTATCACAGCTCTTGCAGTATCAAGGTAAGCCCATTCGTAAGATTTTCTAGAAATCATGACTTTAATGAGACTTGAAAATCTTTACGATATTTTTTAAATGGTCGTTATTGATTTTGACATCTTTACTATTGTCTTGGTATTAAAATTTCAAAATTCTCCGCAATACAGTATCTGACGTCCGGTACCTTTTTCTTTCTTCTTAAAAGGGATCACAGAGTCGTCTACGTTGGTGATACTCGTGGCCGTGTTTTTTCCTGGAGCGTTTGCGAACAACCAGGCAGAACTGTTGCTGATCATTGGTTAAAGGATGAAGGTGCCGATGTCTGCGTAGGATGTGGTGTCAGATTCAATCTCTACGAGAGACGTCATCATTGCCGCAACTGTGGACAAGTATTCTGCTCGAAGTAAGTGATCTATTTTCGGAACAGAAAGATAAAATCATTCCGTCGAGACTATTTATCATTTTCTATCCATTATGGAGCTATTTTTTACTTGACTTGTATCGTTCCTACGAACAGATGCAGTAGATTTGAATCAAAGATATCAAGACTTGGTATTCTCAAACCTGTTCGAGTCTGTCAGGGCTGTTACTCGACACTGCGTTCTCAGCATTCAACGGACAGCAACACTTAATACAGTAGCCTAGAGACTCACACTGCGTACGTTATTCATTTCGACGAAGTCTTAGCTGATTTGTACATAGTCATGAATGGATTGTATACTTCCTAAAATAGTAGAACTCATGTTACATGTAAATGTGGTCCTGATTCTGTGCAGCGATAATATTGCAATCCTTTGCCGGATTTCAAGTTTTTATGTACTTCGTAAGATATTATTTATTATTGTGTTTACGATATATTCAGATTTATCTGTTCGCTCGGATACGAGTCTTTTCTTATTAGAAAAGAAATGTATTCGTCATTAGTATGGGATTTGTGTTATGAGATTTTTATTTCTAATCTTATTCATTAGTATAAATCTCGAAATTGTTGTGCGTATACGAAAATGATTTCCATGCAAAGGTTCAATTATATTCGCTTTGGCAATGCCTCCCCTTATATCATAAAGGTATCGAAGAATATCGTAGGACCCAGCTA
This sequence comes from Trachelus iudaicus, assembly GCA_030142595.1. NCBI lineage: Eukaryota > Metazoa > Arthropoda > Insecta > Hymenoptera > Cephidae > Trachelus > Trachelus iudaicus. The sequence goes on along the minus strand of JARQTH010000353.1, from coordinate 2,974,338 downwards.
CAAATATATAATAATCATCGATGTTAATACTTAAGAGATGATATATTATTTATAATCTGTGATTCTTTATTTTTCATGATATAACTTCAGGAGAAATTAAGCGATTTAATCATTTTTTAATATTTTTAATACGCGATATTTCGCGAACAATTCATTTTATACCGCTACACGCATACACAATCATTGAATTTGAATTAGAGGAATTAATTGAGGTTGATCAAGGTTTATTAGATTTTAGCGCCCAAGCAGTTTGAGGCCTACATTTGAAAAACAATCATTTTTAACTATTCGGACTGTTATCAAGACTACCGCTCCTTGGATCCATTGTTTCAGTTTACTCTGGTCTATACAATTCTTTACGGACATCGAGATCCATCAGTAACATCAAAGACGATTTTTGTCATTCGATTCGAAAGTGGAACACGTTTAAAACATTAAATTTGATCATTTTATTGTAAAAATTTTTTATCTTTACTTTTATCTAACTTATCATTGATATTTTATTATTAATTGTATTTTTCGTTGTGATTAATACTTTGTTACACGGTAAGCGAACAAGAATCCGAAGGTAAAAAAATAAGAATGTACTGTATCCCATTGTCAACTCTGAAAAATTATAATACAAAGCATACAACTATGTAATAGACAATACCGTATCTGCATAAGAATAAAATAAAACTATAAATTCTGCTACTAATAGTGCTGAACAAACAATGAAGATAAATAAATAACTAGGCGTTTATTCATCAGCTTAGATAACTCGTATGCGTAGAATTAAATATTGGATATTATATAGGCTTATTGCTTTTCTTCTGAACAATTTCTTAAGATTTCATAGTTGGGTGATCCATGACATTTTAATTGATAACGTGCATAAATCATCTAGAAATTAGAGTTTTTATAAGTTGCATACAAGATTAGCTTCTTTAAAAGCATCTGGTAATTGTTAGTATACACCCTAGTATTGATCTAATAGTGGGCTATCATAGTGGAAAAGAAACAAAATGCAAAAACAACAACATTTAGATAAAGAAAATCATCATTGTTTTTCATAAGACACACATTTTTTGAGTTCAACTCAATATAAAGTTGTATCTGCCGAATATGAACTGGCCACTGATGCGCAGTTTGTTCCAATTAAATAATTGTTTATTATTTTTGTTCAATGGTATTCCTACTTACAAGCGATATATAGCTCTTAAATTTTATACCGTATGCTCGTTAAATTGCTTCGCACAAAGCAGAATCAATAATGTATAGAGAACCCAGAACAAATCAATATTGTCTATTAATATATTAAGGATTGTCATACGTGGGCAAAAATTATACGATAACGATTAATGTGTTATACGTTTAACGCGGCGAGTTGCGCGTAAACAAATTAAATATTGTTCTAACATACAAGACCGAAGATAATGATGATAATTCAATTATTTATATGTTTAAAATACTTGTTTTTTTTAATCGATTGTCTATTTGTTTTTTTCTTATTGATATTCAGTCTAGAAACTGCATACTATGATTTTCTGCTAAAATCAAGGCGATTCATGAGTTTTGTTCCTTTGAAGATTTATAGGCGCAACTGTCTAGTCATATATCTTAAAATTGATGTCCTTGCAAGAATGAGATATCGCCATAAATCTTCAGAAAATCTTTTCCTTGATTTTCTTTTATAGCATTAAACAGTATTATTTATAAATTATTAATTTCTAATATATATCAATTGTACATAAGGTATAACTGTACTAGCGATTCAACACTAATCAATTTGTTGTGTTTTCATTAAGGACAGGTTCGCTTTGAATATTGAAACCGTTTTGCGAAATTATTTGAGGCCTTAACTTTGTTAGCCGATGTAATAATTTTATTTAAAACCGCCATATATTAATCGTATTCACTTGATGTTTGTCATTATTGGCCATACCACAATTAGACTCAACTAAAAGTGCAGTACAGAATATCATACGATATGTCACTCGAATGCAAAATTCTGCTCTAAACAACTATTCTTGATCATGCCTCTACGACTCAACTGGATTTGATAGAGAGAAATCACAAGTCGAGAATAGAACAGAAAGACCTCAAATTGTATATAATTGAGACAATTAACAAAATAGCACTGAAATGAAGTTTACATCGCGTTAAAGATGTAATCAAGATAAATAGATTTTAGAAAATGATATATAATATATATAAAAATAAATATTATGTCACAATACTGTGTGTGCGTGAGCATGCGAGCCTGTGAGTATGCCCAAGAGTGTCTGTTGGTGTGTACAGATGCATACCATAGAAATTATGTATACATAATAATATTATTAACAATAATAAAACCATTATTTACATTGTATGTAGTTAGAACCATCGGTATTGTTAGTTGGTACTTGGAAAACATTGTATAGTTGAACTTGGTCAATATAACTATATTGAATGGGCTAAATTGACATGATTCTTTCCTCGCTGTACAATAATACAATATATCAATACATCACGTACATATAATATATGGCCATAATCAATATAAACATATAGATAAAATACATATCCCAAAAATCAATGATTAGATTGAAACGGCAATAAGCCCATAGAAGAAGATTTCAAATATTACGACTGCGCACGACGATTGCGCAGACGTGAATCTCCGTTGGCGTTCAAACAAAAATCATTGATGATCTACAAAATAATAATGCTCATTCATACTGTTAATAAGATATTTATACGTGCCATAATCTTCGTATATGATGTTGGAGAAGAAAAGAAGATAAGATGCCATTAGGAAATGCGATCTGTGAACAATCGGATCGATAAGTTCACGGAACTTCTCAAAGAACTCGTAGGCCGGTAGCCTAAAAAGAAGCGCTTGTTGCATTGTAAAACGATATGAAACCAGAGTATTCGTAATTGATTAAAATGAATTAATGATATACCTAGAACCATGTAAATGATTTATTGCCGTAGGACTGAACGGATCAAATTTGCGAACAAATTCGCAAATGGCTTCGCCATCCTTTTCCTGTACTACGTATCTTCGTCTCGAATGGTCTCTCCAATATCTCGCTTGCTTTTTCCAACCGGTAGGGTACGTAATCGAGAGTGAGGGAGGAAGAACGTAATGAGGAGATTAACAAGTGCAAGGAAGATAGATAACACTGTCTACTCACGAGTCAGCCTATCAGCGCTTCGCAAGTGAAACCCGTGATTCCTTGCGCGTTGGAGTTCGCCCCAAGGTTTCTTGATCGCCTGGCGCAGTTCACGGGCTAAAAAAGTGTGGCGGTGTCTGCCTAATATTCTTATGATAATTCACGTATAACCATTGTCCCGAGCGAAAACGCAATCGTAAGTAGAGTTTTTAATTGTAATTAATCGACACTGAAATAACGATGGTTATGCCACTGTGGCATTTCAGTAGCTCGATATGATTCCAGGCCAATGTCAATTCTTGCTCCGTGTGTGCCAAAATGTCCAATTCCATAAATTGTTCGAGCAGAGCCATTACCGAGCATTTCGAATGTCGAAACGTACGTGGAATGTCGGGTTAGAGTACGCGATCACTTGGAAATGAATGATTTTCATCAATTTATTGATACCCTCCTCTCCCCCTCCCTTTTTCACCCTATGGACAGCCGTGACCAACACTTAACCCTCGTGCTTTTCTCCATTGTCAAATATCTTCGTGGTACCTTTTCAGGCCGCAGATATTTCGCAATAATTACGTAGTTCATTTAATCATCTCAATTCGTCATACTCTGGATGCTCAAGTTGTTTCTAGAGATTCTTGGAAAGAATGTGCCATGATAGATTTTTGGCTTTGTCTTTATTGGCATTCTTTTGTAATTCTTTTTATTGTTTATTTGTCTTTCTTCTGGGCTGATTTTCTTTGGTGCTCAATGATAGTTTATTGTCCTTTTTTGTTTAGAATAGTATTTTATCCGATGCTATTGATCCTCTGTGATATTTGTAGAATGCTTTTACTTCGTTATATAGGTGATTTGTAATGCAAGCAATCTGAATCTACTGTGGATATAGTATTATTACCTTGAATATTATAATAAATAATATTTTTTATTACGTAGATCCATTCTTTGCGTACTTGGAAAAATTATGATTGCAAATTAACCTTATTCTTGAGTTATTCGCATGTCTGGTATAAGGTCATATTAATTCTTTTGCATCTAGAACATTCTACGAATAGATATGTTGGAGCTCTTGTCATAGTGCACAACGCTACTCCCTTTTATTATTATCCTTCGACTATAGATATAAATTCTCTATTCATTTAAAATTAGCTTCATGTAAATAATTACGCTATACAACTGCTGTTCACCCTACTTTATATTCCAAATTATACTTTGTGTTTATTCTTATATTAAATTTTCAATAATAGGAAGAAAAAACTTTATTATTTCAATTTGTATCCAAATCTTTTGAAGTGAATTCAAAGGATATTAATATTCTAGATGTGTTATTTGCAGAGGAAAGAAGAATTACAGTATTTTATTATTGTATTATTCATTTATAGATGTCAACTGGACCGACACACAAGTATCGTTACAAGAACTCAGGACTGGACTCACAGGAACTGCGGCGGCGCAGGGAAGAAGAAGGAGTGCAATTACGTAAACAGAAGCGCGAGCAACAATTGTCAAAACGGCGCAACGTCCCAAATATTGTTGTTGACGATGAAAGTATTTCTACTACAGATGAATACTTGGTGCCTGCACCAGTACCGGTAATTTCACCTACCATAATAACTGATTTCATACTATGTTATTATTTTTATAACAACCAATCAAATAGTTTTATAATTTAATTGCAATAATTACATCAAGTATCTACAATCAGACTAGTACCATGCGCATGTACATAAATATATTTCAGCAACCACCAGCGATTACCGAAGATATGGTGCTAGCACTATATAGTTCTATCGAAGAGCTTCAGTTAACAGCTACACAGAAGTTCAGAAAATTACTATCGAAGGAACCAAATCCACCTATAGATGAAGTCATACAGACAGGGATCGTTCCAAGATTTGTGGAATTCTTAAAGAACACCTCAAACAACACATTACAGGTAACAATTTTATTCTATCAATCTAATAGATCTTGTATATCTATAAAAAATATGTATTATTTACAAATTCATATGATTCTTAATACTGACATTAGTTCGAAGCAGCCTGGGCTCTGACAAACATAGCAAGTGGTACATCCCAACAAACGCGAATGGTAATAGAGGCAGGAGCTGTACCCACCTTTATACAGTTATTGAGTTCAGAGTTCGACGAGGTGCAAGAGCAAGCTGTTTGGGCTCTGGGAAATATCGCGGGAGACAGTCCTGAATGTAGAGATCACGTGTTAGCCAACGGTATCCTCAATCCTCTTCTACAGTGAGTAAAAAAAAAAAAAAATTAAAAGTATCCTACTTAAATACTTCAAGACCATAATGAAGTATATTAAAAAGAATTTTCCTACTTCCAGACTCCTTTCAAAAGCAACGCGCTTGTCCATGACGCGCAACGCGGTATGGGCGCTGTCAAACTTATGCCGTGGCAAAAATCCAGCACCGGCATTTTCAAAAGTTGCGCCATGTTTGCCCGTATTGTCACGATTACTTCATAACCCTGATTTTGACGTATTGGCTGACGCTTGTTGGGCACTTTCATACCTGAGCGACGGACCTAACGATAAAATCCAGGCTGTCATTGACGCAGGTGTTTGCAAACGTCTTGTTGAACTACTCATGTAAGTTCCTATTGCCTAAACTTAATAAATCGATCGTTAACATCAATTTAATGACGAATAATCAATCCCAGGCACGAACAGCACAATGTAGTCAGTGCGGCATTACGCGCAGTAGGTAACATAGTAACCGGTGATGACGTACAGACACAAGTTGTCCTGAATTGTCACGCATTGCCATGTCTGTTGCATCTTTTGAATTCACCTCGTGAAAGTATTCGCAAGGAAGCTTGTTGGACGGTCTCTAACATCACAGCAGGAAATCCTCAGCAAATTCAGGTTAGCGAGAGATTCTTTAAATAAAATAATTACAGTCCTTCCTTGCGTAACAAGCAAACTGATCACAATGATTATACAGATCCTTCGTGGCTTAGATCTGACTTTATTCTGCTGACAATTTCAGGCTGTCATCGACGCTAGCATATTCCCTGTCCTGATTGATATTTTGGGTAAAGCTGAATTTAAAACGCGTAAAGAAGCTGCATGGGCGATCACCAATGCGACAAGTGGCGGCACGCCGGAACAAGTGCGCTATTTGGCGATGCAGGGCTGCATTCCGCCTCTGTGCGATTTACTCACTGTGATGGATGTTAAGATCGTTCAGGTTGCACTGAACGGTTTAGAAAATATATTGAGACTCGGCGAGCAGGATACTGGTATGCAGAACCGTGTAAATCCTTACGCAGTTCTCATTGAAGAGTGCTACGGTGAGTGATGTCCTTTTGCACTTGTAATATAATGGATAAAAGTGAACAGCGAATAGTAAGAACAATCTATCTTAAGAGTAAGAGTAAGTAAGAGTACAAATTGTCCTTTGATTCCAGGCCTAGATAAAATCGAGTTTCTGCAGTCGCATCAAAACATGGATATATATCAGAAAGCTTTCGATATAATCGAGCATTACTTTGGCTCCGAGGAAGAGGAAGCTAGAATTGCACCGGCGGTCGATTCGGAGGGACAGCAATTCCAATTCACGACACCCGACTCCTCCCAGTTACCCGTTCCAGGCTTCCAATTCTAATTATACGACCTCTCTCGTTATTCGACACAAGTCAACGAGGCATGCTGCCCACGTTTCTATCAATTTGCTTGCAGCTGACAGTCTTAGAGACACGCGTGGCGCTCCGCGAACTGACGATAAGAAAAAAAAAAGAATCGGCAAGGAAACAATAAAAAGAAGAAAAAGAAAAACGGTAGTTAAAATACATTCACTGCCCGATAGAAGTTTGCCATGTTTTATCGAGGATCCTTCAACGGCCTTGATAGCATCAACAACGACCGAAAGTCAGCATCTTTTTACGTTTGAAAAGATTCAACAGTAAAGTAAAGAAAAGAAAAGAAAGAAAGAAAGAAGAGTACGCGCCTGTCAGTGGTTGGAACACTGTCCCGTTTTTTTTTTTTTCTTACAATCTTAGCCAAAACATATATTGTATAGGTTACAATAATATACAATTATACTTTTAGACCTGCATCAAATTGTAACGACGCTCTCACTTCGAAGCTTTGAAAACTATAATTTGTTTATGGTCTCCCACGAGCTCATACCCGCACTAATATAGTATGAGGCATTCAGTTTATCAGAAATGAAACGAGATATAAAAAAAAAAGAAAAAAAATAACAATAAACAACTTAGTGCTTAAGTAGAGATGGTTAAGTACTAAACGAAAAAAACAAAAAAAAACAATTATTAATTAATAACGATGACAACACATCGAGGCAGATAGGAGCCTCGCTCGACGCTCGACTGACTCAGAATTACGAAGGATTTAAAAAGAAGCAAATATAACTTGCAGAAACTGCAAGTAAAAAAAGAAATACTGAACGACTGAAGTACGCGACTACGTAGTCAATACGGACAACTTTACGCAACGCGGTACTCAACTCCTTGCTACACTAGATAGGTACATGACCAATTAAACTTTTTTACTGTAAATACGTATAACTTGTAATTTTAAGGCCATTCTATACAGAGTGCCCTTAATAGGCAGAGAAGAGCAGTCGTGGATTGCACAGACTCGCGGATATATTTGTTACGTATTCAAAAATTTCATTAATTACTTTTCATTTTTTTTTCTCGTTTATCTTTCCGTTCTATTTTGCTTTCTCGCGCAACACTCTCCACGTCGAAGCAAAATCACTTCTGTTTGGCTTGAAATCGGTGGTTGAAAACGGTTTTGGACAACTTGCGAATTAAATGAAACTTGGACATTCGAGAGACGCGTTTTGAAATTGATTCGTATGAAGATTCATTGATTGCAGGCAGACAGTAGGTATTTCGCGCCTGATGACCAGCAATGTTGTTTCTTCCCCTCGCCTTTTTTTTTTTTAAATTTCTGATTATATTTTGCTTGGCCAACTGACGTAAAATACTTGCTCTGTCGCCACGCAAGAACCGATTTACTGTACCAGTATATGATCGATGATCGTTCTCAATTATGAATCGCAAAGAAAGTGTGTACACGCTATTTGGAAGACGCGCGGTGCTCAGAATTATTAGCCGTGCGGAATAAAATTCCACTGTTAGGAATTCCTGATGTTACGCAGTATATCATTGTACAGGAGATTAAAATTTTGGACATTCTGTATGAAAGGGTCTGTGACTGTATAAAAATGTATTTATTATTTAGGTTCGACGATACCATAACCATACCTATATTATACAAGCTCTATTATATATACCTACCTACTTTTAGTTACCGACTTCTATTCTTACGACAGAGAAGGACTGTATATTATAAAATTACTCATTGGCTGTTGCTTTGCTCAGATTATTTGTTCAGCACGGTACCAACAGCTACGTGAGTGCATGTAGCCAATTTACAAGTAACTCTAAGTGCGAGCATCCTGAGCCAATATACCTTCCATCGCGATTGTTAACTAGGAATTTTGTAACAGGTCATTATCAAAAAAAAAAAAAACTAAAGAGTACGATCGATTCAATTATTTTGGTATATCTGGCGAATGAAGAAAGTCATCTTTTAAATACGATGCTTATGCTTTTTATCGTGCATATTATATGCATTAAGTTTTATACAACGAGCAATAAGCTCGCGAGTTTCCTTCACCTCGTGAATCGTAACTCGTAGCGTAATATTTTTTGTTTTTTGTTATCTGACAATCTTGTGCTAGATGTACTGTAGCGATTGCAAAAAACTTAACAAGAATTGACCGTTATCATTGAATCGATTGCGACGATCAAGTGGAATTTATTTTTGTGTAACAATTAATTTTTAAGATTCTCGCATACCGATAGTCTATTGATTCAATTATGTGCTGTATAATTATATATATATCTCATTTGTTACACTGAAGTTATTTATAAATTGGCTATGTGGTTTATGCTTGTGATTGGTGACGTTATCAATAACAGTACAAGGACTGCCGACTGCTACATCACAACGTCAATAAAAAATTTAAAAATTTCATACACGGAATGCTAAATCCTATCTTGTTCGTTATATTCACGTTAAGTTTAATTACCGCCATTATAACACCGTTTAAGGTCATGGCAGAGGAACAAAGGCGTTTGGTATTTGTTTTAAACGCTTAAGAGTTATCTGTCATGCATTGAGTTGAGAAAGACTCTAGAGGATGCTGTGGAAATTGAGGTAGTAGATATTCTTTTGTCTTTTCATTTCTTTTCGTTTCATATAACTCGTGGCTTTCGCATATTTAACTGGGTACTCGAAGAACGAATTAACGTCAGCGTTAATCATTTTGAAAGCATTGTGTTTTTTGTGTATGATCATTTGGCATAATGAAAATAAAGTTGAATAATAAATGTAATAAGATACTCGTTTCATTGATCCTGTCGTACTGATGTCTCATGCTGTTTTCTTGTTTTAAATATTTGTTCTTATGCTTTTGTTATTGTTAGTAGAGATTCCTTTTTAATAATATATTGTCGGTACTCCATTCGACGTGTTTTTATTGAGACTTCCCAAACAAGGCTTTGATAAATTGGATTGCGTTGTTTGCGAATTGACAAAAAAAAAACACATTGAACTCGTGGGCAGAGTACACTTTTTAATAATATTAATTCGAACTTGGTTTAACTTTATTAAAGTCAATAAAAGAACAGTGACCTGTAGTTTTGATTTATCATTAGGTATTACTTTAATTTACAAATTGTTTTCAATTCAAATTTTTTTCTAATTGTACACACTATCCTGCGTGCTATGGTTCAATAAAATGTTAGCTTTAAATCTTATTATATCACAATTCATTTGTTTTCCCGTATGAATGTTAGAAACCAAAATTTTATATGATCTATCTCTTTAAAACTACGGGACACTAAACAAAATATAAGCATAATGAAAAATGAAATGATTACTGACATTACGTATATGTTCTGAAATTCAATACCAGTATTATTAGTATCGCCATGTCCCTGTTTACCAGTATGCTGAAACCGAATAAGACAAAAATTGCTTGCAAAATTTTGGATTTTACTTCAGATACTTATCATACTTATATCCGATTAATTTCTCATACTTCTAGAGCATTGATTATTTTACATTACTAACATAAAATTAATACTTTCTTCAAACCATTTATACAAATATGATTATGCGAGCAGCTGCAATGCACTTAATTATAAAAATAATATTAAATCATAAATATATTCCTCACTATGCCACACCATATAGAAATCTTTGTGAATCTCATATTTCATGTAATGTTACCGAATTTATTAATTACATACATATCACTAGCTTATCATTAAATATTTTATAAAATTTGTTCCGTTATTTACCAGAATACACTGACCTGTATAGCAAGATTATTAGCCAAATTATTATCATGGGCATTCTGCTCCTTCAGTTAAATTAGGTTCTGACATTATAGATAGAAGTGCACCACTAGTAATCCGTGATATTGCAGCATGTAAGGTATCAAAGTGGATTGCATTAGAGAAAGTATTATAAATATGATCTTCGACTAATTTTGTAAGATTATCATGGTGTATGTGTAGTTCATTTATAGTCATAGTAATTAAATAGACTGCTTTTGAAACCAGTGGATTTGTATCATCGCACAACCAATGGAACGATCCTATTGCATCAGAGTTAATCTTCAGTATATCATTTACAACCTAAAATAAAGCTTATTAAAATATATCCATTTCGTCAAAAGTTTATTTATATATGGTTTCACTACTTGGTAGATTTTTTTTTGTTTAGTACTTACCACTACTTTTCTTTGTTCGATTTTAGGTCTCAGCCACTCTAGCATATCACCGGAACTGCTTATGAAGTTCTTTGGGCCTAGAATTAGGCACTCCTTTCCACCAAGGCTTCTGCTAATTACATTGCCAACTGATGTTGACAAGCAATCTAAGGTGTTGCTATTATTTGCAAGCAAAACAAACACTGCGGGTCGTTTGCTGCTTTCTTCAATAATTGTCTTAACTCCAGCAGAAAAATCATTCCAGATATCAGGCATTTGCATCGGGAATTTCTTTTTTATATGTTCAATATCTTCCTCAAATTGTGTAATACTCTTCTCAGAAAAAGAGTTATTGAATACACGCATGTACCAATAGGCACCAACACAAGCTAATATAAATAATAAAATAATACATATATCCCTCCACCGGACTACTGTATGGTTGATATCGTTCTTCCATATTTTCTTACGATACACAAAGTTTTCATCAGGACTCCCATTTTTTCTTTTCCTTGCTCCTTGATCTGCAGTCCTATTCTTTTGATTTATCTGAATTCTATCTTTCAACTCAGAATTACTAAAATTTGAGCTTCTGCTTGAACTATAACTTTCCGAATCAGAAGTTTCATCATCACTCCTACTTTTCTTAGCCTTTTTATAGGCATCAGTCTCGTTTGATTTCGATTGACTATGTTTTTTGGGAGATTTTCTGCTGTGTTTACTCATTCTGGGCAAGGGTGGCCGTGGTCTTGGTCCACTTGGTCTTGTGTCGAAAGACTTGTACTCTTCAGACTGCAAAAGAAGGCTCTGTGTTTTACTTAAATTCTCGTTAAGTTGTTCTAAACAATAAAAAAAGAGATAAAATTACACAAAATCAACCTACATTCATGCCAAAGAATACGTGTTACGACAGACTTGTGTATAAAAATAATACGTACGTCGATTTCGCTCATGCCAGTCAAAAGAAAATGTGCAAAAATAGTAATGTCTATTATAACATAAAGCTTAAGAGATCAGCTTCCTTTCATGTCATATATCAACAATCATCTTTCCTGACTATTTGTTTAGTACAGGATTTATAACGTCCAGAAAAAATCTTATCCAATGTAATCTCCGTAAAAGGGGAATACGGCGACAATAGTGCCAACCTCGAGCGAGAGTAAATTCATACAAGGATGCCGTCGTGACAACAACGCAACCTACGAAAATACGCGACAGATCGTACGTTTGTTCGTTTCATTCAATAAGAAAGATAACAGAGAATCTAACTACACTTTTTTTGGCTACTCTTATGCCGGCGAAATGTGTATTGGAGTGCTAAAAAGAATTTGCCATTGGGGGCCTCTCACTGCTCTCGGTATGTCAATCATAATATTAATTTCTCTACCTCCTTGTATCACAGTCGCAGGAACCATAAGAGTACGTTAGTATTCCTTGATATGTTTGCAATCAAATCCTGCAGCCTCCAATGTTTCGTCTACCTCCTTCTCGAAGGGTAGAAGTAATGTTTGAAAACACGTTGCACTACGATTGTACTGACAGCAACGTTCATCGTCGTCCATTTTGATTACGTCAATCAAAATTCGCGGGAATCTAGCGTTCTATTTGAAACTCAATATTTCAGAAAACAAGGAGGAAATGCAAATATCGTTTAAACGAATTCAAACGAGTTACTTGTATTTTTTATCAATTTTTCTATAGCACTGAGCACCGACTATACGTATTTTAATGAATAATGCTTAATTTGCAGGATTAATAAAAATTATCACCTTAATGACTATACACTGTAATAGTCAATGGTGGTCGCCATACGAAAGTCCTTTGGCTGCAGCAAATTTTATTCTTTTCTTTAGCCTAAGCGGATGGACGTTATTTCATTTCATTAATGCCATTTATGAAGGACCTGGATTTCTTCCTTTAGGATGGATGCCTGTGAGTAATTCGATTTTATAAGCGCACATTCATCACTTCTTCATCAATCTTTTGTTTTTATTTCCAGAAAAATCCATCAGATATACAGTTCCTACAGTATTGTACGGTTTGTCAGGGTTACAAAGCACCGAGGTCTCATCACTGTAGAAAATGTAATAAGAATTATATTTATAATTATGTAACGCAGTAAATGTATTTGCAAGTCATTAATACTAATCATTGCTACTTAACAGGTGGTCGCTGTGTCCTAAAAATGGATCATCATTGTCCATGGGTTAATAATTGCGTGGGTCATCGTAATCATGGACATTTCACAGCATTCCTAGCAAACGCCGTCGGTGGTTGTTGCGTATCAACAGTCATATTAGTCTCATGGTTGATGACGGTTCTCTCCCCTAGACCACTTCCATTTCCACCTCCTTCGTTGATCACTTTGATTTTCGTAGTATTTGCTATTGGCTTATCGATCGGCGTTGTCCTGGCTGTGGGCATGCTACTATACTTTCAGGTATATTCAAACAACACAGCTGCACCTGCAATTGATTAATGTCAACCGGAATATAAAAACTTTGACATTCATATGTTTCAGTTGATGGCAATAATTAGAAATAGAACAGGAATAGAGGATTGGATAGTAGAAAAAGCTCAGTATCGTAGATATGGTACTAATGACACATTCATATATCCATACTCGAAAGGATATTTGTTCAACATTAGACAAGTCTTATCCTGGCATTGTTCTCCAGTTGGTGATGGCATCGAATGGCCAGTTGTCGAAGGATGTGATCAATACACTCTAACAGTGAGTCGCATACTACTCCTATGATATATTAAACAGGATTTCAAACAAAGTATCGTATAGAAGTATATATACAAGCTAGAACTGACTACATCCATCATAATGTCTCTCGTGCTTCACAGTGCGAACAACTGGCACAGAAATTGGAGAAACGCAAAAGAGCTAGAAGGTACAGAGTGGTGGCGGCAGCCTCGGGTTCCTGGATACCTCTGAGTCAAGGATGGCGTGTCGTTTGTTCACCACCTTGCACGGATGAGTCCCGCATAAAATTAAATATAGGAGACATTGTCATGGTCACGCGCTGGCGAAGGTTTCTACAGTTCTTCATAACTTCTTGCTATAAAGTTTTATCAAATAATTAATAAAGAACGTCCTCCAGGTACTGGTTATTCGGTGAGAAGGAACAGCTTAGTGGTAATTCTCCATCGAAGCGTATACGGGGATGGTTCCCCAGACACTGTGCCGTTGAGGTCATTGAAAATGGCAGGAAGTTCTCAATGCCACAATCCGAATGTATTCCACGACCACGACGTCTCGACGCTAGTACCACGTCACATACCAATTCGAAATCCTACTCGTCATCTTCGAAGCTTGATTAAAGTATAGCGTGAATTATACTGCGTGCCTCACACACGGCCTCTGCAATAAGTGTGCCATTCCCTTTTTTTATTTTAATGTTTTTCATTAATAATTAGAATCTATACTTCCCCAAAGGTTCATTCCGTACAATGTCCGCGCCCGTACGAAGGTGCGCCCTTTTACTGGGATGAGCATTTTCATTGCAAGCAGAATTGTGTTTTTGTATATAGTATGATATATATTATATTTTACAGTCTATACACATATAATGTACTAAGTCATACTTAAATTTTTGCTAAAATCATTTCTACAGGCACAAATAAGGGACCCCCCGTTTTCTATATATTTTGGCGCCTCAGAGACGACAGTCGAGTGAAAAGGGTTAATAAATAGAAATTTTGTATTATTTACCTTATTATTCCTCCGAAATTTGGTTCTTTGCTAAACTATAGAATTTATCCCTTTTGGATAACACTGAGTATAAATGGAAACTGAAGTATGTAGTGTGTCTTTCATTTGACGGTACTTGAACGAACGTAGCGCAACGGAGGTGCTTTCGGGCACGCTATTAAGACATTACGACGAAAACGCCGTCGCGAAGCGGAATCTGAAATGATTTTAGATTTCGAGATTTCGCAAAGTACTGGGCCAATGAGCTATTATCCGAAAAGGAATACTTTAATAAAACTCAAAAGAAAATTAGGGCTTACTTACCTAAGTAAGAAACAGTTTCATATATACGTGAAACTGTTTCTTTTGTTATGACTATTGGGTTATGAGTTTCCTTCAAATAATATTTTTAATGTTTACGATTAAGATGCTATTCGAAATCTTTATTGTGAACACGAGGTATTATAAAATGAGAATATAAATATTAAAAGAAAAAGCAAACAAAGATCTATTTTCCTTTCTGCTTGAGCCTCCTATCATCTTCCGGTACTGATATCAAATTATGCGTAATCCTATAACTGGGCTTTTAAGTAAATTGAACACTTCTATGAGGATCTATGGAAAATCCTATGTGATGCTTAATTCAATCTCTTTATCTGGCTCTAGGTAGATTCTAAATCATCCCTTAAATGTATTGCTAAATATATACGAATGCGTAGAGAGAAAATTGCGTCGACTTATTGATTCGATATACAAAAATACATATTCAAGCCTAATAGTTTAGAGCCAATTAAGATTGATCAAATGGATAAAAGCCTGTTAAATTATAAATTCCAAATTACATCCAACAAATTCTCTACCGATAAATCAATAGACGACAGATTCAGCTAAATTACATATACTTTCATACAAATAAATATTCTACGAAAATCCCTCTATAGGCGTAATTTCCCTCAAAGCGATGAAGTCCGCAGAACATCCTGATGCATGCATTACATAAAAAAATATCAAAAAAGGGACTAAAATTTATGAGAGAGTCCAGCACACGGCATACATAAAATTTCATACTTCAGTCCTAACCCATAAAATTTCCAGCAACATCAGACTCTGAGGTAGAATTTCCTTCGAAATGTCTGACTCATCCATGTGAATCTCCAGCACGTCGTGCCGTTATTGTCATTGGGAACGTTTTATGGAAAAAAGAAATGAAATTTCAAAACCTCGGCCAGACACAAAAATCGTAGCATTCGAATGAATTTACGTGTCGCATTTTCTGTGTCTGAATATTTCACGAACAACAATAGCGACGGAAGGCCGGAATAATCAATAGCGCAGGCTAGAACCGAAGCAGGCCCCCGTGTAAAAAGTTACATGTGTTTACTGATATATATATTCCATATATATACATATTTATATATATTGTTTCCATATGTGTTACACCCCTGCTACCAGGAAAGGAACACGCAATACAATTGGCTGTCACGCAAAGCGTGTTTCGTTTCAAATGCGAATACAACGTACAGCTGCGCTTTTGTAAATTCTATATTATACGAAAGGCTCAAAGATAAAATTTATTATTTGTATCGTAAGATAAATATATCCATTTAATCGAAAGGGTCAAGCATTATGCGTTATACGTTTAAATAGAGAACAACTGTATTTTTAAAAGCGGAAACGGATGTACGTCACTTTAAAAGTTCAGACTATGCGAATCAGACGAGAGTGAGGGATGCTGGAGATAGCCGATTTAACATGGATGCATTAAGCTTTACGTCGTTCTTTAAATTGTTCATTACTGTCACGAGCTTCCACGTGAACTTTTATTAATTAACAGTGAACTCCAATAGCGATTTCAATGATTACAAATTGGTCGTTAGCAGGTGTCTGAATATTGATAGTCACTGTTGGCTATGTCGGTGAAAAGAAATTATTGGAAATAGGTTTTCTGTTTATCCATATGAACCTTGTGGATGCGTATATGAAAAATTGAAATTACAATCAGGTCGCTGCTCTCTATGCAACGAAATACGCCGCGCG
This sequence comes from Trachelus iudaicus, assembly GCA_030142595.1. Lineage (NCBI taxonomy): Eukaryota > Metazoa > Arthropoda > Insecta > Hymenoptera > Cephidae > Trachelus > Trachelus iudaicus. Next base: position 2,957,690 of record JARQTH010000353.1, on the reverse strand, counting down.
TTGATAGTGTAAATGGTTTTTGGATTTTATGAGAATTTTTGCTAATTGGAAATATTACTTTTACATGCCGTGGTATTGTTTCTTTGCAGTAGTGTGTGGAAGAAGCATATAAGACATGGACGTCGGTTATTAAATCGTCTAAGGGACAAAAGTGAAAGTAACAATTAGCAAAAGTGAATCGAGTCTACCTTTACGATTGAACGGTGGGATCCAGGGATCATTTGAGTTACCCGGCTTTGGATCAATGCGTGCAGTTTCTTACCAGCAGTTCTTTCACGCGGTTCACAAGGATTTTGAGTTATTTTTTTCTAAGCTTGACCATAACGCGGTATTAAGAAGGGTAAGTGCCCTCTGGTTACATTACTGCATCTAGATCATAAGAAGTAATTGGATTTTAATACAGAAGAATCAGACGTGCACGCATTAATTATGTTTAAAAAGTAATTAAATTTTTATTGACATTGCGTCATATAAATATAGAAAAGTTACAAGCTTCGCGCGTTGTTGTACGCTGTCAAAAATTCATTGATTCGAATGTTACAACAATTAATATATCGAAAGATATTTGAATAATTGACAACTGACAAAATACAGCTGATTGATTTTCTATTCGCCGTACCAAAAGTTACTTTTACTTAATCGAATTCGCAGTTTGGACGTTTCTTTTCTTTTTTTTTCTCTCGTCCAAGTATCCTGTTCCGGTTTTCTTGATAGCCAAGTGAAAGTCTCTCCTTATGATTTCGACGCGGGCGACGATCAGTTTAAAACACGTAGAGTTCTGCGAGACAATAATTCTTTAAAAACGAACGCACTTGGATTTACAAAAGCACAATAATGACGCGTACTGCATTCGCAATGCTTTGATATTAAAGACGCTTAAGTACTATCCCCGCTGAATGAATAAAGTCAAGTGAAAATAATTCTTCTTGTTTTGTGGTGATAAAATCCAATAACAAGACAGAGAGAATTACCTCATCCGAATCCCTTTGGCATTTCTCTTAATATCTGAGAGATCCTTGCTTCCATTCTGCAGAGCATCGCCCATCCAATTCACCGAGTACATTGACTATATACAGATACATATATATATAAAGTCGGAGATGAATAATTTTAAGAAAAGATGAAAGAGATCCCTCCATATCCAAATTCTCCCGATTCCTCTTGTTCGCAGACTTCTATTCCGGTTATGAGTACAGATCTCAACGTACATCAATATTCATGCACTCCGAGTTGACCTACGAAAGTGTCGAAGCATAAAGAGTGAACCGAAGCGTACATTTTCCAGCAATATACTAACCGACCAAGATGACGTTCACCAGAAGAATAATTATCCTCATCCTTTGTGCGATCATCGCCGCGATGACGTCCGTAAGGGCCTTTCCAGATGGCGCACCAGTGGACGCTTGCGTCAAGCCCAGAAAGAATCAACCCTATCACGGTCAGGCGAGAACACAGTCTTTGGAAACTAACCCCTACACCGTGATAGCATCCTCGAGCGAGTACGGACCAGGTTCACAGATTACCGGTAACAAAACGCAGCTTAAATTAATTAATTAATTTTGAGCTAGTACCAGAGGCAGAGTACCTCTACTCTGCGTCGAGGGCTTGGTTCGAGGTTCAGCCACTCTCGTGGAAATTCAGATTTCCACAACAAGTTCCTTATCCAGCCAAGGACGCTTAATTCCATATTCGTAGCTCGCCTGAGAATTCGCCACTCTTATATCCCTTTTACAATGTTCGTTTCAGTGACCATAGGTGGCGACATCTTTAAGGGCTTCTTCCTGCAAGCGCGTAACGCTCACACCGGCGAATGGATTGGTTCCTGGGCGCAAACACCAAACACCAATACGCATCCTGAGTGTAGCGCCGTGACCCATGCTGACCCTCGTGAAAAACAGCAGGCCACTCTCATTTGGAACGCTCCTCATAATTCTCAGGGTCGAGTGTACTTCACGTAAGTTGACTGGTTTAATGTGACAAACGGATTCACGCCTGCAAATAGAATTATAATCGATGAACTTGGTCGCAACGAAGAAGGCGATGGTTGCGTGTCTAGCAAAGGTAGCCAATTTCTATTTTTCTTTCTCATCGCCCCTTCCGCGAGTCAAGTTGCCAAGCATGCTTTGGTCATCGATAAAACTTTTACGCGACCTAACTCGATAATGGCAGCCAATGAATAGGTCCTTTAGCCGGTATGTCTGGTGCACCGTGGGCGATGAATACCTTTGTGATAGGAATCAGCACGTATGATTATTAATGTCCATATAGACATTATGATCAATATGTTACGAGTGAACGTAAGATTGGAATTAGCATCTATTCCCATATAATAATGAAAGGTCTCTAGAATCGAGTTCTTCGTGATTAACGTTACATACTTTTCATTACGTACGTATTCTATAACGTTGGACTTTGAACGTTACTGAAGGAGAATTAAGCTCAGACATGCTACGCGTCATTGAAACTTTTTAGAAAGAGAAAAAAACGGTTAAACATTTTTGAAATTCTTGGTCCATCGAATTCGTTGAGGGAAGACGCCGTCGGACGTCGAACGTCGCGGACGGTCGATATTCTCTCGATAATAATAGATTATTATACAGTGACGTAGCGTCGCGACGAGGTTTTCTCGTAACCCTATAGTCCAATCGAGTAGACAGGTTGTCTTCTTAAAGAATTGTTTTTAATTATAATGAAAATTCGAATACTCGTATGCTTTATGAAAAATCACTGAGTCATAAAGTAACCTTAGTTACACTGGAATAGTTAATGCTTCTTTGAACGATATAAATTTATATTTATTACAAGCATAGTTGGCGGGAAAATCGTTATGATTATTTTCATCGTCGACAGCCACCACGAAAAGGCCACGTAATTTTCATACGCGTCGCTCGTTAACGGCGCTACGAATTTTCCAGTAATATTACACGGTAGAAAGTCATGTATGGCTGGTACCACGGAGATTGTTGTATATTGCGAGCAACGACGTACTTCCTAGGTACTAACCAACACTGCTAACTTCCTCTTGTCCAATTTAACCGTAAAACGTAGAGAAAACTTGGCCGCTGCTACGAATTTTCATCGGGACGTTAACCGTGGGTAGTAGGACGGCTTTATTTGTCACTCGGGAGTTTAAAGGAAATAATTAAAATATTAAATGTCCAACCCTTCGCCTTTCTCTACATGATTTCCTGTCGTACCGCAAGTGACGCAATCGAAAGTATGAAAAATACTTATGTTCCAGCGGCACAGTTTTGAAGGATTATGGAACGTTCTGGGCTGACTTGGTGGCCCAAGTGGCGCAGTGAAGAATCCTGCAAATAACATACGTACGTACTCTATGGAATATTTAAGCGAATCATCAAATGCCTAAATATATGTCTTTATCAATACCCAAAGGCTTGACTCACTGGCAGATAACAACTCGAATTCGGTTATCATTGTAGAAAGAGAAATTTAATATCCGTAGTTCACATTTCTTGTCCTCGCCCTGCCCACCTTTTTCTTCTTTGCCCATAGACGTTGCACGTCCTTAACGAAAATAAAATATTATTTTTTATTCGATGACATTCACGAGTTCTCCCACGTATCTGTTCCGAGTAATCCCACTGGGTATGACTTATGGCTATGGTGGATAAAGCCGGGTATCTATATCGTAATACTCCTGTGTATTTCGTACGTACGCTTTACGAGGACATGGAATTTTCTAGCAAACTTTTTTCTCACGAATTACCACACACCCGACGTACCGTGCGCCCTGAAGTGAGCGGAGTTTCATCCCAAATAGGCATTATAGCCATTAGAGGTTAAGACGGTCGCCAGCAATTGACCATTGATGTCCAAATATACGAAACTGGTCCGAACGATTAGTGTGACGTAATAGGCCTCTAAATTATAACACAAGTTATCCATGGCTTGCGACTTAACAATACAAATTACAGATTTCAGGTTCAACGGCCGAAGTCCGTTAAGATTACACAGAACAGCGAAGATGAAGTAACCACAGAAATGGGGCGGTGATTAGATTCTAAGATAAATAAAATCACATTAGTAACATAGAATCCTGCCCTGCCGTTAACACTTTTATTTTTCTCTTTGAAACAGTCACTTTTCATAAGAACTATCCTTACCATGTCTCGATGTAAGTTACACGTACTGTAGTACATAAATAATAATTAAAGTATAGCAGCGACATCTCTAATGGATGTTTCAGAATGTAAATTAATATTTTTTTTATACTTTCTAATCAATATTACTTTCTATCAAGACTTTTTCTTTCCTCTCACCCATCGTAACCTCCCCACCAAGCTATACGATCCACCCAGACCCTCCTGCATGCTATTTAGGGGACTCCTGCTTGAAATGACCCGGCCTTTAAATGTGCAAACATCCGCACCATTAAGACGTACGGATACGCCTTACAATCCTGACCGAAAGGTTGGGCAACCCTAGGCTTTTCTCCCGGTGCGACCAGACTTGGTAATATCGTGCTATCGCTGTTTCTTCATTGGATCCCGTTAATGGACTCTCCGTTTTACGTAGCACGTGAGGTGAAAGATTGAGAAGAGTTACGTAAGGCTGGAGCCAGGTAAAAGTGGGCCACTTGCAAGACAGCTCGATAACTTTAAGTACCTACGCTTACTGTTGACTTCGTGCGAGTCAGTGCGTTGCCTTCTGGACTTACGACCTGATCCTTGTTAACCTTTTTTGATCATGATATATATATCACACGACCGTAACACACGAACGATGTATCAACGTGTAAACCCCTTTGACTCTTCATCCGATAATTAACCCGCGCCTGTCAGGTTTTCCGCGAGTCAGCGACCTAATTATCGACAGCGAAGCCAGCGAGTCTGCTGGCCGAAAGAATTAATCACTAGCGAAGTCAAGTGGAGACCTTGGTTAAAGGTACCTGGCCGTTTTCACAAAATTGATCGTAACGCGCCACACCCTCTGTTATTTCGCTTCTTATTTGATCCTGTAAAGGCCTAACGACGCTGGACGTTTCTGTTTATGTGATACGGTTTATACCATGGGAATTAATATTTCGGCTGAGCGATTACGTGAATTTTTAATCCGCAGAAAGCGAAATCCAGTAAACTCGGATTGGACGATAATATAGAATCGATCACAGGCTAAATTCATCCTGTGGGACATCCTGGTCCACTCGTGTCTTACTTGGACACTCGTTACTTCCTAATACAAACGTCTACGTAAACAAGACGCTTCCATCCAGATAAGCCCGGAGTTGATTAACGATCCGCAGCTATGTGGTTACCTATAATGAACACGTGGACAGTATACTGTGTAAACTCACACGAGTTAGGAAAGCAATAAGAATTACCTGGTGCGAGCAGATTCTATTAAAGTGGCAAACATACGCGAGCTTGATGACTCACTATAGAATGTTGAACCCTGCAGAAACCTAAAAAAAAAAAAAAATAACAGAATATCACAAATTGACACGTTTCCACCACCCATACTTTCCATCGGATTTAACCCATCGTTATTCCAGCGTGCTATTGTCCCAACCTTAGAGATCTGGAGATGGAATAAACGTAAAAGAAAGAGGAAAGACCCCCATGGAATCAATAGAAGAAAAGAGTTTTTCATGTCTCCTCGTGAAAATTCCGCAGACAACCCCGTGGACGGGATTGATGGGGTTGTCGAGTAGTGAGTCAGAACGAACCAGACGATTCCGGCAGGGGGTGAAACGTTGAGGGCAGTGAGGTACGAGAGGGCGTTGAGGGTTGGAGGCCGGTAGGCGCCGGCGCCCTGGCGTCGCGACGTCGGGGGCGCCCGTGCTCGTGACTATAACCGGTCGTTGATTGAGGCTGGCTCGTACTCGTACGCCTCCAGGCCTGGGAAGTTGCGCGTTTACCGCGGGTGAAATCGTCGCAAATATTTGACGAGGACGCGCCGCGTCCTGGTGGGTGACATTAGGGTTAGCGCGTGACTACGGTTTAAGGGTTGTCGATTATGCGTCGTACGCTCACATGATCGATTGATTGCACGCATAGTGATTCGAAAGAGATGTGATATGATAAGGGCGCCGTGAAAGGAGGTGCCCGGGGTGCCGAAATGTACGGGAAATCCGGACGGAGTCGCACCATCCAGGTGCTCTGCGCCATCCTGAGCTCATGGTGGTTGCTAGCCGAACCGGCCCTCGGGGTCCCGGACGACCCCGAGATTACCACCGTCGAAGGTACGGTATTAACGTGATCTCTGTATATGCGGATATAAATAACTTTATGTACCGTGTGATCATTTATTTTTAGTTTATATCACAAATTTTTAAACTATCGATCATCCCCTTGTTACCGTGATTACCGCACGTAGCTGGTTTATCTGCAGTGAGTTTGAATCGTCATTGTCTGCCGCGAAACAACTCTACGACGCAGTACGCTGCTGCTGCTGCTGCTGCACCCGCCCCTTACGTTGCGGCTTTTGTTCTCCGTCCTATCAGCTTTGAACTATACGTGACATGAAACATCGTACGTTTGGACAGTCATCTTCTTTTGTTGGTTACTCTTGACTAAACCCAGTTCAAACTAAAATAATGGTACGGTTGTTTTATGCCATCACTGTCAGAATTTGGATATCCTCCTGGTTTCTTGGATTTTTGAAAATAATATACAATTTCGGATTTCAAATTTCAAAATTTGAATATCCTCCTGGTTTCTTGGGTTTCCGAAAATAATATACAATTGGTAGACAATTATACGGATTCGTGCTCTTAACAGGCGGGAAGATATTTGTTGCTTCCACTGTATCGGAATCCACCTGACTAAAATGGCTATTTGCCAAGCCAATCCCAAACAAGCACGTATTGACTATTCTCAATGCTATCAGAAATATTCAAGTATCGGTTTCCAAGGGTCTTCTCGTTCTTTATCTCGGTGGGATAATCTTCAGATTGAATCTCCCCTGAGAGAAGCAAATCTAGACGTTATATACATAATCGTGGAACAAAATTGATCCCTGGGCAGAACAATGTTTCAAGGTTGTGAAACGTGTTCCGTTATACGAGATCTAGAAGAAACACACTAGTATACGGGCTCAATTTAAATATGACGTAAAAACGTCTTAGAAAATACTCAATTTCTTGGAAAAGTTTATTATCAACGTATGATAACCTTCGAAACCCTCCAAGAGACTGGCCCAAGGATCCTCGTGAACTTGACCCGAATTTAAGATACAAGTACTACAATATTCTATAATTCTAAGGAAAAGTCGCAATGCGTAATTGTTTTCTTCTACTACAGTGCGCATGTTCCTCTGAAAAAAATTACACGAGGTAACTTCTTATCTCTCTTCTTCTTTAATCTACCTCAGAACTTAGCCAACTCCCATAAAATTTCTCGTTAACAAGATAGCCTCAAGCACAACGGTGCACAATTCTCTTTAACGTCAAGAACCATCGCATCTTCCGTAGAAACATACGTGACGCCATAAAGTCCCAAGTGATCTCTGACCACAAGAAAGGTCGCACCAAACGTAAATAAAAATACTGTACTATTAAGTAGATAAAAATTTCATGCAATCGCTATATCCTGATAACACATTCTCGCACCTATTTCGTTAATCAATAAAACGTATCATGAACATTTCACTTTTTTTCTCGGTTCCGAACTGATGAACGCAACTGGATTATATTGCTAGTGGTATTTTGAACTTTTCAATTTCGACCTCTTCATCATTGCATCAGGGACAATGAGAGCAACGAAACGATGCAGGCTCCGTTGAAGAAAATTACAAGGGAAACGAAGGGATTGTCGGTGCTTCTTGTCGGAACTACATTTCGTTTGTGTTTAAACTACGCTTCTCCAGGATTGACTCAAAAGGGCCTAGTTGTTACGCATTATTGTCTCAGTACATAATGCATCGCAGTGCCATCGTTCGATTGCAACGCAACATCTATTTGCATTCTAGGTATACCTGTGATCGATACGACTCTAGCTACTTTGAACCCATACTCTGGTTCTTGTCCTATTGTTTTTAATATTACCAAACGCATTTGAGTCTCATATTAATTGTCAGGATATTAGCTATAAAATTCTTGGACAGAATTTCCTTTTGTTTTCCCAAAAAGAATTGGCGATGGACATTACGTTGAGAAAAACTTTGTTTATGGAATATCTTTGTACAAGAGCTCAATGTAATACGATTGCATGAGAATACATCTCTCTGATTATATGGAAAAATGTGGAACGATGAAATTGCATAAGATTTAATAAATTTGCTTCGTTCCTTGAACGATAAGCAATTTATGTAGAAAGTAAGGAATTGCATTTGCCAATTACATTGACGTAATTGCTATGACAAAAAGTTGCCAGTCCATTTGCTCTGAATTAATGCCATGAAAATCAAAAGCTTTACCAAGTAGAATTGTATGATCAACGAAAGGAATAATTATTGTACGCTGGAAAGGATGTCACATTTTTTTCATTCTTGGCCAATCTTTTTAGGCCTAGCAAAAAGTCTACTTTTCCTTGATGCGTATTAGCTAATGAATTGTCAGGAATATTTTGTTCCTATTGTACTTGTAGGCAGATTGTTGTATGGAGCACTAGATTGCAATTGGGACATCGCCTGAGGCGATTCTTTTTTCTTTTTTTAATATAATGTTGAAAATCTTGTGTGCTGGTTGACATGGAGTTTTTTTCTTCAGTTTTTCTGTACGTACGTAGAAATATAATCCTGATTTTTCTTTGTTTCTTTTTATGTATCTTGCGACTGTGGACAAAAAGCAAGATTACTTTCACGTGCTTATAATTATAGTAACTTCGTCCAATCGTAAGTCAACTGATAACAGGTTATCACAGGTTCTTCATAAATAATAGATATGGACGCTCGTTTACTTTCTCACCCATCACTCATTCAAATGCTTATCAAACAAGTATCATACTCAACAAGAATCAATATTACCTATACAAATATTACCCTGAGCTTAACAAATAATTCCTATTTTACGCAATGTTTACTTTCGTTTAGCAGGGCTGCCATGAATTGGTTAAATCAATATTCTTCTCTGAATCTTCATAAAGTGCCAGCGGAGCAACGTAATTTCCAGTCATGCGAGAGAAATTCGATTTTCCGGGTATCAATAAGATTTCACACCTGTCTTAATCGCGATTGACATAATTTTTAACAGAATTGAGTCAGCTTCCTCAGATTCTGGCTCCTTGCTTGTTAAAATATACCAAGCGATATATAGCGTCGTTCGTAAATACATTTTTCTAGATCCGTTCCAATTAAGAGATTCCGATCGAATCTTTTAATGACTGTTCTATCCATTGATTTGATATCATTAATTCGTACAACCCTCGTGACGAAGTTATCGACTGGAAGTCGGTAAATACCAAAAGTCAAATTTACACCACCACAGAATATTATCACGGGACTAGTCCATTTTACGATTGTATCAGCCTTCCAGCGGCGCAACGATTATAGTGCAATGACATGCAATTATTGCGCAACAATATACAACACATACTGCAGTGCAATTTATGCTCGGGACTTAATCGTACCTATTAGCCACATTTACAGAGACCTGAGTGGCCTGACACCAAACCAGATAACCACAATAAGGAATGTGACAAGTGACATTAGAATGATTCGAAATATCAAAGGAAGAAAGGAGCGTAGACTAATACGAGCTGTAGTCTGACAAAAGTGTCATAAAAATATTTCCTTGCCGGACTGTATATAATAGAGAATCCATTGGATTCTTATTGGTCTCAAAATAAATTCAGGATCCAATATGTTCCAAGAAGGCGTACCAAATGTAATCCCGCAATCGTAAAAAAGGATGGCAAAGGTATCCAAACGTTTAATATTAACACTTAGGATGTGTACAGTCTGGGGACAGAGGTAGCTAAGGATTTCATTTCATCAATATACAGTGCATCAACCTCTCTGAAAGAAAGCCCTACCGTGTCTAAATAATTCAAATATACCAGGTGTATCCTCAATGAATAATATCTACGTGGCACAGAGGATGAACGTATCAACTTTTAACCCAACGTAAAGTTACCGCAGTCTGCACTGCGGCTACTACATTACCTCCGGTTTGTTTCCGTTCGTAAAACGTCGTTACGCGCTTCAAAGTCACTCGTGCTACAATCGATTACCAATAGTCCTTATTGCCGTTCGCTATCGCCCTGCAAACTGCACATAATCATCTCGTAGGAAATAGTCAGTCGATCCCCGTGACATCCTGCAGAGAGCGAACAGTCAAGCGACCCTGTTCTTCGTTTGAGGTTAAACGTGTTTCCTGCAAGGAAGATATAAAGGGTACGGATGAATACTTTTCTTTAAATTGAACGGATGAAACGTAATTGTAGACTCGAATGAAATATCTTACTAAAGTGATATCCATCAAACATTTTCTGTATAGTATGTTCATGTACCTGATACGCCATACTGATAGCTACACGAACCCTTTAGCAAGGCAACCGCAGTATCACCCTGGTGTCAATTTTTCACATATGGTTATAAAATGGTAGACGGCATCAACTCCTGGAAGAATATAAGTATGCAAGAGCGATTTTTATTAGCAATGCAAATTATTGATAGGTATTTATGTGGATATTCAGATCTGACAAAGGTATTTCCTATTGGACTCGTCTTTGCTGGAATAATGAGTATTCCACAGTTCTATTGACTTTCATTGAAACGTAAAAGCATGCAATTTCACACTGACCAACTCTGTATGCATATTTATGCAAGAGTGAATTATTTAATTAGACAAGACGCATCGTTTTCTCTCCGTACATATTTTTCACGTGGTGAATTAATTCTTGTGGAAATTACGATTAACGTGAATTATTCAATGATACGAATACAGTGTTACACGTGAATTCTAGTCGTTTTCCACGTCAGCCACGCGAAATCAGGTCGTTTATGGTAGCAGTGGGTAAGCAGGTTTTCTTATAAAAATCTAGAATTCACTTTGCCCTCGATGGCCAATCATGGGAGACTGGCGAGTAGCCAGAGTGCCAACTAAATATTTAACGAAGCCACGTACACAATGGGTTACACAGTTCAAATGCACTAGTCAGATTAGACAGCTGTAACAACTTTAGTTTAATAAAAATTAAGAACCATTCCAATGCCAGATTTGCTGCTTGAAAGCATGCTGTACGTTCATCCTTCTCAAGCATATATAAATAAGTATCTGATGTGTCTGACTGACAGTCTGTCTCTCTCGCACTTACGACAAGCCTAGAAAATTCGAAAACTCTACTTTACATTTAAATTGAATCAACCTGTACAGTTAGGCATTGGATTGTTAGCATTTATCAATTCGAATCATCACCCAGAGTTGCGACTGAATTGAAATTAATTTCAATGTACGATCACCGTGTTGCTCTGTTTGATTTAATGTTTACGCGAATCAGTTACATCCAGGGATGAAATAACATTTTATGGATGTTGATTATCGTGTCAGGTCAAAGTTTGGATCGACAATGGTACAATAAATGAAGTCTATAAAAAACTGTTAAGTCAATATCACAAGATTCCTTATTGCTATACCAAACATACGTCAAAGTCAATTACGTATTCCTATCCTGACTATGACACTGATAGTAATTGGTTACAATTTTTTTGGAAATTCTAACCTAAAATATATTCCTCTAGTAGGGATAGGTTTCTTTTCCACGTGGCACCATTAATCATTCCTTTTATTCCCGAGTCCAGACTCTTTAGAGCTTCCAACACATAGCCCAAGTGTATCACCAAAAAAAATGAAAACTTCTTGCACAATTTCTTTCTCTTTATAGAACGATGATGAATAACGCGACGTATAGCGATTCTCAGCAATAATAACACTCATTTCCGCAACTGTCAGATTCTATGCGAGTCCCTAGACATATAGTCTGGGCATAGTATGTGTTCCTGGTGTTATTTCTGCGTTCTAGCGCCAAACGTCCCGAAGAAACGTAACGCTGAAAGCTCTAGGGGCAAGGGTGATTGACTATTTTTTGAGGTTAGAAAATTTCTGGAACAATAAAATAGTCTCGCGGCTTTCGAAATGTCGCGTGCTGTGACAGTGCCGATGCCAAGATAGTTTCTGTCGACACGCAACTTTTACCTTTAACGTGTTGCATTTTTTTGCCATTATCGTTATTATGTTCTTTTCATGCATAGCTTCGCTCTGTATGGCGGACGTGTAACCGGCACGAGCAATCGAACTAATCATGCTTAAAAATGGGTTTTAATAATGGCGAGTATCACTCCATCTTGCTGTGCGATTATATAATTTTAGCGATAAGTAACGACGCCACAGTGCGATGCTTTTACTTGATTAGATTTATATCCGTTCGGAAAGAGAGAGACAGAATGGGGGATTAGGTTCCGCATATTATTGTACGAATATTCAAATAGCCATGGCTACAGAATATTTTACTTAAGGCCTTGATTAATGTTTATCTGTTGTATGATTGGATTATCATATCTGATAACGTTCTCTTTTTCAATTTCACTTTAAATCAAAGAGAATATTACTTGTACAGTATAGGCATTTGTTTTCTCAATGGTATCCTATTTCCACGTGATCAATTTTACCTGGAAAATATCAGTACTGGCTCCAATGAGATAAATTCTATACTAAATTCAGTTTCCCAACGGTGATTTCTCTGCATAATATTCTAGATTGAGTTTTCCTTAAGGGAGACGTATGCTGAGTCATCTCTGGGGTATGGGAAAAATAAATGGTCACTCAATAACCCTAGGCAGTGGTCGTTCCTTCAGGGTTTCAAATATCCGTCTCGATGCCTAGTCAAATATACCGAGCCTAAAAAGAAAACGACTCTCGTTAAAGAAGTAAAGTCGAATAGTAGTAAAAACAAAAATGAATAAGATATAAAGTGTAAAATCGTACACTTTAAAATTCCTTACCGCTGTACTCGTCCCGTTAAAATATACCAGCGAACAAGACCAGTGAAAGGATATTCCCATCCGGCACTTGGTGAGAGAATTTCGAAGACACGAGATACAGCTCGCTATCTTTTCTATTTCGTCCCATTTCTCCAGCATCCTGCCTTTTCCACGGTAGCGACCCTTGGCATTAACGAGATCACGAGGAATGTATAATCGAGTACGGCATCAACCGAAACAGAGGGATATATACAAGATGCATCCGCTTTATCATTCAAAAATTCTCATATTTCCAGCAATGATTTTCACGTGTGACGCCAGGTGCACGTTTTAGCACAGTGAAATGTATTTTCGTCCAAGTCACTCGAAAACTCTTGAGACTCTCAGCTCCTTTCCATTCCTATTCGTCAACCCTTCTTACCTGGGTACTTGGATGTAGGAGTACGTACACCAGCTTGGAAATTCCTTTATTTTACCTGGTGAACTTAAGAGTGAGAAATTTCGAAGAATACGTCCTAACGTAATTACTTCTTAACGAACCAATTCAGAAAAAAAAGAAGCAAAAATTCAAACCAAGTATATGGACTATCGAAGAAGACTCGTTCCTCTTGTTAACATAAATATTTAATCTGTATTGCATGTACTTATCCTCGTGGTCAAATCGATATGACAGTTCCATAAGAAAATATATAGAACGACAGATAAATCCTTCTATGACAGCAGCAGCTCTTTAAGAGCTTTAAGAATGATCGATGAACATCATCGTCGTAAGGAGTCATGGTTTTTTCCTGTAAGAAAAACTTTTCGTTCAAATATTTTCCGTTGGCATTGGATATACTGCGGAAGGCGTGGGACGTTTCGCAGGTGAGAGCATTGGCAGTGTGCCATACTGGAATGACCCACTTTTGACGCGTGGATTGACCCGAACAGCGTCATTTTATTTGCCCGTACTTATCTACGTACAGCGGTACGTTAATTACACTGTAAAATGAGGACAGATTGTTAACTGGTATACAATTAGCAACTTTTACACAATCGGGATTGCTCGTCGCTTTGTTACGTTGCTTAATACACGGGAGCTTTTTACCTTCTTTTCGGGTCCCATTTCCAGCTTGACTGGCCCCATTGGATTAAATCTATAGATATAAAAGAGATATCAGACATTGAAAATTCAAGTTATCCTATTGTAAGAATATTTAAAAGTCGATTTGACTTTTGGTTAACGTTCACAGGTGTTGAACCCGTAAAGTCCCGGATAGAAAGGGGATGCAAATGCGAACCATCTTTGAAACCCAATGGCTCGGGATAAACAAGGTCATTAGTCGACTGTTTCCACACGGATAAGTTTACTATGCTGATTACGTATGGAATTTCCAAGGGGATACTTCAAGTGTTTGCCATTCCTTCGTCGTAGTTCCATTAATCTTTGTTTGATGATGCTTGTGGCTTGGATCTTGGGATAAATTGATTTTTCTTCCTTCTTACATCATTTATCCATTGGACGTAGGCTGCATCAAAGAAATCAGTGTAACGAACTGTCTGGTACAAAATTCTAAGGGTGCAAAGAAGCTCTCGTTATCAATGGATTTGTCTTCGAGGATACGTACCATTATTCTCGAACAATGCAGCAATCAAGGAGGATTTCCCGACGATCCATGACATCGGTTGAAAGAGGAGTCAAGACAGTCTTTCTGGCCGGCGGTGGGTCGAGCCGTCCCGACGCTCTAGCGTCTCAGAGGGATCAAGCAAAGGCTGAAGTCGTTTAGGAGAATTCTTTGTCAAAATTACTTTGACCTGCAGTTTATTGCTGGCCTTATAACAATATTATACCAATGAATAGCTATGTACAGTTTTCACCTGATTATTATGTACTTCGTTTTATATATTGAATTCTCATCGTTTCCAGATATACCGGAGGGCGATAGAAAGAAGATAGGCGACATTTGCAAGGACGATAGCGAATGCAGCTTTGCTGGTTCTCATTGTGATCCAAGGAAGAAGAGGTGTTTCTGCAAAAGCGAATTCGAGGCAACAAATTTTATTGACAAGTGCGGTCACGGTGAGTCGATCCGTGAATTGAACTATAAGAACTTGACAATAGGAAACTCATACGCTGCAAAGGATTTACTATTACAGAGTTCAGCCAACCTTCCTTGTGGTTCGAGCTTGCAAGTTACTTAGAGTGACTGACTGTACCAGTGCAGAAGAAGAAAAAAATTGTCAGCTCACAGTTCGATAATTCGCAACAGCTTGCAAAAGTACATTCAGAAAGTTTACTCGTTAGCCTTTTTTTAAAAAAAAAACGAGTACAAAGAACTGCGCTGTTTATAAAAATCCGCCTTGGTACGCTCCGTTACATTTAAATGGCTGTTTTCCTTGCAGTTCCAGTTAGTCTGACATAATGGCTACGAGAGTAGCTATAAGTTTACAGCCCATAGAAGTATCTTTGCTGACGTTAGATATTCTATATTAAAAAGAGCTCCGGTGCTAACTTTAATTATACTGTCTTAAATTCTATTATTACCCATATAGGATTATTGGCATTTTTTAAAAATAAAGTCAATATCACCACAAGTGCTTCCTTAACAAGTGTTGCTTCTGCTATCAAACTTCCCCTAGCATCCAATAGACCACTGAAGTATCAAACTGATGTATCGCAACATCTACCGGAGACAATGGCGGCGTCTGTCGGTCAGGATAGCTCAAGTTCCAAGAAAGGATGTTGCGAGAAACTTCAATAATAGCGAAAGAGTTTTGTGATCAAACTTTGAAAAAGCTAGCGAGGATTTAGAGAAGCCCACGAAAGAGAGGATCTTTCGTCTTACCTAGAACAGATATCAGAAATCATTAATTAAAGTTATCAACGATTATCGACCTTTTGCTTTTAGCATGTAGAAAAGACGTTCATTTCTATCAAGGTTCTCACTAATTTCATAAGGAATTTCAAGAGCCGACGAGCCTACCTATTGCCAAAGAGATTCCGTTTACCGTGCCATAATGTTTTATCTCCATTGTTAAAAGACCAACAAAACGTCAGGCATGAAACCTCCCTGGCGATTAACAGAGTCAATTAACTGTTTTCCCAAGCCCGATTCCTCTTGCCCAAGAATGCTCCAAGTTGAGGATGTTTCTGAACCCTTGATCATTACTGAAAACATATTTATGAGGGACAAGAGGTTCCTGACCTACCTCAACGCAGCATCACTTTCTCTGTGTTCAATATATCCCACGATCCCGGATCAATAATAAAAAAAAAAAAAATACTTTTTCAGGCGCTAGCGTCAACGAATCGTGCTTCTTCAGCGAGCAATGCGAAAAGAAAACTGCGAGAACAGAATGTCGGGACGGTCGCTGCATTTGTATGTTCGAAAAGATTCCCATGGTACGATCGGACGGCACCATAGAATGCATTGGTAAAATTAATATCAGATAATAATGAGCAGCCTAACTATGACTCTGCAATTATTAAAGATCAACCGTTAACGTATAAAAATTTTAGCCGAGGTCAACGAACCGCCCAACCTCCAGTACGTGGACCCAGCCATGATAGGTGTCCTGGTCGGTATGGCTCTCATGTTCATAATAATCTGCGTTGTTCTTCGACTCTTCAGCAAGTAAGTCTTCCTCTTCCGATTAATACGAAAGTGCAATAATCGTGACGACACGCCATCGAAAACTTCAGATCTGCAATTAATAATTTCCTTTGCAGGGCACGCTGGCGTGAAAATCGTACGATTTTCAATACGCCAAATGCACGGCTTATGAATGTATCCTTACTGAGGGAAAGTAAGCTACTGCACGGTCAGGAACGACGTGGCTCTCGCGCAAGTGTACGAGGACCTTCCAGACAGCCGTCGATGGCGTCCTTGCGTGCACATTCACCCTCCGCCTCGCAAGGTGCGAAACACTCTCAGCGAGTGAGCCGTACGGGTTTTTATTTATTCACTTACTAAGCAAGCAACTTTATTCGCCCTCGTAACAATAGAGCCAAGACTTCTGTCGATACGTAGGCGTTCTACTAGACTCTGTTCCTCGTAAACTTTTTAGATTGTCTATGGAGCCGTCCTGTTCTCGCATGATCTCTATCTATGTCTATTGGCAGGATGACTGTCTTCCTGGATAAAATTCTTGAATTTGATAGAACTTATAGATAACAAAAAACATATATATATATATATATATATATCGCAGTACATTAATCTCAACTCTGTTATTGCTTTCGGTTCTCTCGACTATTAGCCTATCCTTGAACTTCTGGTATGGAATCACTGTACCGGATAAAGATTCTGATGATGTTGGGAATATTAAGATTTTCGCGTTTTCTTTTATTTAAAAAAAACAAACTTATTATTCAATCTTACAGGAGCTTGACACGTCACTTTTTGTACGCGGACGAAGAATACCAATTCTCTTCCCCGTGCATGCTCGTCAACACGGATCGCTTCTATGCCGTGTCTTTTGAGACTGTAAATATACGGTTATAGAGATATGGGGCAGTCGGATAGAGTTTTTGATCCCGTATAACTAGAGCAGAATCACGTTGCGCACGACTGGTGTACCTTGTATTGTTATTTTGTTTTTTCCTATTATTTCTTCTTCTTTTTTTTTTCATTAGAGTTTGTCGGTTACACAGTTTAGAGTTTTGCGGTGTCTTCTACCACAGTGATTTGTCATAGCGAATGAGGACACCTCACGGTTATAGTTGCTTGCTACAGTAAACGAATTGCCTGATCATTCATGAAGATAATTGGACCAATTATGAGTCATACCATGTAGTATTCATTCCTAGTACAAACTACGGTACACATTCACATAGTCATTAGTAATTAGGAATAGAAAGAAATAATTATGAAAAAACGAACAAAGTCAAATTGTACAGAATTCTCTTGTGGATTATTTTTTTTTATCTTCTCGTGTACACTCTGTCGAGCTTGCATTAGACTCTGCTTCTTCTCCGTAGCTTAATATTCCAACTGCTATCCCTGCATTGAATTACTCTTTAATTGAAGAGTGAAGATCAATCGATTTTCAGTGCCATGAAATTCTATGTATCTCTGCCGACACCTCTTGGTCGTACTTCAAGCATATTCTGTAATAATTTCAATTTTTCAAGCGATAAGGAGAAGTAAAATGTAAAACGTATGATTATCATTAGAGTCATGCATTAGTGAACACGTAAAAAAAAAAAAGAAGTCATACCTCTAGGTACGATTTTAAAAGTCACACTTAAAGTAGCATCTGTCACTCGTTAACTGAATATCCGTGGTCGTAATGAACCGGCCTTTGTTGCCAGGGTCTCATGCAGGATCTCGTCGTGGAAGTCGTGGAAGTAGTGGAAACGCATCGGCAGTCTCCACCAGATCGAACAAGTCGCCCCCGGCGACTCACCCGAACAACGCAGCCGAGCCAGTACTGGAGAACGTGACGGTAGAAATTCTGGAAAACCGTGCGTAGCTCAAACGTCAACGAGAGGAAAGTCAAATGGGATGAGAGGGAATGGAAACTTTGGATCTCACAAGTCGAACTTCGGTACACTCCTTTCATTGTGAGACTACGCCATCGAGAAGCTTGCAATATTTAAAATCGCCAAACCGTCACTCACCGCATTCTCTTCGAGGGACCTGGAAGAGACAAAGAAATGATCCTATCGGATGGTCCAGAGGTTCGCCGAAAAATTTTAACGCTAATTAATGATCTTCGAGTGTCAGCGTGCTGGCGTAATAAACGAAGTGCTCGGGATTCGTAAGGCGATAGCCGTTATCACCGTCAGACACTGTATGGACGAGCAGAGAGAACAGACAAAAGAAATAACGTCTTAAGCTGCCACATTATCTATAAAATGCTATCACGCGTTGAATTTAGATTCACTGAAATTCTAAAAACTTTACACAAGCTAAACAAGACGGATTAATTATCTTGGCTGAATCTATCAAAGGAGGCTGCACGCATCTCTCTCTCTCTCTCTCTCTCTCTCTCGTATACCCTGTGACTTGTATAATAGTTGTTACACCGACCAAGGTACGGCACGACGAATAGAATTGAATAGCGTGGTAATTCGAAGTGAACGGAAGCAAGGTACGTAACTAGTTAGCGATGACAATGGCGATGACGATCCGTTAAGACGTTGCGACAGCCTCCAATATAATAATAGTTAAAATTATTTATGTAGTACAATCGGTAGTCACAATCAAATATAGATAAACACTGTTGACGATTCATCAGGTCCAGATGATTAAACAGTCTCCAATGGACTGTTACGCACGACGACTCGTTGATAATCAAGAAATGACGATGGCTTCATTGGAACCGGTCAGCCGCTCGTGGCCGTGTCTTGATAACAGGAAGCAACAGAATGACGGTGCCCTGGATTGGTTCGCACAGAAGCTAGACGAATGGGACCAGAAGAAAGTGTTTTGAGACAGCAGCCTGGAAATATAATAGGAAACATTAGTACGCTACGTCTGACCTATGTAAGCGCGTCGGATGATTAATTAACACTTAATCAGAATTAATAGCGAATCCAACGAACGCGACTCTGGACGCAGCTAAGCGCGTGACAGCGAATTTTTCTTCGTATAATAAACAATGATAGGCTCCTCGCGAGTAACTTTAATATTTTCCAATAACCTTTTATCACCGTTCTGAGGCACTCTTCGCGAGTATTGATAATATCTGCACAATATAAACTTAACGTATATGATTAGTGCATAGGATCACAAAGAAAAGCTGCGAATCGAACGAAAGCTTATATAAGTACGCGATAATACAATTAAATTTCATATATCAATCGATTATATAATCTCACGCTCTCGATTGTATCTTGCACCTACGTTTGTATGAGTATCAATTTCAAATATACCCGCGGGACGCATCTGCGCGGACGCTGGACGAAATCCGCGGGTAATCAAATACATAATAGCACCGGTAGAATTGGAATTTTCAATTGAAAAAATATAATGAAAATCATTAAGGACTTAATAATCGTATAATTAATATATCAGCAGCTTAGTGCCTACGTTGACAGGTAGTCATTATTATTATTATATATAATATATAAAACGTACCATTAACGAAGCTTATGGCATTACTGCATTGATTGAACACGTAGCGTTAGTATGATAACGCCTAGCGACTGTGCTACTCTGTGATTACTACGTATTTTATAAGGATATCGACATTGCCATTGCACCACGAGCAGACTCGCTTAGATTATATGTAGATATACGTATATCTAGTATATCTAATCCCGCACCTAATATCCTTCTAATTCGAGGCTAAGTAAAAGATACGATGACGGCTTATTTTCATCGATTTCGAAGTGACAAAACTTAAGTATATATATACACAAATAGCTATGCATGCAAGCATACGTATGCATAATGCGTAGAACAGCGAAACTTCGTCCTGACAAAAAGAATATCGAACGACCTTTCAATAGGGAGTTAACGCGTTTACCTTTAGTACACGTATTTTCCTATAACTCACAAAACAATTTTAGAATGTAAATCCGACTCGTAGATAACTCGTGTAGCTTGCGTCACTAGGACCGATCCAATCCTGAAGGGAAATTAGGGGAAGGTTTCCATTTTAGGGTTGGATCTCGTGTCCACGACCAATTAGATTACTGCAGGAGGAGTGTCTGATATATATATATAATACATATACGTACGTTTAAGGAATAAGTATATGAGAAATGGGAGGAAAAAAAACAAGTGGGTGCTGCTATCGGCTAGACGTATTAAAAATTCGAATTGAATACTCCAATTGATAGACTATGGCTAATTAATTACACGATCGGCGGATAATCGCAGCTAAGTTCTATAAAGTAATGCGTAATAAAAATTTGAAGACTTTTCAATATCACCGGGGACAACTCCACGCGGAGCTTTGAGGTTTATATGTAGGTATAACGCAAGTGTACTTACGTACGTTACTCCGTGTACTTGCTGATCAGTCGTTCGCACCTGTAGATTTTTCAAAATAGATTCTTCTTGTCTCTACGAGAACGCAGAGGGTGTCGTTGTGAATGCCAAGAAAAGACTACCTGTCTCTGACTCGGTTCTCCAATCATCTTTTCGCAAAAAGCCGATGACAATGTCTGAAACGATGTATCAGCTGTCTGTGATTTTAAAATCCTTAACACGATCATGTTTCATTTTGAAAGAAAGACGGATAGGACAGTATACGTATGATGTATGTACGTGCTAGGATTATCCGTGCATCGCACGATCCTACTTGACAGAGAACTTTGGTTTGACTCGATTTCTCCTAACCTATATTACTGTCAGTAAAGGGACGACGTCTCGGGAATGTTGTCCCATAAAGAAAATAATAAGATATATTTAAGACGTTCTTTGCATCATAAATTTTTATACGCAATTCGTATATATCGTTAATCCAATAATTTATTGCTATAGGCGAATTCATTGATTAAGAATTTCTTTATGCACCGCGTGCCAAATATCCATCTTACCACCATGCTTCCCACTTCGATGGGCTCGATAATAATATGCTTTTTATTTTCAATTATTCTGTATCCTCGCCTATTTAAATATAAAATAATATATCGAAAGCCTTTCGAGGATCGTATCCTCCATGCTCGCTGCTCAAGAACTGTTAAAGGCTGTACTGTGAATACTATTAACCTATTACGATACGTCTGTATAATAAGATTGAGGAAGGCTCAGATGTTTGCGAGAGTATGCAGCAAAAGAAAATGAACGATCGCCAAACGAGGTTTATTTTAAAGGAAGAAGTGATTGTTATTAATGAAAGAAAAAAATATTTAAGAATTCATGCGATTGCGTACTGGTGATGGATGGCCCAGCTATGGGGAAGTGTCTGGGTAATCCGCACCATTGGAAGGATCTGCGTAGAATTGGATTTTTACTTTTACGTTATCTCGTCAAAAATGGAAACCTCGTTTTGTCACGTACTTAATATTCCGTCACTCGCGATGCGGACTGAGCAAATCACAGCAGGGAAACGAATATTATCTTACTCCAGGTTTAGAAACTTTGTAGCTCTCTAGTGACGCCTGTAGAACGTTGACGGCTTCGCAAAACCAATGTGTATCTGTGATTGGGAGTTTTTCTACAGCGCATTGAAAATCGGCTTCAAAGAATCGCGTTTGGTTTGCTCATTGAAATTGTAAGGAAGACGTGAAAAATTAATCCATCCGCCGACGAAAAGACGTTCACTTCTTTCTTCGACACTGTACACCTTATAGCTGCATGACACGATGCACACGTAAATCATAATACAATGGGTTGCCATTTTGTTTTTAAGGCGACGATATTTAACTTACTTAGTTTCAATAAGTCAGTACAACAATTTTACCTTTTTCGCAGGATTAATTCTGTCGCGTTGTATGATCTAATGATAATTAAAGAATTTCTTTTGGCGAGGCAGCACCTTAAGAACAATTTATAATTAGACACTAGATGACTTTTTGAGGTTGGATCTGATTTGGATCAAGCGTTTGGCTATTATATATTTACTTATTTTAATAAATCAAAATTTTACGGAGAATCAGCATTTAGCGACTGGTATTTATCAAAATACTTTTTTCTTAATCACTATTGTACGTGTACTTGAAGCTGACTTACATATATATGAATATTAACAATAAAGAAAGATGCAGCTTGATACACCCGTTGATTATAAGTTTGAACGATGATTTTTCAATGACAGTATGTAATTTATTTGTTTTAATGTCCACGTTCTTTCTGTGCACCATTGCACGGTGGCAGATCAAGGTTTTATGTAAAACGGGTACGTCGAGTTAGAAGTGCATCGATTCGAAA
Organism: Trachelus iudaicus; assembly: GCA_030142595.1. Taxonomy (NCBI): domain Eukaryota; kingdom Metazoa; phylum Arthropoda; class Insecta; order Hymenoptera; family Cephidae; genus Trachelus; species Trachelus iudaicus. The sequence continues at coordinate 2,935,002 of JARQTH010000353.1, read as the reverse complement.
TAGTAGGCTTGAATTTTAAGAGAATTATACAATAACGATTAAGTAACTAACGCGCTGCGTCGATATTCTCTAAGGATCTAGTCAGACATTTTTAGAGAGCAAGAACAGTGGTATTACTATATATACGAATTAAACGGAAATTCGTACACGTACGTAAAAGTAAAATATAGAAGAATAGCGTCTGTGTAGAATCAGCGTGGATGGGTGCGGGTTAAAACGCGAGTCCCTCTTTTTTCAGTCTTAAATATTTTATAAAACTTCGTATAATGTAAAGATATATATGTTATATATCATTGAATTATCTGTACTGTAATATCTGTACTGCATTATTAACGATAACTTAGCCTACCTTGTAGTCTTTATATTATACATTTAATATTATAGCTTACAAAGAAATAAATATCTATCTATACCTATTGTACTTGAAACTATTAATACACGACTATAAATCTTTCATTTTAATAAAATCGTAATACACGTCTTTGATTGGGTTTATCATTGTCACATTAAAGATCTTTTCTTATGCGTTTTTCTTTCAAATTTATATCGATTATCATGCATTGTTATAACTATAGATATTTTTATAATATATATACACACAAAGCATGATGGAAATTCATACTTGGCGGTTCGTGAATTTTGAATTTTAGCGCGGTACAACATCACCGGATGTGGGTAAAATGGAAGAGTACCATCTGCTGGTTACGCCTATGTACTTGAAAAGTTTTTAAGGGTGTACAGTGCAGTCCGTGCAGTACCTATGGCAGAATGTGTATAAGACTTTACTTGCGAATATAGGAGTGCAGAAATCTGTGCCCATGTGACAATGTTGAATTATGGATGTCACTAACAATATTCCTTTCAGATTTTACAGTTGAAATTGAAATGAAGTGACGGTGAATCAGTATTAAAAAGTATTGTTAGAACGTCATAATGAAGAGAGTTCATTCACTGTTACTAACATGCTGTATCTGTCTTTACATATCTCAGACTAGTTAGTCAACTTTATTCTAATTCTGTATGATGTTACATGAACTATCTCTATTTACCTGGGTTTCTTTATTGCAGATACTCTTAGTAGAAATCTAAAATACTATGAGACACTGCATGCCTCGCATTTTCAACATAATATTGTGAAAAGGGGTGCGCAGCATAGTTATCATCCGTACAATAAAATCAGTGAATTAGAATTTTATAGTCATGGACGGTATGGTATATTTTTGTTTTCTTTTAAACAAAACATTGGTATTACTATCATGGTTACAATATTTATTGTAGTTTGTATTTACAGACACTTTCGATTAATTCTAACACCTAGGAGGGAAGTTATACATTCCAATTTTAAAGCGTATGAGGTAGATGGTGATGGAAAGGAAAAAACAGTCCATTTAGGTATATCAATGCTTATTCTTTTTGCATGTAGATTGCAAGCATGCATGTAATAATGTGATTTGATTGTTGCAAATTGTTTGAATCATTTCTTAGATCAAGACAATTTTTACCATGGCCGTGTTTTTGGAGAAGTGGATTCTCATGCCCAAGTACATATTGACAATGGTGTTCTTACGGCTACTATTGCTGTACCCGATGAAACATTTCATATAGAGGTGAGCACCATATTATAGACACTGCAGCTTCATAGTTTATTACTGTGCGTGATTATTCCAGCCATCATGGAGACATCTTCCACATGCAGACAACAAAACAATGATTATATACAAGTCATCGGATGTGAAACTCAGTTGGGAACATTTTGAAGGCGGAGAAGGTCATACTCATGGAGCACCTAAGACATGTGGCTATATTAAGGAGCAACCAGGTATGCGTAGCAATGGGTTTAGAAAATATATTCATAAAAGATCTTAATTACTGTTATACATGCAATTGTAGAATCCATTAATGAGGGAGATGAAGAAATAGAACAATTGTATTATAATAATATTACTGCACATAACAGAACAAAAAGACAAACTGAAACTTATGAATATACACCAACAAAAACTCGTTGCCCTTTATTGTTAGTCGCTGATTATAGGTTTTACCAAGAGATGGGTGCAAGTAGCACAAAGACAACAATTAACTATCTGGTACGACATTACTTCAGTTTCTTATTCTATGAACTAATATAAAATATACTTAATTGATCATATTTACAGATCAGCTTAATCGATAGAGTACACAAAATCTATAACGATACGTTGTGGCAAGAACGTCAAGAGCAAGATGGCTTCAAAGGAATGGGTTTTGTTATTAAAAAAATTGTTGTTCACAGCGAACCAACACGTGTTCGTGGTGGTGAAACCCATTATAATATGGTTCGTGAAAAGTGGGACGTTCGAACCTTATTAGAGGTAAAAAAGCATTGACTAAAATTAAAAGATTCAACTCTATGAATCATACTTTATAAGTTCTCATGTAGGTTTTCAGTCGTGAATACAGTCACAAAGATTTTTGCTTGGCTCATTTGTTCACCGACTTAAAATTTGAGGGTGGAATTCTTGGACTAGCTTATGTAGGATCACCCCGTAGAAATTCTGTTGGGGGAATTTGTACGCCAGGTAAAAAAACAAATTACAGAAAAACTATGTCATTGGTCTTCTTCATTGTTATAACCATGTTTATGTACGGTTTACAGAGTATTTTAAAAACGGATACACTTTGTACTTGAACTCTGGATTAAGTTCCAGCAGAAATCATTATGGACAACGAGTCATCACCCGGGAAGCCGACTTAGTTACTGCCCATGAGTTTGGACATAATTGGGGTTCTGAACATGATCCTGACATTACAGTAAGCTTATTAAATTATATATATACATTAGAATACTTCTAATATTCATTTCTTGTATACAGGAATGCAGTCCAAGTGCCAGTCAGGGTGGATCATATCTCATGTATACCTATAGCGTAAGCGGATATGACGTTAACAATAAGGTAACAAAATTTGTCAATAAAGAGAAAACAGCAGAACCTCCTTTAATATTGAAACCGACACCTTGTTTCTGCACAGAGATTTTCACCATGTAGCCTACGATCCATCAGGAAAGTCCTACAGGCCAAGTCTGGTAGATGTTTTTCAGAACCTGAAGAATCATTCTGTGGTAATCTTAGAGTCGAAGGAGATGAGGAATGCGATGCTGGGCTTCTAGGTACTGAGGATAACGATGCTTGCTGTGATAAAAATTGCAAACTACGTCGGAATCAAGGAGCCGTATGCAGGTAAATATAAATCCAGTACGTCAGAATCATATGTTAAATAATACCAAAAAACAACGGTTTTTGTAACAGTGACAAAAATTCTCCATGCTGTCAAAATTGTGCATATATGCCACTTGGAGTTAAGTGTCGTGATGCACAATATGCAACTTGCGAACAAGAATCAAGATGCACTGGTGCATCAAGCGAATGCCCTCGTTCTCCACCTATGAAAGATGGCACAGGGTGTTTGGAGCGAGGTCAGTGTAGACATGGAAAGTGTGTACCATACTGCGAAACACAAGGATTGCAGAGTTGTATGTGCGATATAAGTAAGTAGTGTTAATTGGAATATATTTATATTCATCGATGCATTATATTCGTATGATTGTTAATACATTATATTTTTATAGTTGGAGATGCCTGCAAAAGGTGTTGTAGAATGAGTTTAAATGAGACCTGCTTCCCTATAGACCCTCAAGATATTTTGCCTGATGGAACACCGTGCATTCAAGGCTTTTGCAATAAGGTAATACTATTTGAATGTAAGAATTATTATCAGAAGGGTTGGATAATTATTTTCCGTTTTACTACTCTTCAGGGAATTTGTGAAAAAACTATACAGGATGTTGTAGAACGATTTTGGGACATCATTGAGGATATTAATATCAATAAGGTGATGAGATTCTTGAAAGACAATATTGTTGGTGCTGTGATCATTGGCACCGCCATACTATGGATTCCAGCAAGTTGCATTGTGAATTACATTGATCGTAAGAAAGTTAAGGAAGCTGAAAAACGATGGCGGTGGAAGAACACAGATGAACTTATTCATCCCGATGAACAAAGACAAGTTATATATGTAGGATTGCCACGACAAAGATTACAACAGACTATGCAGCAGTCCTAGTTTACATTCCGTTTGATCTAATTAGTAAGCAGAATCGTGAGTAGAACTAGTCACACAAAAAAAAACTTGTTACCTGGAGGGCAGTAACGTTTTACACGTTGAAGCTATTACCGAGAGTAAAATATTTTAAAATCTCATTAAACGGTATATGTATTTAATTTTTACAGTATACAGGAAAGCTACCATTTTACTGAAGTATTGTTTGATGTACTTATTACGTACGTTAATTTATATTGTTGAACGTCCAAAATTAACATTAGTGTACTTATGCACTAAAAGTGCAAACGAGTTACCCAATTTTAGTCTTAACTGTAGGATACTGTCGAATATAGATTTTTATATAAATAATATATATATATATATGCTCTATTCATTGTAATACAAAGTGCAATAAAAAACATAAAGACATTGAAATATTTTTTATTTTATAGGACGGAGCATCTAACATAATAGATAGATAGGCGCTTGCAAAGTATACGGTATATATATATATATATATATATATACACAATGTAGTATATATATAGTCGATGTAGTATAAGGTTAGGTTAGAGTTAGGTTACTCTAGTATATTGGACAATTTACCTCACGTTGGAAATGGAACTTTAGCTGATGTTAGCCACGATGTTAACTTTTGGAATGTCGCTCGCGTAACCTACAAATTCTGTCTCATTCAATAGCTAACACGTTGTGTATGTTGCGTTAGCATACCAGCCGGTACTAATTTTACCGTTAACCGGTCGTCAGAGAGCTAGTGAAAATGACAGAAAAATTGCCAGAGACTATAAATTTCTCTAAAGAAGAGGAAACGGTTCTACAGTTGTGGAAAAAGTTGGACGTCTTCCAGAATTGCTTGCGACAATCTAAAGGTAAACCAAGATATTCATTCTATGACGGACCTCCTTTTGCTACTGGACTACCACATTATGGGCACATCCTGGCTGGGACGATCAAGGATGTTATCACCAGATACTCTCATCAACGAGGGTATCACGTGGAACGTAGATTTGGATGGGATACCCATGGTCTACCTGTGGAATTTGAAATTGACAAGGCCCTAGGTATCAAGGGTCCTGACGATGTAGCTAAAATGGGTATTGCGAATTACAACAAGGAATGCCGGAGTATCGTTATGAGGTATGCTACTGAATGGGAGAAGATTGTCACTAGGATTGGACGCTGGATTGATTTTAAAAACGATTACAAGACTCTGTATCCATGGTACATGGAGTCGATTTGGTGGATCTTCAAAGAGTTGTTTAATAAGGGACTTGTCTATCAAGGTGTAAAAGTTATGCCCTACTCAACAGGTTGTAATACCCCTTTATCCAATTTTGAATCCGGTCAGAATTATAAGGAAGTTGTTGATCCATCAGTGGTCGTTGCATTTCCATTGTTGGATGAACCAGGTGTATTTTTATTAGCTTGGACTACTACACCATGGACATTACCTAGCAATTTAGCATTATGCTGTAATCCAAACTTTGAATATGTTGAAGTTAAGGATGAAGCATCTGGAAGAATTTATATTATTTTAGAATCAAGTCTTGATCTTATTTACAAGTCTAAAGATCTATATACTATACAAGGCAAAAGAAAGGGTACAGATTTGAAAGGCAAGCAATATGAACCTCCCTTCCCCTATTTCTTGCAAATGAGAGAAAAAGGTGCATTCAGAGTCTTGAATGACAACTACGTCACAGCAGACTCTGGTACCGGCATTGTACATCAAGCACCATACTTTGGCGAAGACGATTACCGCTGTTGCTTGGAAGCAGGAATTATAACCAGAGACCAACAAGTTATCTGTCCAGTAGATAGTTGTGGTCGCTTTGTTGAATCCGTACATGACTTTGCAGGACTCTACGTAAAAGATGCAGATAAAGAGATCATAAAGTATTTTCAAAAAAATTCTAAGCTCGTGCACAGTGGTACATCCAAGCATAGTTATCCTTATTGCTGGAGATCCGATACACCTTTAATCTATAAAGCTGTACCTTCCTGGTTTATCAGGGTAGAACAAATTAAAGATAAATTACTGCAAGCAAGCGCAGAGACATACTGGGTACCAGATTATGTAAAAGATAAGCGTTTTGGTAATTGGCTAAGAGATGCCAGAGATTGGGCCATCTCTAGGAACCGTTACTGGGGTAATCCTATACCCCTCTGGGTATCCGAAGATGGTAAAGAAGTCGTCTGTGTTGGAAGTATCGCCGAATTGGAGGAATTAACCGGTACCAAAGTAACGGATATTCACCGGGAGAGCATCGATGACCTAACAATTCCATCCAGACGTCCTGGACAACCACCACTTCGTCGTGTACCTGAAGTCTTTGACTGTTGGTTCGAATCTGGATCCATGCCCTACGCACAAATGCATTACCCATTCGAGCGCCCCAAGGACTTTGAAGATTGCTTCCCTGCCGACTTCATCGCCGAAGGAATTGATCAGACTCGGGGATGGTTCTACACTCTACTAGTCATCTCTACGGCACTCTTTGGCAAGCCGCCCTTCAAGAATCTTGTCGCCAGCGGCTTGATACTCGCATCCGATGGCCAGAAGATGTCGAAGCGCAAGAAGAATTATCCAGATCCATTGGAAGTGGTGAACAAATTCGGTGCGGATGCTTTGCGGCTATACTTAATTAATTCTCCTGTCGTCCGCGCTGAGAATTTACGATTTAAGGAAGAAGGCGTAAGAGACGTTATAAAGGACGTCTTTTTACCATGGTACAATGCGTTCAGATTCCTGATGCAAAATATTGAGAGATTTGAACGCGAGGAGAGGACAACTTTTGTATACAAGGACGTTAAAGACTCTGCTAGTCTGTCAGATAATATAATGGACAGATGGATAGTATCCTTTACGCAGACGTTACTACTCTTTCTGAAGCAGGAGATGCAGGCTTATCGACTCTACACTGTAGTCCCACGTTTAATAAAATACATAGATAATCTTACCAACTGGTACGTCAGGATGAACAGAAAACGTATCAAGGGTGATAATGGTGCTGCTGATTGTCAGCATGCTCTCAATACCTTATTCTCTATTCTCTACACGATGGTCCGTATCAACGCACCTTTCATACCGTTCTTAACGGAATTCATGTTCCAGCGTCTTTCCAAACTTATATCGTCGTCCAAAGAGAACTTGGATAGTGTACACTACCAGATGATTCCGGATCCACTTCCTCAGCTCATCAATGAGGACATTGAAAAAGCTGTTTCATATATGCAAACAGTAATTGAACTGGGAAGAGTTGTACGTGACAGGAGAACTATCCCTGTGAAGTATCCACTGCCAGGAGTCGTTGTCATACACCAAGATCCCCATGTACTAAAGAATATTGACTCCTTGAAGTCTTATATCCTAGAAGAGCTTAATATCAAGGAACTGATTCTGACAAGTGACAAAGAAAAGTATGGAGTAGCCTTGAGAGCTGAACCTGATCATAAAGCACTCGGTGCCAGACTCAAGGGCGAGTTCAAATCCATAACGCAGGCTATCAAGGAACTTAGTGACAAGGAACTTCAGGAATTTGTCTCTAAAAAGGAAATCACAGTCCGTGGGCATAAACTTGGCGAAGAGGATCTGAGATTAATGTTCAGTTTCACCGGTCCAGCTGCCAAAGAGTTGTCTGAGCAGTACGAAGCCCACAGCGAAGGAAACATTCTGATCCTATTGGACGTGACTCCGGACGAAACTATGCAGAACGAGGGAATCGCCAGGGAAATAATAAACCGTGTGCAGAAGTTAAGGAAGAAGGCACAACTGGTACCTTCCGATGAAGCCATTGTCTACTATTCCATTGGGGATCCTAATAGTACTTTAGCACTAGTCGCTGTTAGTCACCAGCAATTTATTGAAGCAACAACAAAAACCCCACAAAGAGACATTAAAGAAATGCCTAAGGATGTTACAGTCATCATCGAAGAGACTCAAAAGGTTAAGGGCGTTGACATGAAGCTCATACTGGTTAAGGTACAAAATTCCAGTCCAATTGAAAATAATGTTAACAGTGATGTAGAGCCTTTTTCAAAGTATGTAAATGTAGCCTTAATTGATATCCAACCAAGATATGGTGCAACGAACAGCCTAGGTACAATTTTACTAGAGACTCCTAAATTTAATAATTCCCTGTCGTACAAATGGCTAAGACATGAAATTGAAGTCATCTTTGGAATCTACGGATGTCACTACGATTTATATATTAATGGGAAACAAATTGATGAAAGAACAAATCTTCAATCCTTGCATAAACAAATAATTACTGTTGTTCCCAGTGGTAGACCTGCACCAGAAGTGAGCAACGAACATAAATTTCCGGTTTGTCGTTTTATCAATGTGAAAAATGGTAACGAGCAGGGAAGCATTCTTTTGGAAAATCCACAAGGAAACTTCATTTTGGATTCTAGCACTTTGCACGACAGGTTAAGTTTTATTTTTCAAAAGTCAAAGCTGTCTCTGAATCTACCAAATAACGTATTATCTCAATTACATGGAACTCTACTGGAAATTCGTTAAGGTAAAGATAGTCTTTATTTGCTTCTTTTTTTCTCAAATTATCTGAACAATATTGTCTTAGCTTTACGACCTTATATCTTCTTCTTGATCTCCCGACAATATAAGGCGGCTCATTGTCTACACCATATGCTAGCTTCGCGAAAGTTCTAGAGTTAGTACTGTTTTGACAAAAAATATAGTAATTTATTAAAAATGTAAATACCATCTACAGCAGTATTTAATAAAAGACTATTTAACATTTCGTTAGTTTAATTTAATCATGTAATATTTTCTAGCCCGGTTTTATTGAAATCATCCCCCGAGTGCAACTAGGTGAAATTAGTTTTCAGTATCAAATAAATAGACATTTATTCGTAATGCATAAAATAATTACAACGTAATAGTTAATTACAAGTTACAACAAAAGAGAATAATGATAAATCGTATTACAAAGATACTTGTAAATGTGGCCCTCATTTCTTTTTACATGATACCTCGAATAAGACTTCTAACATGAAATGTCATTAGATTTTTGGGCCCAGTCAACGACAGTGCACCTAATCATAAAATCTGACATATGATAACACATTTATAAAATATTGACCTCGTAAATGTTCTTGCAAGCAGTGATCACTCTGCAATGGGTTTAATTTTTCAGAGCCTTAGCTACTCAATTTTTGAGGGTCAATTTCGTTCTACAGTCATCCTGGATTACTAACCCGCGAATTCATCGTTTTGTAGCTTGAATAGAGTCCCGTGATAGAAACGATCGTAAGACGCCTTCCCGCGGGTTAAGAGAACAGGTCGCTCTTGTTGTAATCTTTTTGATAGAGCTTATTTGTTTAAAAGAAAAGAAAAACATCACGCACACCGCTATCCAATTAGCATATAACTTTTAATAACACTCAAATTCTTCGATGACGCGATAAATAAAGTATTTATGGTAATTTTATGACGCTCAAAAATAAAAAATTATTGCGTTAACATAAATTGCAATTCAATCTGTTTCGTAACATTAAATATTATCATTTCCTCCATACATTCGTTAATTTAGGTCTGACTTATTTTGTTCTTTTAATCAATACATAAAAATCCAGACGCATGTCGAATTGGTAATTACAAATCTCACCAGGTTACGCAATTTTTTCACGGAGAACAAGGAAGAAAAATTCTTTCATAAAGACTTTAGCGGAATCGTCCCTGGTTCTGGCATACGCGACTGGGTCGTTAGGTTTATCCGTGCTAACGAATTGAGGCGCTAGATACCCGTTTTTTTTTTTAAATACGTATTAATCACACACTTGCTTTTAAGAACTAATAGAGCTACATTGTCTATCGAGATTATGCGAAGTGTGATAAGATGCTCGTGTTTATCCAACAGATCCTTAACGAAAAAAAAGGCAAGGAACATGCGAGGTCCGCAGGATATTTATTCGAGATTCCTGATACTGTCTCGATCAGGAAAGAAATGGCCAAATAGAGAAACTGTGAATATCGCAGTGAGTCCGTAAAGTGCGAGCGTTGTTGTTGCAGTGAACAATTGGGCGTAATGATAACGCGAATACCAGGCGAGACCTAAGATAAGGGTTAAAATACTAACTAATAATCTGCTGAGGTCCCATTCAGCACGCACTACACTTAGACCAGCTCCTGCTGGTATATCTTGGAATGGTTGAGGATTAAAATACAATGGGGATGAGTTCTCCGATGACGTAGTTTGAGAAGTTGGTATTGATGCTGGACGTGGTTGATGTACCAGACAGTGGACCACACAATTGTTGTACAAGCCGCAACGTTCTAACGTTTGACTATCTGGCTGTAGTACTTGTCCGTTAAAAACTAGTCGTACTAACTTCTGAGACTCTAATTCTATTTGAAAATGTCTCCTGTAATTTTAAATTGATAAGATAAGAAGTTGGAAGACGACAGATTAATTAATCTTACCTCTTAAAGTCACCAAGTAATTCCTTAAGGCTTCCTGTTACCATTTTTTGATCCTCGTTGATAAATTTTAGTTTTATACTGATTTGATTTCCATCTATCGATGATGATTCCTCGTTCGTGCATTCTGTTATAGTCGATGCTGCTTCTGTTATATTTGTTGGAGTTTCTGTAGTAGTTATCTTGGGTGTTCTATGCCTCAAGCCAGAGTCTTCGTTATTGAACGAGTCCATTGTTTCAATGAGGACCTCTTCTGATGTGGCTGCTGTGGCAGTTGTGTCAGATTGTATCGGTGTGTCTTCTGTAGCTGTGTATAAAAGTTTTAAAGAATACAGTAACTTATCAGCTATACAGAAAGTACTTAGATTACAAATAGTATGGGAAAATCTTGATTATACTTGTAATTGATGATGGCATAGGACATTGTGTTTCTGTTGTATTATTATCATTTGCGTTTGATACTGCTGATTCATCCATAGATGATTCTAAATTAGGTGGTCGACTCGATGAGTCTACAGATTGATGATTAGCTCTCAATTCAGCAATACGTGTGCGTGTACGATGTTGCAGAATAAGTACTGTGCGTATCAATGGTTGATCAGCAATATTTGTAGACCGCCATGCTAACCATCCAACTAACAGAACACCCACTATAATGAAGAAGTCTGTGACTTCGTCTCCTACACCTTCGATATAAGACATCTTTTTCTTTAAAATAAATCTGCAATATCAAAGACATTACACCTTTGTACATTTGTCTTCCAAAAATATATATTCACCTAATGCAATTTCACTGAAGAAGCTACAGCGGTAATCAAATACATACATAGCGCAGTCTTCAAATAATTCATACCATGATATTAATAGTTAAGGTTAGCCAAATCTTGAATATTTTTAAAGTATGAGCAATGAGAATAATGCTCTTTCTCTTTAACCTTCAAGAGGTAAAAATATTAAACTCCAAAATGAATACGACGTTATCCAGATGTTGAAGTATTTTTTTTTTTTTATTGATACGTAATGCGTTTATCATTCCTCATGATGATTCGTAGCGAATAGCATTACGTATAATTTGCATTTTAAAATAAACTTTTACCTATACACTACTCCAAAATATGGCTTCTGACGTTTATCATGGAACAACAACAGCACAAACCCGATCTTAATAATCACCTATTTCTCACCTGGATTTAGAAAAACGACACAAGGGCGCGATAATATTAAATTCACGTCGAAAAAATTATAAAACTCATCTACAAACATCTGGAGATGACGCAAATAGTTATACGACAGACAGCGACGTGCCTGTACGAGGGATCCACATTTAATCCTATACAAAACTCAGGCACGATCGAGCGTTGTAGAAAACACGTTTAACGTGACACACTTCCTTGTAAATGACCCTCATCGCTACAACACCAATCGTGAAAGTGTAAATAATTGTCGGATTATTAAAATTATTCATTTAAAGTATAACGCTATTTGAAATAATCGAGAATAGAAATTAAAAAATCATCAGTTTCGTTGTAGCACAATTATCAGATATTAACAGTGAATTTTGTATTGTTGTATCGAGATCTCCTGCAGAACAACATAAAATTGCAGCAATATTAATTGACCGCATTTCGTAATCTTTTATTAAACTTTTAAAATATATATACTTCCGTTTGATATGTTCGTATAATTTAATTGTGTTGGGCGCTCTTTTTCTCTGTGCTTTTGAAGTACGAAGGATAAAGTGTTTATCGTATTCTTACTAAAAGTTAGTGTAAAGAAAATTGATTTCGGGAAAGAGTTATTAACTTTATTGTTCATTTACTTTGCAGCAGGGTCAGTAAAGTCGTCGATACGATACTGGAGATTCGAATGATTCAAAAGTGAAGTAGAAGAAGTACGGGGTAGAGTAATCAGTTGGCATATACGTCAAAATGGCAGAGTTGATCGCGATACCTCTTAAAAAACCGTCCGACGTCGACGTTATTAAACCGCTTACAAATGTTATTAAATCGACATATAATTCTGCTGAAAATCAGAAGGATTATACAGAGGCCATAAACGAATTTAGTAAGCTGCGAAACAATGCCTTGTGGCGTGCCTTTGAGAAGTATGAAAGCTCCCTGGAGGTTATTTACAGGTATGACTCATTTATTAATCAATCGTTATATCCGTTTAGACATGTAGAACTTGATTAATTTATCTGCGAGAAAGATTTCTTTTCTATTGCTATATCATTATAAAATCGTTGATCTCGAGTTTGGTCTTTTCTGTAACTTTTGAGCCGAGCATTCCATTGTGCTTTCATTGTATCATTAGGAAAAATAATATTAGGTGGTTGTTATGGTTGTTTAATTTTTATTTATAGCTATTATGATCAGATTTGTGCCCTGGAAGGTAAAATACCTACACATGAACTTCAGATCCCTTTCAAATGGAAGGATGCCTTTGATCGTACCATTTTTGGAGGAAAGCTGAGTTTAAGTATGTAGCTTAAGATAATTGCCTATAAGTTATGTAATATTTATGATAGTGCATGTTCATCGTTCATTGGCACATTAAACATCATGTTCGCAGAATATCTGTGTATGGTTACATAGATATTTTGATATGATAAGAAATTTGTAAATTACACTTTGTAACTTTGATGAAAAGAGCTTCACTCGTGAATAATTTACATTAATTTTCATTTACAGCAATAAGTACATTAGCTTATGAAAAACTATGTGTACTATTCAATATTGCCGCATTACAAAGTTCGGTAGCTGCAACACAGTCGCTCGAGAGCGACGAAGGCTTAAAGTTGGCTGCTAAATTGTTCCAGGTCAGTTCATATATTTTATATGAGAAAGTATAAATGTCACTGTTATGGTTTTTATAAAATAATAAGTATTTCTGTATTTAGCAATCAGCTGGGATCTTCAATTACTTAAAAGGCAATGTCATGTTAGCTATTCAACAAGAACCCACACCTGACATGAGTCCAGAAACCCTTGGTGCGCTATCCTCTTTGATGTTAGCGCAAGCTCAAGAAGTTTTTGTTTATAAAGCAATTCATGATAATATGAAAGACAGTATCGTTGCTAGACTTGCAGCTCAGGCTGAGGAATTATATGCTGATGCCCTCAAATTATTCCAAAAAGAAATCTTCCGAGCATTCTGGGACAAGGAATGGGTACCTTTGGTAAGAATTTTTATTCTTTTACTCGTAGAATCCGTCTACTATTACATATTACATTCGATATTTAATATGCAGATAGCTGGAAAGCAAGCTGGTTACCGCGCAATGGCAGAATATTATCAAGCTTTAGTTTGCAAAGCTAATAAAAGAATTGGAGAGGAAATAGCTAGATTGGAGGTGAAAATTTAATATATAAACATATGAACCTTGATTTTTACACATGGAAATTTTACAATACTTTTGAATATTTAACAGCGTGCAGTAGAACTCTTCAAGTCAGCACAGCAACGATCCAACAAACCTACCTTATTCCAAGATTTTGCGAATAAAGCTCAGAGAAACTATGCCGAGGTGAAGAAAGATAATGATTTCATTTATCATGAAAGAATTCCAGACATTAAAACATTGGAGCCTATTGGAAAGGCCAGCGTAGCAAAACTGCTCCCATTGCCAGAACATTTCAGTGCAAACTTTAAAGGTTCGTTAATTGTCAGTAATATTTATTTAAACAATTATGTTTCTTATCAACAAGCAACATGATGTAAGATATTGTTAATTTCAGATGCTTTCGAAGAACTATTGCCAGTCAGTGTCCATCATGCAATATCCTCTTACGAAGTTCGCAAGAATGAACTCGTAAACACTGAAATAACAAGACTGCGTGATTCTACGCAAGTGCTCAACAGGTACATTCTTTAATCCGAGTATTAATAATCTATTATTCAAAACTAGATGTATTTCCAACGTTATATATCATTCTCAGCGTCTTGGCAAGTCTTAATTTACCCGCTGCTATCGAAGATACAAGTGGAACTGAACTTCCTCAGTCATTACTGGAGAAAGCTGCTTACGTGAGAGTAGCTGGCGGTATAAAGGCTTTGGAAACTGCAATGAACGATCTGCCGGATTTACTTCAGCGCAACAAAGACATACTCGACGAATCCGAAAGGATGCTACAAGAAGAACGTGAATCAGACGATCAATTGCGTGAGCAATTTAAAGAACGTTGGACGAGAATACCCAGTTCTCGTTTGACTGAACAATTTACTATGAACGCTCAAAAGTATCGTGAAATTATAAATAATGCTGTCACTGCCGACAAGGTGATTATTAACCACCAAGCACAACAGTACCATTACCGTGATCAAAATTAATTGACCTCTTTTAAATAAATCAATCAGGTCGTACGTGAAAAATTCGAATCCCATCGTGAAGGAATGGAAATTCTCAGTCAAGACGAAGATAAGCTAGCCAGTGCTGTGCCTACTGGATCTGGTGTACAAGAAAGTCGCGTAGTCTCTGAACTAAGAAAATTAATGGAAGAGGTACGTATACAGCCTCCAGCTTAACATCGATCCTCGATAAAAAGTTAGGTTATGTAACGTGTCATGATCTTACCGTTCACAGGTGGAAACTATTAAGGCTGAGAGAGATGTAATTGAGAGTGAATTAAAATCTGCCACTACCGACATGAAAACGTGTTTCCTCTCAGCTTTGGCCAAAGATGGAACAATCGATGAGCCCAATTTATCCGTCGAAAGTATTGGCAAGTGTTATGGACCATTGCAGAAACAAGTGCGCGAAAGTTTAGCTCGTCAGGAAGAATTGATTTCTAATATTCAGGTAAAACATTCTGTGCTGCACTCAATTTTATAACCATCATTGTTCCACGTTACACATAATACTTGACAGAATGGTAATATGAATTCAGGCACGACACGCTGAATTCACAAGCGAACAATCCGGGAGTGGCAGCTCGCGCGAAACTGTTCTCTGTAAACTGGCGGCCGCTTATGATGCTTTCAAAGAATTAAAGGCTAACTTGCAGGAGGGAGCTAAGTTCTATAACGATCTGACTCAAGTGAGTACACCAACAAGATTCTTTACCGGTTCTTGATCGGTATCCTAAAGAAAAAAATATTGTTGCAGTTGCTGGTCGTTTTCCAAAACAAAATAGCCGATTTCTGCTTCGCACGAAAGACTGAGAAAGAGGAATTAATGAAAGATCTAACGACCAATCTGAGTCATGCTGGACCTGCTGCTACGCCAACAATACCATCTCATCATGGAGGTAAATAATAAAGCAAACAATATCATCGACTTGAATAACCTCAGTAAATAATTTTGCCAATGACTCTGCGTAGGATCTCAGCCTCAGTCTAGCAATGAAGGTGGTTCACAATTACCTTATCCGACTCAGTATCAGGGTAGCATGCCTGTTCCCTATGGTGCGACTCCTGCTGCTCCATATCCAACTTATGTGCCTCCTCCAATGCCTACGACTTACAATCCGTACGCTACAATGCCATATCCACCGCAAGGTACGTTTTTCTCATATTTTTTTTAGAGAGTTACATGAACTCGTGATTAGTAACAGTTGTATTTATTAGTTACGAATATGTTCCAGGTGGTTATAATTTTCCATATCCGCAGCAACAGCCGCAGGGCCCTTATACTGGCTACGCTACCTTTCCTCGTTATGGAGGTAACAATCCACCCCAAGGACAAAACCCATGGTGAGACGGTGAGCAATAAACGTGAACTTCTAATTCAAATTAATCAAAAAAAAAATATATATATATTACATTAATTATAATCGCAATTTCGCGTAATAGGATAAGCGCGATTATGAAATATTACGATTTCATTTTTTAAAAAAATGGTTGTGACCATAATTTTTCGCATTTGTTACTAAACTGTCGTGTCATCGATGTTTAATGTCCGTGTAATGATCATTATTCGACGGTATGCGATCATTGAGAATTTTTAAGTTTTATCAAGAAGGAATGCACCGCTTTACTTTTTTTAAATCTATCCTGTCGCCAATGTTTTGTAATCTGTATCCAATATGAATATTAATTCTAAAGTTGAGATATTGCGTTGATCGAATCAGGAATTTATTTAAATACAATTATCAATAGTTAGAATTAATATGTTACCATTTCATTGCTGGCAAGTCGCAATGATACAAATTTCATTAATAGGAAAAATCGTACTGTCATAATATTGTATTATCGTTTCCCATTATAATGTTTCTCCAAGAAAAAGAACTTATCGATCAAATTGTTCATGAGGCTTCAGTCAATAAAAATGTAATTGATAAACTCAGATGTAAAATGAAATATCGATACGAAATAATTTTATTATTATTTAGGAAATCTTGCTTCAGTATGAATATGTATTATATATATTCTATTTTAATTTGACTTTTGTCAATATATGTATGGGTTAGGTAGTTACTTTCTCATGAAATACTTGAGAAGAGTGTGGGTAGCGGAAGGAACAATGAAACTTAGATTTTAACAGGCTTCTGAAAGGGTACGTTAAGTAAATTGTGATTTGAGTCTGCCTTAGAATATCTTTAACAGAAAAAAAGAAGAAACCAGATACGTGATACCAGATAGTAACGTCCGACCATGACGGTAAGACGAGACTTGTCTCGATAAAGTGCTTATTTTTGTTATTAAAATAATATATATATACATATAAACGCATTATTGACTTTAATATGTCTGTTATATAAGCTTTCTCTTATTTGTAATTAACAGCCCAAGTGACGATTACAGGATAGAACTTTGAATATAAATTTTAGTGAATTTGTTCTTTGAAATAAATTATTCATGGTACTGTGGTGTATCAGGTGCGAGGATGTCTAATTGTGTCACCGATATTTTCTATAAGCACGTATAATTCCATGTATGATAAGGGTTAGGCTTTATAATAAAGAACTGCTGTAATGCAACAACGAACGAGCTCTTCATAAATTTTGTTTGGTTCATTGCAAAGGAAAATGAACATAGAATTGTATATATTGTATTTCCATCCAAGTATGTTTTACAAAAATAATTGTCACTCGTTAACAAGGTTGTATTTGATTACAGTGACGCTGAAGATGCAGACCGAAATATTAATTTGAGTAGCAAGCAAAAGTTTCTAAAAGTGTTAAACATTTCAAGTACAATATACATGATTTTGGACAGACAATACTTTCTCTATTGTGTTTTTTCTTTTTAATAATATATTTAGGAATGTCTTTATCAATTGTGCCAGTACTGTTAGAGTCGATGTACCCTCGATTATGATTCTCAAGGGGTACGTATAAACTCTATTAACATTTGAACTTCGTTATCTAGTGTACATACATATAACTCGAATAAGTTCAAAAGAATACAGCATGTCCACAAAAAGCTTTAGATTCAATTAGCAAAATTGAACTGATAACTGAACAATCTTTCTAAACTAAAACATACTGAATTCCAATTTTTGTTCTTTATTACTCGAGTAATAAATACAATGATATTTAAACATGAGAACATTTGTCACCTATATAACTCTTCGCCGATAGTTACCTGGTGACAAGGTCTAATCATCATGCAGAGAAATTCCTTGGTACGCGCAATAGATATATTCGGTAGATAAACAACACTAAATGAATAGAGAGAAAGCAATTTTTTTACATTTCGTTGGATCTTCAATTATAAAAAATTAATTAAAACGGCTTTTCGACGACACTGCTGACTGACGTAACACACAATGCATTTGGCTAATCGTATAAGTAAATAATAAGTGTCAATATTTCAGAAAGTATAATGGGTTCTCATGTAACTTCGAATAGACTTTTTCGGTGCAGAAGAAGACACTAAATAGCTGTGTTATTATGTACACAAAAAATTTGAACAATTGAAAGTTATTCTTATCTTTCTGGCTATTTCTTTAAAACATCCTGTCTTTACATACTAAACGTGAATCCGTAGATAGCTTGCCAAACGTGTCAAGAAAAATAAATGATGGGTGCGTAGACGAGTAGTTTATTCTTTGGAGTGTTGACTACTGGAGCTGGAGGAGCGCGAGCGACGTTTGAATTTTGGTTGTGCGATTGAACTTGAGACATCCTCAACAGTCTCTTGCTGTTCCTTAGGCTTTTCATTGCGCGGAGTAGCCGAGTCGACTCCCAGCTGGGGATCGGAGCTGTTCAACTTGTTATCGTCGTTCTTTTTCTCATTATGTCTCTGACTGTTTCTGTCGGCCCTGCCGGATCTATAAGAGTCTCGACGACGCGGAGAATACCTCCTACCTCTCCTATCGCGACTACTCCTACGATCATAATCCCTAGACCTTCGACGATCGCGCGATCTAGATCGTCCACTTCCTCGTCTTCTGCCTCTGTCCCTGGAATCGCGTCTAGAGAACCGATCGCCGTACGAACGATTTCCACTGCGTCTATCCGACCGAGTGTCTCTACGTTTTGAATCTAGCTTCTCTTGGGATTCCGATCCGTTCTTATTATCCAACGTCATGCCGTTGTTCTGATTTTGTGAACCTGCTTCCGGTGGATTCGGTGCGTCCAGAGGATTTTCCTCCTGGAATTTACGCTCGAATTCATTAGAATTTTTATCTCCTTGATCCTCCTTGCTCTCGTTGTCTCCAAACTTCTTCTTACGATCCGCTTCGCGCTTCTTTTGCTCCTCCTCCTTCTTCATACGTTCCTTCTCCAGTTTCTACAATTTTCAATCAAAAACAATACATTGTCATCTTCCAGAACGGTTCGCTTAGATCGCTAAGGTTTATCATGTTTACCTGAAATTCGTGTAACTTTATAGTACGATTTTGAGCTTGCTTCCAATGTGGCGGTGTTACGCTCCTGGAACGACTACGAGAAGGTGTACGATATCTCTGAAAAAAAGTAAACGGAAAGTGTTGTGTACGCAAAGCGGTACTTTTACAATGGAGTGTCAATTACTTACGAATATTCCTCGGCCTTTAAAGACTCGCCCGGTTTTTCTGTGGCTGCGCATCCTCTCTCTGCCATAGTGCTGCCTGAATTCTTTTTGATTAGCGTTATTAGTCGGGCCGGCACGGTACAAAAATTTATTTGCTGGAACCTCGGGGATCTCGTCCGGATCGATCTTTGTCACGGAAACTAAAGGATGAGGCTTTCCTTCTTCTTCGGGGTCTGATTCCTGTATTTCGCCTTCTTCTGACTTTGCCCTTTTTTTACTAAAATTCGTCAACGTAGGTACGACCAATTAAGCTTTGTTGGACGCGAATAATTAACAGAGGACAGTATGACAATATTTAATATACTACGTGTTACCTTACCGTCATTTGTTTAGATATTAAATTAATATTATTTATACCTTTTCTTGTTCTTCTTCTTTTTCTTACTCTTTCCCGTGTACGAATCCGAATCGGATTCCGACGAACTGCTTTCCTTCGTTTCACGCTTCTTGGCTGTAACAGAATACAGTTATAAGAATACATATTTTTTTTATTTATATTAGGTTATCTCTCAATTTTATAATATATCAATCGATATTACCTTTAGTTTTGAGCTTCAACACAAGCTCGCCGCAGTTAACAACTTTGGCATCCTGTAGAGGCCTTGACATACGATCCACTGGAAGACCCTCAATGTGCGAGATGACTTCCTGGCCGGAGACTACCTCTCCGAAAACCACATGCACACTGCAAACAAGAAATTTATATGAATTAAAATCATGTCTCGATAGGACAAGGTGAACGTTTTAGGGTTTGAGACATTTTGTCTTCTTAAATTTGTACTGCGAACTTACTTGTCGAGGTGAGGCGCTGGTTGCGTTGTACTACAACAACAAAACATGATTAAGGGGATGAGTGGTGAACAGAAAGAGCCAGCTTTCAGTGGTCATTGTGTTGTAGTAGTGATGTACGGACCCTTCCCTCACGACTACACAGAAACAGCGCGAAGTTATTCATTCCTCCAGATTTATTTTGACTGCTGAACTTTTCAACTTGTTTCAATATATTCCGAAGGACATGAATATATTTCTAAACCCTGAGACGATAAAGCATTTCCCTTTCGATTGATACATGAAACTATACGTGAGGGACTCCCATTTCATTGTTACGACTGAAAAATCTTTCAAATACATTGTACGATATCCTAGTTAAACTGCATAGTATGGAATGTATTTAAACATTTGCAATGAGTAAATATATTCTTATAAGTGTGATCTTAGGTTTTATCTTTTCTCTTTTAACTGCAATAAAAGGTCCATTATTTAGTAGTTATTAAGACAGTTATACGAATTTCAATGTAAACGCATTTCACTGAAAACAGTAAGAATGTTATTAATAAAAATTACAGAAATGAAAACTCGGATAAATACTTACATGAAAAACTGTGAACCATTTGTGTCCTTACCACGATTAGCCATTGATAACAAAAATGGTTTGCTATGCTTTATATCAAAGTTTTCATCTGCAATTTCCATATACGATGATAAATATTTTATTCATTCGAACAGCTGCGAAATGTGTAATGCATTAATATTTTACCTGCAAACGTTCCACCATAAATTGATTCTCCACCCGTACCATTGCCCACTGAAAAGTCACCACCCTGGATCATGAAATCTTTAACTACTCTGTGAAAAACTATCCCTATGTAATGCAGTGGCTTTCCAGTTGTTTTCCCTAATCCCTTTTCTCCAGTGCAAAGAGCACGAAAATTTTCAGATGTTATTGGACAAACATCCGAATACAGCTCAAAGATTACACGCCCCATCGGAAGTCCTCCGACCTCTATATCAAAAAATACTCTTGGATTGATTTGTGCCATAGTGATCTCTTTTATATGCTGTCTGAAAATAGAAATATATTAAATGTCACAGAAATTCATAATATGCATACAGTATATGACTTGGAGTAACAATAATAATTAATATGACTATAAAGTATAACAATTAGAATGATACCAGCTGCACAAAGAATTGTGAGACACGAATATTTTCAATAATACTATACATGAATTCTAATATAGGAGTATGGAGAAGATAACAATTTACTCACTAGATGTGCTAACAGGAACAAATTATGCTATAAGGTAGCAACGCTCCGCCCTAACGCCCAGAAATCAATTATCAAACTCCTACTTTCCTAATGCACATTGAATAATACGTTTATTATCAGCAAAAGCTTAGAAAGCTTAGAACACCGAAACCGTTTACCTCAGGTTAGACTTACTTTTTTAACGTTCCCAAAGTCATGGAAAATGCCTGCCTGATTCATGCAAATTTAGAGGCTGGGAACGGGACTTGATGATTAGTAACTGAAGTTTGGACACTATTTAATCGATATATTAGCTGTAGAATGTTTAATAATTCATCAGTTTTCTGTACTATGAGGTTCATATTATTGAAATTGACGATTTTGAAATTAGAAAATTAATTTTAATATATCCGAGTGATTTGTGAATAGAACTTAATTCGATGTGGCATGAAATAAAAAATTTATCGAGAACTGTCCATGTTCCCGTTTCTAGACAACAAAATGATGATTTTGGTATCACGAGTATTATCACGCCTTAACCTTAAGTTCTTTGTACCTTTAAATTAAATTTTGAAGCTGTAGAAATTTTAAAAAAATGCCCACCATCGGTTTAAAACGAGATTTGCTTTTCAAAGCACTAGGAAAAGTATACAGTAAGAGATGATGATTAGTTGTTGTGCCTTAAATACATATTTTATATTTCCAGCACTGCTCTCAGTACCATATTGTCTATTTAATATTTAAAATTGCAATAAAAATATAACATTTTAATATAGATATAATTTCAGCCGATGACGAATTTCAAAGTTTGTGTTTTCAATATGGATTAGAGCTGGATGAAGTGGTAAGAAATATTGGACATATGGATTTGTATTCTATTTGTTAATCTTAATTAAGTAATTAATCATATTTAATAGTCTACACGAATAGGCAATACTTCATATTATGTATTCATTATTATTTAGACAACAGAAAAGCAAATGATCACTAAAGAACAAGGATCCGAGCAAAGTGTTGGTGCGTCAGAGGAAATAATCTATAGAATAGATATTCCAGCCAATCGATATGATCTACTATGTTTGGAGGGCCTTGTTGTTGGACTTCTTGTATTTGAGAACAAGTATGATAATTCCTTACTAATTTGATGGTTTTTCTATACAATTAGCAAAAGGGATGGAGTGATTTAAAATGTATCATTTTTATTTCAGAATACCGTTACCTCATTATATGGCAATAACTCCAAAAGCAGGAATACAAAAAATTATCATAACAAAAAGTGTATGTGCATAATTTCATTATTTCAGTGATGAATGATAATATATAGACTTTTTAAAATTATTTTTACAGTGTGCTTCTGTTAGAGAACATATAGTAGGTGCTGTTCTACGTGATGTTACATTAACAAAAGATTCGTATAACAGTTTCATTGATCTACAAGACAAGCTGCATCAAAATATATGTAGAAAACGTACTCTTGTATCAATTGGTACCCACGATTTAGATACAATTCATGGTCCATTTACTTATGAAGCTATGCCACCGAAAGATATCTTTTTCAAACCTCTTAATCAGGAAAAAGAATATACTGGTGAACAAATCATGGATCTGTATGCTGTAAGTTTTTTCTCACTGATCCTGCTAAATTTATTTGAAACTATTAGTATAATTGATACATTTTTCTCTTCCAGAATCATGCCCAGCTGAAGCAGTATTTACCTATTATAAAGAATAGCCCACTTTATCCAGTGGTATATGATGCTAGTGGTGTGGTTTTATCACTACCTCCAATTATTAATGGAGATCATTCAAAAATTACACTGAACACGAAGAATATTTTTATAGAATGTACTGCAACCGATCTCACAAAGGTAATAATCTACAGATATAATATTCTTTCCAATTCACTTTCACTGTAAATGTTAAGAAAGTTCTAGATATAAAAAGCCATCCCAGTTTTGCTGTTATAATTTTAGGCAAAGATTGTTTTGGATAATTTAGTATGCGCATTCAGCCAGTATTGCAGTAAGAAATTTACGGTCGAATCCGTAGAAGTTGTTTATCCAAACAACAAGAAATACATCTATCCAGAATTGAAGTATCGTACAGAAGAAATTAGTAGCAATAAAGCAGCTGGTTACATTGGAATGACGTAAGGACAATCTAACAAATAATCCGCTTTAGTTACGGTAATAGAACATTGATAAGATTCAAAAGCCCGTATTCACAACTCGCTCTTAAAGTCAATTTAAATTTAAAAGCCCGTTATTAGCACTGAAAGCGAGTTCTGAATACGGGCTAAAGTATTTAGAAGTATTGAAACTGCTTTAAATGAATATTACCAGTACAATTTATTACATTAATTACATTCGAATTACATTAATTAGTTTCTTTATCTGACACGTTCCTTGTTTGGAATGCTTACGATATACTGTATGATAATGAACAACAGATCCCAATCCAGTATCACTAATTCAGGCAAACTCCAGAACAAGTGGCAAACTTACTTTCAAAAATGTGCCTCAAAACAGAGGTCAAAGGCGAGGACCGACTCCTGGTCCAGGTGCCTCCGACTAGGCACGACGTAATACACGCGTGTGATATCTATGAAGATGTTGCCATTGCATATGGGTACAATAAAATAGAGAAAACAGTCCCACGCACGCCAACAATAGCTGAGGAGGTATTTGCCCAATTTTTCTAAATAATATCACCTCGTAAGGATCAAAGGGTGCATCGAGCAGTCTATATATTTCATTGTAGTGTCCACTCAACAAGCTGTCTGACCAGCTACGAGAGGAGTTGGCACATGCTGGTTTCACAGAGGCATTAACTTTTTCATTGGTATGGCAAACATCCAACTAGTTCATCTGTGCTAATACATCCAATTGTGCAGTGTTGCAATTAAGAATATTGTTTTAGTGTTCCCGCGAAGATGTTGCCGAGAAGCTGGGCCATGACATTAAGAATGTGCCTGCTATACACATTTCGAATCCAAAGACTCTCGAGTTTCAGGTAAACAAAATAGTTATTATTTATAAGTTGTCAAGTGTCAAACGAAAGCATTATCTGCACTGAGTCATTCTAGGTAGCACGTACAACACTTTTATCAGGTCTTCTGAAAACCATAGCAGCCAATAAGAAGATGCCTCTACCACAAAAATTGTTTGAAGTTTCCGATGTTATATTACGCGATTCTACTGCTGATGTGGGTGCACGCAACGAGAGGCGTATCTGTGCTGTGAACTGCAATAAATCTGCAGGATTCGAAGTCATCCATGGTCTTTTGGATAGACTGATGCAATTGCTCGAAGTACCTTGGAGTTCGGCTAAGGACAACGAAGGCTATTATCTTCGACCAGCCGAAGGTAAGATACATACAGTAATGAAGTTTATTCTCAAAGGCACAAGAAAGATAAATTTTCATTATCTTTGCAGATCCCACTTACTTTCCACAGCGTTGCGCAGATATAGTGGTATTTGGAGAAGTCATTGGAAAGATGGGAGTGTTGCATCCAAACGTGATTAATAAGTTTGAATTGCATTTACCGTGTTCTGCTCTGGAAATAAATATCGAGCCTTTGTTAGAATAAGGATGCTTTTCGTTAGCACCATTGAATAAATAATATTTATTAAAGGCAAGTTTACACCATCTGTAAACTTTTGCAACAATTTCAACAACTAAATAGTTATATTTATTTCTTAACGATATACCAGTTATAAATAGTATTTCGAATACTTAAAGAAATCAAAGAAAATCCTGAATGATAACGAATATGTTAACTACAGTTTTAATTTCTAATTTTTGACAAAAAATCTCAAACCTTTGCATTTATATTGTTTTCCTATTACCTAACGCATAAGCTTTACTGCTAATACATTTCCATTTTTAAAATAGCTTGCCAGTCTCATCAACAAATGAGTATTCCAGACGGAATCGATCGAAAGATCGTAGTTCAATGTACACGTAGTGCATAATGAGATCGCAACGACTCTCGTCACCTCCTCGGAAACAAAGTCAAATTTGCATCCATATTATTGTGTCCATGACACGAGCATGAAAATTCAGTATTTCAAAGCGAGGCGCGAGGCGCATGAAAATTTCTGGAAAACGATAGGAGCGTCGTTGGGTAGAAGAAAGAAAGTTATAGACGGAACATGACTAGACGAGCGAATGATCGAGAAATCGAAGCGAAGCAAAGGAAAGACCCTTTGGAGCAAAGTAGAATGATAAGGGTATTAGCGAAGGATATAATTTCGGGAGAATAAAATTCAAATCTGCGAATAATATTTGGTGCAGAGAGTATGGATCGCGCGGAGAGTATAGTTGAAGTTACGCGCCAACAGATAGCGACTGCGGTGAATCTTTCGAATGGCCGAGGAGGCATCCGGGACTCTCGCCGTCGGCCATAGTAGACATGGCGGGTGTTAGCTTACGTGAATGACGGCGATTGTGATAGAGATATTGCCGAAAATCAGTGTTCTATGTGTATTTCGCGGCACGGTAACGCTCGATTGGTGTCATATGATTCATCCGGAAGGTAAAAATGCAGAATGTAGCACAAGGAACAACCTCGGATAGCCAGAAGCACGAAAAAGCAAGCGTTCACCAGCACGACATTGGGAAAACGTCGTCGACTCCCCAGTCCTCGAACTCCAGCCCCACGAAGTCAGAGACCGAGACCTTCTCAGAGCTGCAGCCCCGCTTTATGACAGACTCGTCGGAGAGTGAGGAGGACAGCGTTTCAGAGGTAAACGGAACTTGCTGCTCGCCCCCCGTGCCCAAGAGAAAGAGTGTCTTTATAGCAGCCCGTGAATCGCAAGCACGAGCCCTCGCATCCGAATTTGTGTTTGCCTAGTTGTCTTTCTGTTTGCCTGCCTTCGCCACTGAGTCAGAGAGCCTTTATAAAAAAATTCGCGAATGCGCTGAAACTATAGGTCATCCTTAGAACAAAGTGAATCCTTGCGTCGCGAACCTTCCCCGTTGCTCTAGAATATGCCTCTTGGCGTAGTACGAGGATAGGTGGCGAGGCCTTGTCACCAACCTCGCGAAAGGGATTCGCTAAAACGGGCCATGAGTACGACGATTAGCCGTATTTCTTCTTGTTAGGGTCGCGATATATCTGCCAACGAGACAACGTCCCTCTTTGATCCAAGTGATATTTGCGCAGTGCGTCGTTGATACTCGCGAACCATCGAAACTTTGTCCCCGTCGTTATACCAAGAGTAAATCTTCCCATTCACTTTAGAAGTGAATACCCCACCAGGGTAGATATGCGCGTAGCGCGGAGTGCGAGAAGTCAGGTTGCTGTCTCCGCTCTCCGTGACTAGTTGAGTTCGCATGGCCCTGTAACATCACCACCAAACGGGATGCCCTTCCTTCTTATTACTTATTGCGTCTGATATATTTAACGAAAAAAAGCCCAAGGGAATTTCGCGCAGGGAACGTTATATAACCGGGATATATGCGTTAATAGCCAGTAGCGAGACGTCAGTCGAGTATGTACGTGCACAGCACCGCTGCAAGTGTCCCCCATCTTCTGCCGAACTATGTACGGCTCACATTATTTTTTCCTTTCTTCTCTTCATTCTCGCCATCTCTCAGCTTGTCTCTCTCTCTCTCTCTCTCTCTCTCTCTCTCTCTCTCTCTCTCTCTCTCTCGCACTCTTACTACATCCATTCGTCTTCTTCAAACTTTCCTCAACTCCTCTACTTTTCTCAATTCCATTTTTTTCCCCTTCTCCTCAGTATTGTATCCCGAAAACTCCGCGTACTTCTGTAGACAAATCTCTGTGTACCAGGACCCAGTTTCCTTGCCGTTGGCATCTCTACAGTCTTGCATCAAGTTCTCGAACGCCACACACCTCACCTCTTTATCATCGCGTATGAGCACGCCCATGCTTCTCAGTAGTCGACGACGTCGTTGAATGTCGTCGCCGTTTGCAAACGTGCTCGACCGGACACGTGTGTCTGTGCCTTTGTACCCGAGCGCAAGAGAGAAAGAATCAGAGGATGGGCCGTACGCATCGCAAGCATGAGAGCGTATCTGTACAGCAGCAACACTAGCGTGCGGCTAAGTCGCGGCGGGGGGATAGATATGCGCCTGTGAAACGAGTCCCCGTTCAGCGTGAGAAATATAAGTGTATCCATTGGTGTCGGTTCTCTTTTCCCTGTAGCCGTGCGGTGCGCCACCGAGCGGATCTCATCGACGTCCTCTGTAGAGAGAAGAGTGTATTTGGTGTACCAGTATACACTGGCATGCACTAGTGTACACTGGAGTGTGATAGTATTGTACATACTACTCGTGCGCGTTCTTCGACGTCGTCGTCGTCTTCGTCGTGGTCGTGTCGTCGTCCGACGTCGACGTGGGGCCCATGCGTGTAAGTCTGCGTGGAAACCGTGAACAGAGCCACCATATTATTTGATATTGTACTGTGTAGCCAGCGAGCTCATTTAAGCTCTCACGGAATTTAAGGACTTTGCAAGGATCGTCCAGAATAAGCGTATCCTGTCCCGAGCGAGCTGACACGCGATCCTTGCTTTACGTTCGGGTAGACGAAGGGCTGATTTCTCGTCTTGTACGATAGGTAACGCGACCAGTAACGAGGGAAGTGTCAGTTTCATCCAACTTGGAATGGCTGCACATTGTTCAAGCTCTGTGTTTCTAGCTGGCAGCCACAGCACCATTTGCTAGACGAGATACTACACTTTCACCTGTCTTCTTGCACCTTAACATCAGCCGTGCCCCGTTGCTTTTTCCGTTATCGTGCGAAAATAATGCTACGGACTTCGACGTTTATACGTACTACGTGCTTGACTGACGTTTTTCATCAGTATTTCGTGACGACTATTTGCGTGGGGTGAGGCTGCATCTCGGCACAGTTTGTAGTGCACTTTGCGTACGTACGTTGTAATTGTCTCGGAATGAGGATTGTGCGGATATTTTAATTCGAAGTTACTTTTTCTCTTTGTTAGCAATCGGAATTGTTTCACTTATTCGAGAATCGTCTTCGTTCTTGCGCTGGCAGGCATAACCTCAATTGCAGGCGTTGCAACTTTATAACAAGGCGTCCGTTCACTGCCGTACGATGTTCTGTGCTTGATTATCAAATTATTTTTTCTCAAAAACGATTTATTGTGTTTGTGTGTGACGGATGTTAATAAATAATAGTTTTTGTAGGCTTGCACTACATAATATTCTCGTATTTAAGCTGATTTCAGGGTATGAGACTTCATTAACAAAATATATAAGAAAGAATGCAATTGATAAAACACATCAGAGACATTGTCTTTTATTTGTTTTTTACTCACTGCATTCTTTTATGTGGCTTTTTTTTAATAATTTTTTTTTATATTGTTGAATGATCAGTTCAGGTGTGGCTAATGGACACTTATGCTTCGTGATACTGTACGCTGCTCAAATATTTCAGTATTTCCTGGTGATCGTATCCTTCTTCAAGTTTTATGAAATGTTGTGGCTTTAACTATTGATTTTGTCAACAAAATATTATTCTAAGGGAAGAAAAAATATTTCTTTTTGTTGATTCCATGTTGATTCATATGTTAATATAGTGCAAGAATGTTCTTTCTGTGTTATATTTAATGATGAAGGTGCACGATGTCGAATTTAAATTATTAAAATCTGGCATTTTAGATTTGACATTAACCAATGCTTCGCAATTTGAAAATTGCTGTTGCTTCAATTTAAATGTCCATATAACAAGTACCATTTATTATATTAAAAACTATAATGAGCAAGCTGTGATCAACAGTAGCTTCCATCCTTACCTCTTATTACGAATGATCTAAGCGACCTCAATTTACAAATATTTCACTGGGAAGGGTTAAATCATTAAATTTACTTGACTAACCTCAAAAGTATGAATGAGCCATTTACAGCTATAAAATCCTAATTTAATTTGAATAACAAGTGCGCGGTATTGTATCTTACTAGTATATTCTTCAGTATTAATGTCTAAATTACAGGTGGAGTGTTTTGCAATCGATCAAGCCGAGTTGGACGAGGATCATCAGCCTGAGAACTCCAAATTTCTATTGACCTCGGAAGACCCGGAGCGATCGGTAGATCCCGAAACTCAGGCGCGCTTAGAGGCTCTTCTCGAAGCGGCTGGTATCGGCAAGTTGTCATCCGGTGATGGGAAGCACCTGGCCGATCACGAGGTGCTTCGTCGCTTGACGTCCAGCGTGTCCTGTGCTTTGGACGAGGCAGCAGCTGCGTTGACCCGTATGCGAAGCGATAACCCAAGAAGTCAGAACGAAAAGCGTTCCCTCGTGGAGGCTTGCACCGACGGCGACGTTGGTACTGTCAGGAAGCTCCTGACTGAAGGACGCAGTGTTCACGAAACCACCGAAGAAGGAGAGAGTTTGCTCTCTCTTGCTTGTTCAGCTGGCTATTACGAGCTCGCACAGGTTTGTCAGCAGTGTTGAAAAATATCTATGTTGAAAAAAAGAAAAGAAAAAAACGAATTACAAAACATTCATTGTTTCCCGAACTTGACAATATTTGGGATACACTTATCATTTATGAAGTTTCATTATATCATTTCATCAATATCGCCGGACGAAGATTAATATTTTTAGGTTCTTTGAGATCTAACGAGGAAAAGTTTATTTGAAGCTACAACTATCAACACTTACATGCCTTTCGTCTTTATCAGGGTTACGCAAAGCATAGATTTTACTATTGTGGTTTGTAGAATTATCTGGTTAAAGTTCTTTGTGTCAAGGAAAAAAAAATATTACCGTCGCAAAGACCTCGGTATTTTTTTGAACAGCAAATTTATATGCGTTGCGTTTAATCGATGCCAACAGAATCACCAAATATAGATTAAACCAGCTGCAACTTCTTTCTGGATTACTTGAACAAACTTCTCAAGTTACGCTATGATCATTGTCAACGGTATTTTTGAGTTATCTCCGAGCACGTCAAAACAGTTGGTTATATTATCTATCAGTTCCGTTGCTGTGCACGTTGGCCATGCTTCTTTCCTTTTTTGAATCATGTCTCTTGTTCATTATTATTCACTCGTATCAAACGAAGATCATAGCACACGCTAAGATAGCAAGGAATTGCTGAAAGGATATATTAAAAAGAATTAGTATAAAATAATTGTAATCAAATTGCGCTGTGTAAACCGCGAAATTTACGCATATCGATTTCGATAAGTATCATCATAAAATGATCAATATGTTTTCATCTGCGCGATACAAAAGTTTGACAGCTGTCAGCTGATATAGTTTTTTTTTCGTTTACATTTAAATGTCCATAAGACACTATTCAGAGTAACAACCTCAATCGCGTTATTTCATTGAATACAGGTTCTTCTGGCAATGAGTGCCAACGTGGAAGACCGTGGCATCAAAGGGGATTGTACCCCTTTGATGGAGGCTGCCAGTGCAGGCCATGTGGACATTGTAAGCTTACTTATAGCACACGGAGCTGATGTTAACGCTCAATCTACGTCAGGTAAGCGATGACGTACATGCAACGTCCAGGCTCCCGAAGAGGCGACCTAGAACATCTACTAGAAATATTGTGAATTATTGCAGGTAATACTCCTCTGATGTACGGGTGCGCTGGTGGTCACGAAGAAGTTGTCAGGGTACTTTTGGAAGCCGGTGCTAACGTAGAAGACCACAATGAGAATGGTCATACGCCATTGATGGAAGCGGCCAGTGCTGGACACGTTCCCGTGGCTAAAATCTTATTGGAGCATGGCGCTGGCATTAATACTCATTCCAATGAATTCAAGGAATCCGCTTTAACATTGGCCTGTTATAAAGGTCATTTGGATATGGTACGATTTTTATTGGAAGCCGGCGCAGATCAGGTAACACATCTCGACATACATTGATAGTCCTTTGTCACTTCTCAGTGACTCGCTCGACATTTACCTTGACTTATTAGTACGTTGTCCCCGTGTAGGAGCATAAAACTGATGAGATGCACACAGCACTCATGGAAGCGTCTATGGATGGTCATGTAGAAGTTGCCCGGTTACTATTGGATTCTGGTGCGCACGTTAATATGCCAACGGATAGCTTTGAATCGCCGTTGACACTGGCAGCGTGCGGAGGCCACGTAGATCTGGCGATGCTTCTCATTGAAAGAGGAGCTAATATTGAGGAGGTCAATGATGAGGGTTACACCCCCTTGATGGAAGCCGCGAGGGAAGGTCACGAAGAGATGGTTGCTTTGCTCTTGAGTCAAGGTAACCTTTTTATATTTCATTTTTATAGGGCGTTGTCGTAATCTTAAAAATCTTGTTCGATGCGATTACTAATAAGGCTTTGTGTGCTTCAGGGGCGATCATCAATGCTCAAACGGAGGAGACTCAAGAGACAGCTCTCACGTTGGCTTGCTGTGGAGGTTTCCTAGAAGTTGCGGACTTCCTGATAAAAGCAGGAGCGGACATTGAAATGGGTGCCTCCACGCCTCTCATGGAAGCAGCCCAAGAAGGACATTTAGACCTTGTTCGATATTTACTTGAGTCCGCGGCCGATGTCCACGCCCAGACTCAAACTGGTGATACGGCTTTAACATATGCTTGCGAGAATGGCCATACAGATGTCGCCGATCTTCTCCTGCAATTTGGCGCAGATCTGGTATGTAATTTCTAATGTATTTTTATATGAACATTTTTACTTTGATTTACAAGCAGAGGCTAACGGATGTTGATTATTTATCTTGTTACAGGAGCACGAGTCGGAAGGAGGTAGAACTCCTCTGATGAAGGCTTGCAGGGCTGGTCACCTATGCACGGTACAATTTCTCATATCTAAGGATGCGGACGTCAATCGGCCGACGACAAACAATGATCATACACCTCTTTCGCTCGCCTGTGCTGGAGGACATCTCGCTGTCGTTGAACTTCTTCTTGCACAGACTGCCGATCCATTCCATAAGCTAAAGGTATATTATCGACTCGCGATCTTTTGGTCGATGAGGTAAAAGAAGTCAACCGCTTCTCATTTACGTTTGGAAATCCTTTTAATCTGCATAGGATAACTCGACGATGCTAATAGAGGCAGCCAAGGGTGGACACACCAGTGTTGTCCAAATTTTACTAGATTATCCTCACAGCATCATGATGAGCACGCCGCATAACGGTGCACCGGCGCCAATGTTGTTGCCACAACAGCAGCAACCGCAACAGCAGCAGCAACAACAACCACAGCAGCAGCAACAAACACAGCAACAACAGAATATTGCTCATCAACAGCACGTGCCTCATCAGCAACAGCCGCCTACCCAACAACAGCAACAACAACCACCGCAGCAACAAACCACCGAACAACCTCAAACTCAAAACCTTCAACCTAAACATAACACCCAGAAATCATTGCTCAGGAAGAATCGTTCAGTTCCCATGATGCCGGATATGAGTCTAACCTCCGCTGAAGCGCAGCAGGTTCGCACGCAACCCGCGGGCGAGTCCGTCGCTACCACCAAGGATGACACGAATATCCTCGATAAAGGCAGCGGGGGTTTTACTAGCCTTTCCGAACCTAACATTAGCCTTAGCCCTGCACCAGCGCCGACACCAGCACCGGCCACCTCCGAGAGTCGGAAGAATGCTAGGCAAGAGCAGATTCTCCATAAGCAACAAATTCTTGAGGAACTACAGGTGCGTTTTTTCCAAATCGATATACTGACAGCTCAATCGTATTTGAAATTTTTGTAAAAATAAATCATTTACTTCAATCTCGTCAGTGACTCACTTGGGTGTTAATTCTTTCTAGAGGGTAGAACGCGAGCTTCAGATCAAGGGCGCGGGTCACCTGTTCTTAGGTTCTGCTGGTACGGCTACGGATTCAATTGGAATTGCGCAGCAGCAACAACAGCCGCAACAGCATCAGCAACCGCCGCAGCAGCAACTTCCGCAGCAGTTGCAACCACCCCAACAAGACTCCACGGAACCAATCACGCCATTGCCAGGCATGCTCAATATTGACCTACCTGCACAATCAGTTGAAGCTTCTCATGGTATGTTTTCACTTGCTTTTTAATTTTGTAATCTCTCGAAGCCCAGCAGTGTAAGCGTTACATTTTTTTTCAAGGGCTAGTATGTAGCTCTCCGGACTTGCTAGAAGAACTTATGAGCTCCGAAGAGAACGAGACGAGTCCTACAGCAGCATTAATCTCTTCGCAAGTTTATGCCGCTTTTCTCGAGGGCAGGAAAATTGGTCTGCAATCGTGTTTACGAAAGGAGCAGGAGGCTTTACACCGAGGCTCTGCCATTGTAGAATCAATTACTACCGTGACTGACATTCGACCAATGACTCCACCACTCCCTCTCGCGCTCTCTTCGATTCCTGTAACGTCCGTTGTAACCCTAACCACTTCGAATACATCATCGACAACCACCCCAAGTCCTCCCAGCGTCTCGACGCCTCCCACCGTCACGACCGTATCCCAACCTATAACTGCGAGCAGCGACGTAAGTCAGAATACTGCTATAAGCGATCGGCCAAAAGCAAAGCCTGTGTCTAAGAAGGAGGGTAAGAACATTCGGAAAGCAGCATCGGGAATGGCCGGGGGAAAATTACAACAACAACAAGCGGCGTTGATAGCTGGTTACCAACAACAGTATCAGCAGAAACAGCGACAACAAGCCTACCAGATTCAGCAGGTCCACCACCTGCAGCAGTTCAACCAACAACTGCAACTGCAATTGGATCAGGCTCAGGTTTGTGGGAATTCGACTTCTTGCTTTCTCTTCAAATTCACGGAGAAAACTTTTTGTCTTAACTTTATTTTGTAGAATTTATCGAAATTTCAATACACAGATTATTACATTTGTCGTATGCTACGTGGGATGTTTTTACTATATCTGTACAGGTGCAGCAACAACAACAGCAGCAGCAGCAGCAACAACAGCAGCAGCAGCAAGGTGCTGATGCCAGTGGAAGTGGCGGAGGCGGTATACTTGTACCCAGTCAACAAATAGCTCACACCCATCCAACCCATAATCATCGTCGTCATGCGCAGGTACGATATATACAATACCTTCATAAGTTCCTGCAGACTCATATGTGGTACAACATAATACACATTTCTCTTTTTTTATCTGTTTTTCTTTGTTTAAAACAATTGTTGCTACTCTGTTCCGTTTATTTTCAAATATTTAATCTATCATAAATAGATTTCACGAGTGTAACGTTATCCTGATTTTCCGAAAGCATTGTCTTTCTTTATATTATAAATGTTTAACTTATTGGCCGTTCTGAGGATCGTGCGATACTAACTATAACATTCTGGAGCAGTTAGTATGCAAGACACTAGACAGTTCGTTGAACATATCATTGTTTTAACACTTTGCATGAACATTAACTTTCAAGATAACGAATCATTTTCACTTCTGGATGCCTTCCTGTTGTGTGTAGGCACCGCTTGAAAGAAATCTTCAGGAATTGGAGCCACGTTTGGCCATGTTTTATCTACAAGGACGTTTGGACGTTATGAAGCACCGAGCATTGGAAGAAAGTAGGCAAATTCCTATTGACGATGTTGCCGAAATTTTTGAGTCTATTAGTTTTGATGATGTACCTAATGGTAAATGTATAATCTTACAGAATTTGAAGTATATCGAATATTGAAAATATCTGTATTACGGTCGATGGGTTCATTGTACGTAACTTTTTGTTTTCCTTACGTTTACCAGTAGCCGAAAATCAAGAAAAGCTCGAGATGAAAAAATTAGAAGTGTCTGGTAGTAAAGAGCAACAACCACAGCAGCAGCAGCAGCAGCAGCAACAACAGCTTCCGCCACATCATCAACAGCAACCGCAGCTACAACTTCCTACACAGCAGCAACAACAACCGCCCCAGCCACAGCCACAACCTCAACAGCAGCAGCAGCCTCAGCCTCAGCTTCAGGCTCAGACTCAGACTCAGGTTCAGCCTCCGCCGGCGTCCCAACAACAGGATGCAACACCGCAGCAGCAGCAGCTACTGCAACAACAATCTGGCCAGGTAATTGAGCGCACTGATTTGATTTCAATTATCTAGAGTATCTTTCTTTTTGCTATCAAACTCGATTTTTTATACCCGTACGCACAATTGTATAACCTCAGGTAACTAATGCGGGTGTACAAATTCAAACGGACATATCCGGAGGCTTACAGCCAGCAAGTAGGCAGGCCATACAAGATCAAATATTGAACGAACGAATGATGGAATTTCAGCAAGGTTTTCGAGTTGCGCAAAGTATTTGCAGTGGTCTTTTCCAGCCGCAACTGCTTTCACAGCCCTCTCAATTGGGTTAGTACCATTACTTTATATAAAGTTAAAAATAAATAAGATTTCGGTATCGAAAATTCCTGAGGGAGCTAACAAGTTGCTTCATATCCGGTTGTCTTTTTATCTTCAGCATTTCCGGCTCAAACATTACCAGCTGTTACGGAAGCTACTGAAGTAATAGACACTCTACCTCAACCTTCCAATGGCTATGCCCAGTCCACTGCATGCAGTACCCATCAGGTCCAAGTAGCAACTCAGACTCAAGCGCCGGCAGCAACAGTCGCTGCCTCCATAGTAGCACCTGATAAGAAACAAGTATGTACCGCACCACCTGCTGGGAAAGGAAAGAAATCGAGGTATCCTCTGCTTTCCCAGCAGCAATCTTGTCAACAGCAAACAACTTCCACTGCCCAGCAACAGGGGGCTAACTTCCCAGCTCAAAATTATCAACTGGATCCAGCTGCAGGTAAGTTAACCTTATGCCTTAGTAGCAATTAATGTATCGGCCTTCGATACGGGGTGATATGACGTTCAGATTAAATAGAGAGGATATTCAAAAATTCATTCGAGGCACACCATTCTTATTCGTAATTTATTTTATCTTAGTTGCTGGTCAATATACAACCGGTGTTTCGACAGTTGGAGCTTATGCAGCAAATCAAGTTCCACCAGCTCCATTTTCCTGCATGGATGTTGACTCCGAGACGGATAGTAATCATGACACTGCCCTAACATTGGCATGCGCCGGTGGCCACGAGGAACTCGTCGAGCTTCTCCTGAGTCGCGGTGCTGATATCGGTAAGTACGGTACACCCAGGTCTATAAATCTTTTGATCAATCATGAATATTCTTATGGCACGAATATGCTTTTTCACATCGTTCACAGAGCACAGAGACAAGAAAGGTTTCACACCGCTGATACTGGCGGCAACGGCTGGGCATCAGAAAGTCGTGGAGATACTTCTTAATCATGGTGCCGATATCGAAGCGCAATCCGAGCGCACGAAGGACACGCCCTTATCCCTTGCCTGCAGCGGAGGAAGGTACGAAGTAGTGGAGCTATTACTTAACCGAGGTGCGAACAAGGAACATCGGAATGTCTCCGATTATACTCCGCTGAGTCTGGCAGCATCCGGTGGCTACGTGAACATCATAAAGCTATTGCTTAGCCATGGCGCTGAGATTAATTCACGAACTGGTTCGAAATTGGGCATCTCTCCCCTCATGCTCGCTGCCATGAATGGCCATACCGGTAAGACCACTGATTCTGTTCCAGTATCTTTAGGGATTGTTCTCAAGTGACTTAACGAATCTGCTTGTCATACGTCTCAATCGCATCGTTATATTTTAGCCGCAGTTAAGTTATTGCTGGATATGGGTAGTGACATCAATGCGCAGATTGAAACGAACCGCAACACTGCGCTGACCCTTGCATGTTTCCAAGGCAGGCACGAGGTCGTCAGCCTTTTACTCGATCGCAAAGCCAACGTAGAACATCGAGCTAAGGTATGAAATATTTTCTGTTTTAACATCAATGTGGATCACGTCTCTCTTTTTTCTTATAGAAGTCACGGTATCATTTGCCTAATACTCCCATTGACTTCTTATTCGTGTAGACGGGGCTGACACCCTTGATGGAGGCTGCCAGCGGTGGTTACGTCGAGGTAGGACGAGTATTACTTACCAAAGGTGCGGATGTCAACGCTACGCCTGTTCCTTCGTCCCGAGACACTGCCCTCACCATTGCTGCCGATAAGGGCCACTGCCGTTTTGTAGAGTTGCTACTCTCAAGGTAAGGACTCGAGCTTACTAGGGCTCCACAAGTTAGGTAGAGTCGCCATAATCGATATTTAAACTTGAATTTCAGGGGAACGCAAGTTGAAGTGAAGAACAAGAAAGGAAATAGTCCACTGTGGCTAGCCGCTAATGGAGGTCACCTCAATGTTGTGGATTTGCTATATCATGCTGGCGCTGATATCGATTCGCAAGACAATCGAAAGGTTTGATTATGTGTGATTCTCTTTCTACGTTCCATTGCTCGATCCATTACACGAACTGAGACCGAATAATTGTTTCTACTTTTTTAAGTACATTCTGATTGTTCTTTTTCATTTTAAATTTTATTACAGGTGTCTTGCTTGATGGCTGCATTTCGCAAGGGTCATATAAAGGTTGTAAAGTGGATGGTGAATCATGTAACGCAATTCCCAAGCGACCAAGAAATGACCAGGTACATAGCCACCGTCAGCGATAAGGAACTCCTGGAGAAGTGTCACGAGTGCGTTAAAATAATAAGGGCGGCCAAGGAGACTCAGGCCGCCAAGGCGAACAAGAACGCCACGATACTTTTGGAAGAATTGGACATGGAGAAGACGAGAGAGGAATCGAAGAAGGCGGCGGCCGCGCGACGGCGCGAGCGCAAGAAAAAGAAGAAACTCGAGAAGAAGGAGGAGAAACGAAAGCTTCACGAGGAAACGAAGAAATACGAAACGATCTACGAGGATAAGGAGGACAACGGTAAGAAGTCGGGCGACGAAGATGACGACAGAGGAGACGACAGCGAGCAAGAGGCTGGGGACAATTTAGAGAAAATGGAGAACGCACCGTCTCCGGTGAATAGAAGTCCCGAGGATCTTGACAAGGAGGAAGGCGACAGCGGGATCGATGCTAACAGCCAGGGTAGCTGCAGTAGCAACGACGTCAAGACTCGCGAGAAGAAGAAAGAAAAGAAAAAGAAGAAAAGTAGTAGTCCAAGCAACAACGAAAAAGAAACGTCTCCTCATCGATCGCCAAAAGCGGTTTTAACGCCCAGTTCGAATTTGGCTCAAAGTACAGTCACTACAGCTACTAAATCGCAGAACACCACCACCACCGAGAAGTCAGTGTGAATTCTGTCAAGTTTTTATTTATTTTTTTTATATCTGTCGATCGCTGACGATAATTTATAATGCTTGTTCATCCTAACCTATATTCTCTAGGAGAACGTTATCCAACGTTACCAATACGGTTTCCACCTCTTCGAGTTCCTCTGTCTCGAGCACTAGAGCAGCTACCGCAGCGGCAGTCAGCTCTAGCGAACGAAAGCACAAGGGACAACTAGTTTTTGAATCGTCGAGGCATCCTGCAGACAGGGAAGACTTCGAGGCTACCGGTAACGAGACGTATATGCCTGGCAAGGGAAAGAAATCGTACAGCAATCAATACGATAGCGATTCGTTAAATACATCCGTGAAATCAAACAGTTCTACGAGTCCAAAGCAAGGTGGAAAACGCGAGGAAGGCTGGAAGGAAGTAGTGCGAAAGTAAGAATTCTTAATACTGATTTCTGTGTGCGTTTACTGTGTTATTTGCTGTCCAGCTCATTGCTTATGGATAAGGTGTGGTCGTGTGGAATGATTGATGATTAATTAATCGAGCCAACTCTTTCATGCACCACTTTGCGGCATTAAAATATATTCGCGTGGCACCTCGTAACACTTTTCATTAACCTGGCGAGAGTACGCGAATGATTATTATTACTTTAAAGAAATGATGGAAAAGCTAAAACGATTTACTTACATTTTACTAGGGGCCAATCCGATGATTCGGGCAGGTTCATGAACTCACCGTTCCGTTCGAAGAAAGTGTCAGTACCACCGAATGCTATCAGTCGAGTGATTGGCAGGGGTGGCAGTAACATAAATGCTATACGCGGAGCAACTGGTGCGCATATCGAGGTGGAGAAGCAAAGTAAATGCCAGGGTGAAAGAATTATCACGATAAAGTACGTACAGTCTTGATTTTACGTAAGATAAAGTGCTTTTTTCTCAACGATATTCCTGGATATTCATCATGCGAATCTTGAGTACAGCTTCTGCTTCAAGGATCGCTGATAATAAACGTAAAAGCACTCTCTCGTTTCTTATATTTCGTGCATATTTTCTTTTGCCAGGGGTTCATCCGATGCCACCAGACAAGCTCACACGCTGATAGCTGCTCTCATCAAAGATCCTGATGTTGATATTCTCCAAATGCTTCCGAAATCAAAGCTACCCGTTGTTACAAATTCATCCTGGGACAAAGCTATCCCGACTATCGCCGTAAGTTATCTAAAGTGTAACTTTAAGATCTTCTGCTCTTGTTTTTCATGTTCATCGTCTTTTTTTTTTTCCTCGTCTGGCTGACCTCATAGAAACGCCTGTTAAATGAGCATCAAATTATATGTCCTCAGGCAACCAAGGCGAAGGTGGGATCAGTAAATAAGCCACCTAGTCTGGTGTCCAGTGCCACAGGCTCGCAAGTCAACAAATCTGGATACACTTCAGGAATTTCATCGATGGGTCAACTGGTGCCTATCCGTTCCTCAGCTACAGTGAAAATCAGTGGCGCTTATCCGGCACCTCTGCCACGAGCTACTGCCCCGAGACTAGTTGCTGCTGGTAAGAAACTATAAA
Source organism: Trachelus iudaicus (assembly GCA_030142595.1). Lineage (NCBI taxonomy): Eukaryota > Metazoa > Arthropoda > Insecta > Hymenoptera > Cephidae > Trachelus > Trachelus iudaicus. The sequence goes on along the minus strand of JARQTH010000353.1, from coordinate 2,894,776 downwards.
AAAAAATTACTATAAATCTTAACAAACTTTGTTAAGATTAAAGATATTTTTTTTCAATGATCTTACATAGCCAGTATTATTATTAGAGATAAATCAAGATTTTCTCCCTGTATTTCGTTAAGAGTACTGTTGCATATTTTAGATTCACAAGTTTCTACAGAAAAATGTAATAGATACGCGTTGAGAGAATGAACAATCTTTTTATTTCACGACCCTATCGTTTAGAAACGATACTAATCTATTTTTCTACGCGTAGCCGAGAAACGAGCACAGGCAGCAGCCGCGGCCCAGATGGCTTCCGCGTCGAATACGAAAACGACGATGTCCTATACGAGCGTAATAATGACAGCGGGACGTGCGACGAAGATCGTCTCCACGAGCACGACCCAGACATTCGCTGCTAAGCTATCGGAGATCACTGCGTCGACTCACACCTCGACAACTGTCATGCAGTCCTCTCACTCTGCAGGAAACAAGCAAAAATCTCAAGCAAACACTGTGACTGTAATGTCATCCACGGCTCCAGCTACGCCTCAAACGTCACCCCAGCAAGCCGCGACCAGCACATCGCCAAAGCACTGCCGACCACTGCCTACCTTGTCAGCTCCGCCGACGATGCCCTCGCATTACTCTGGAAAATCAACTTACTCGCCTGGCTCGAACGGAGCGAATTTCACTGTTGGCCCTGTCGTCTCAAACGGATCCGACAGTACTGTGGTGTCTACGTCAGCTAGTTCTGTCCGCGTGACACCCTCGCCACCAGCCGTCTCACAGCCCCCAACCATTCAGCAACAGCAGCAGCAGCAGCAGCAACAACAACACATGCGCAGCTCTACCCCTATAGCACCCGTTATGCAGGAACAGCAGCAGCAACAGTCTAGCAACACTCCCTTGGAATATTCTCTGTTTAACGATACGTTTACAAAGGTAACTCAGCAGTCGATGTGGGGTGGCCGAGAGAACGAATCTCAGAAGGGTATGAATTTCGCGACGGTGGCTGGTGGTGGTGTCTCGGTTAATACCTCTGGAGCATCGTCGAACAAGTTCATCGATAGCGTTCCCCCGCAGGTCAGTAAATCTTGCAGTTTTATCTTGCTGACGACTCAAGGGTGCTGGACTCTAGAGCGACGTACTCATGTGGGTGTTTTTGATCTCTATACAGGTGGATGCCTCGAAGGCTCCTGGTTACAGAGGAACTGCCATGTGCTCCCCGGTCTCGAGTAAATCTAGTGGCACGAATAGCGCACCAGGAAGTACCATAGGTCGTGGTGTATCGCCTTCCGCGGTACATAATCCAATACAGCCACCGCAGTATCAATCATCTGTAAATTACAACGAACATCCGCTTCCCAATAAGCCACCCTCGAGCCTCGCTGTAGCACGTCCGTTGATGCCGCAACAGAATATGGAAATGGGGGCTGGCATGACACCATTCAACAGGCCAGTATTTCAGGGCGATCTTAGCACCAGAAATAACCCGGGTCATCAGCCCCACGTCATGCCGTCCACTTCCCAGCCGACGCTCGACGTCGGTCTCTTCAAGGGAAACAACAGCGGCTACGAGCATCCTAACGTTAACTCCAATCTTCTGAAAATGGTACCGAACGAGGGTCAGCCTGGTCATCCTCTGTTACCCTTTCATCCTCATATACAAAATTTTGCCCAGACAATGGCACAATCACCGTCAGTCAATACGACAGTCAGTATGTCCAGGCTAAATCCCAGGGCACCTGATTTCTCCAGCTCTCTTCATTTAAACAACAAACCGCAAGTGACGATGTTCAATGCCGGAACTGGTATTCATCCTAATATGTTTGCCACTGTCCCGGCACCGCCGCCATCCGCAATACAATCTAATAACTTGGCAATGGTGGGAAATTTCCCATTGGGAAAGTACCAAGCACCATCTCGCGGCACGCCCAACACTAATATCTCGACAAACGGTCAGACGCGATGGCCATTCGCACCACCTCACAACAGTTATCCTCCTCATCAAGATCCTATGATGGGTCAGATCAGTTTCTCGAATCATCTGGCGACGATGACCGGTCAGCCGGGAGGTATCGATCTGATAAGCGGTTTAGAAAATGGTGGTTCACCTGCTATGTCTCCCTCGTCGCCGGCGCAGGTCGCTCAGGAAATGAATCAACTTAAAATCGAGGATCGCAAAGTCCCACGACCGATCGGCACCGAGAGGGCGTGGAAAAATTATTCAGCTGGCATGGGACCAGGCGGTGATGCGGATTCCATGAATTGGATGCTTAACAACGAAAAGTTTGTCGGATCTTGGGCCAGTCTCGCACCTGGAATGGATAGACACCAAATGTATCGCTCGAATGCTTCATTTAATCGCATGTCCAACGTGGATGCCGAACTTCATCAGATGGTAGAGTCTACCTTCCAGGTAAGCTTATACTCGTTACTTTCGGTAGAAATTTTATACGGATACAGTTTAACAACCTCCGTCTGATGGTTTTTTCAGGGCCATTTGGACAATCAACAACCTTACCCTAATGGAAGTGCAGCTGCGCTCTCTCTGATGCCAGGATTAGCCCTGCTGCCTGGACAATTTGGATCTGCAGGATTACCGGAATTGCCTCCAAACGAATCTGCGAAAATGGAACCACCAGCATGGGGAATGTCGGACGCCGTACCAGACAAACAGCATCCGGTAAGTTTTTCAAATTCCTTTTTAATCGATACAAAAACACTCAGAAACCTTCGATCTCGTCAAGCTTATTTAAATATTTTTCTAAGTAGTCCATAAGTATTCAATCTAGCACATTCCCAAGATTTCTTCGTTAACACAGAAAATTAATTTTGTTTTTATCTATCAAAATAGTTGACAATCATGCGTAACGCCATTAAACTTCGTTTAACTGTTTTATTACCCAATCAGACACCTTGTATTTTGAAGATAAACGGATTTCTTATGCATTGAACCACGTTGAAGAAAATGGGCGTGATTAATTCAATAACTTTAATAACAAAGATCGCAACAACCCCGACGTGGATCGTGAATCAGGCCACGACGTCGTTCCCTATTAAAATCTACTATATTATTATAACCTTGCTTTCAGGGATGGAATAAATGGAGCCATTAAAATGGAAGAGCCTTTCATCGACACACAGCTTTCCTCGTATTACCTTGGACGATAATGACGAACCTGGAATACAAAAAATAGTAGTAGATGAGAAACTGGCAAACGAAAAAAGCGTTGTTTCTAGACACTACATAAATTACAATACTACCTATATTCATTGACACACAGATCCATATTACTTGTCATGCTAGGTGATAAGATGGTAAATCCTTACTACAATTTATTGCTATTATCTATTATACATATTCGATACCAGTAATTAATGAATACGGTGCCTGTCGATTAATGCAGGAACACCAGAGAGCTACGGATAATGGATTTGAGTGACGCGTTTGGTGGACGTCGATCTTACGTCATATCCGTTCTCTCTTGATCCTTTGATAGTCACACGCACCTTATCAAAGCTAATCGATAATTGATATGCTGATGATGGTGACTGTGTCATTCTGCCATTGGGATGGTCTCTACCTATCTGTCTAACTTAAATAACCTATGATACTTGCCAGACTCGTCACAATAAATTCAGATATCGTAATTATGTCGCCTTTGGCTTCTCTAGTAGCGATGTTTTGCACAACAGCTCCTTCAATCAGTGATTGACTGTTTCATCATGATCAGTAAAGCAACAAAAAAAAAAAAAAAAGAAAAAAAGAACACACACGTAACCTATAAATTTCTTTCTTTTTTTTTTCGACTTATTTATGTTGAGAGGTACCTATTATGGAATTATCTATTACTATTTGCTATAAGAATGATACAAGAAAAACAATTTGAAATACTATGAATATACCATGATTATGTAAATAATTGACTTTGTCATGAAATTCCGATTACTTTCCAACGCTGCGAAGGGATACCGAAGGGGTCGGACTTTATTTTCAAGTTCGATAGGCTTCCTATTCCCAGCCGTCGCGGTTATTGCAATTGCTTCTTTCCTCGCACCGCCGCGTGCTCATTTTCTCACTGACAGATGAAATTCGTCTCATTATTGTACTTTTCCACCTTTTGTCACGTTTTACAGAAGCGTCATGGTTGCTTGACTCCTCATGATTATCATCGTCATTCACGCGTACGATAAAGCTGTTTTTTTTTTTTCTTTACCGCTTTCTTTCCTTACTCAAGTAATATCTTTCTTCGCCGGTCACACTTCTGACCCAGGGCCACACGAAACACATTTCTCTTCGGACACTGATCTCCCGTGGTAATCTCTCTGTTTTTAATATCGTCTTTCTATTACAATTACCTGGACAAATATTGAACTCGAGCGAACGCCGTATTCTTTGTCTACGACACAGCTTTGCAATAGCTTAACGTTAGATCCTCGAGTACCCAGGAGAAACTCGAAAACAATTATCAAAAGCCATCTTCGAAGGTTTCATCCTCGGCACGTAAGCATAAGCGATTCTTGTTACCCGTTGTCGTACAATATTTCACCAACGGACGAAGTTACTTGTACCCGGAGTAAGGAAGAAAGAAAGTCAGGCGCCTAAGGGTCGCGCGGGGATAGCTGTAAAAGTCACCAGAGGAAAAGACAAAAACGAGAGAAACTGAGACATTATCCTCTGAGTTTCGAGAGCCGATGATACCTGTACGAGGGATGACGCGCAATTAATTAATTAATAAAGACGATGCCTGGCGTTAAACGTTCCTCGAGATGTCTTATCGCCGATCGTCCGCTGCTAAGACGCACGATAACAGGTTTTATACCTGACGTTCGTATAACGAAAAAGGAGACTCCGAGGGGATGACTATACCGAAGCACACACAGATATAGATATATATAACCCATAGGGGGATATCTTTAACAATTATGAAAAAAGATAAGAAAAGAAACACTTTAAACGAAGCGGAATAACAAAAGCACATAAACCACCAGTCTCCTTCATTTTGTAATGTCACCGTGAAATTCATAAAGTTTATCGCGCTTTGCCAGTGATTGACGCGCCCGGAGACTTTACCCGTGAACAATTAGTATACAGGCGATTTTGTAGTAAGTATTTTTTATGGAGAAAACAGCGATAGAGAGAAAACTGAAAAAAAAAAGAAGACGTAACGAACGACGTTCACAGTGAGACACGCGTTTACGCATGGGGCAGGCACGCTGAACTATTGCGAGGGAGAATAGAAATAATTCGCGAAATTCGACTTTGAAGTAATCGTTGGGAAAAAGTTATTGCCCGACTACGGATTGTGTTATCGATATAATATATATATATATATATATATATATATATATATATATATATATATATTGTACCGAAAATTATTCGGGTCAATGAATCACTATTTCATTGTTAAGAGGGTAGAGCGAGCCGCCGACACAGCATATAATTTTGTGCATTCTTAGCTGGAGTACTATATATATCTATATATTTTACGTGTATATGTATATATATAATACTGCTATGGCTATGGTGGTAATAACGTTTATTATTATATTATGGATTATTATTACAACACACGTAAATATAGAGAGGATATATAGAGAAAAGAACAAAAAAAAAGTCTACTTTTACTGCTCTTGGCTTGAGCGGTAGGTAATGAATTACTATGTACACTATACAGTCGATTATATATATATATATATATAAGTATATATATATAATGTTCATTTATATTGAACATTTGGGAATCTTGCATCAATCGCGTGGGGATTTTAGCAAGTGTTCAATGCGTATAGCGACCGACGACGCTGACGACTACGACGCTATAATTGAAACGGTTCCCAAATAATGTGACTCGATCTTTTTTTTTCATTTTTTTTTTTTCATTTCACTTTGGCTCGTGGAAAATCATATACGAGCGCCCTTTGATGTGTATTCCAGGGAGCGCTTCAATTATTCTCGATATGAATGGTACATTGTTATAATTTAAAGCCTATTTTCAAATTTGATTTATGATAACTGCGATATATGATATAAAACTATTATATGACATATAACAATAAAGCAAATAAATGAATATAAATGGCGGGAGTGGATGATTCATATATATGTATTATGGGACTATATATATATATATATATATATATATATGACTCGGGAAGACTTTTTGAAATGATTCAGGTGATCGAGGATTGTTTGCGATTAAATTACGTTTCTTTATTTTACTTTCGGTGTTCAGGTGTGGAATTATAAGCGTGCACGGAGTGTAGGTCCATCCTTAGATTATACGCATGAATCATCATCATCGTCATTATTGATCAGAGTTATTGGAAACAGACAATCACGAAATTATTGAGTTTTTTTTTAATTTAAGATTGATAATCGGCCCTTTGTACTATATTGTGAATTTTTATGTCCTGGATATATCTTTGCGCTATATATCTTTGTCTATTGGGATCTTTCTTGAGATAACTATAAGCTAGCAACGTATCGGATATAAATAGCGTACTCTTGAGTTATTCTCATTCTTAATATAGCTTGTGAGCAGTTTGAAATTCCAACGGGTCGAATAACCGGTGGAAATTTACCGTTCATCGAATTAGGAATGGCGCTGAGTGACGGATTTCTTCGTTACTAAAATTCGAAGCGTCTCTCTTTGATGTTTGTGCTTGTTTCCGGTGGAGAGAATTGTAATTTGTTCTTGGGCTCGGGCGGACAGTTATCGACCGATGTGGATGGTGTCAGGAGTCATTGGATTCGCGGGAAGGAGCCATAGTTCGAATTCGCCTTTGGAACACGCCGTCGTTGATCACTTCGGTCAAGTGGACATTCCCGGATGAGTGCTTTACTGAAATCCTTTCCAGATGTATGTGCACGCAGGTTTCTCCATAGAAATTTCTCCTGCAGGGCCTACATCTGGATTTCTGTGGCATGCGATGTGACTGCAAGGTCTCGGTCGTTGGTACTTTTCCAGTTTCGTTTTCCTATTCTCGGATGACTTTTATTCGTGGAATGGACAATATCTACTTGTATCTGGTTTGAATTCGCGCGTATTATTAGTACTACTTCGAATTTCCAGGTGGCGTCGATGTAGCTACGTTATAAAATTCTGAATGTGCTGCCGCCTATCGGCGATTAATGATATTAAAGTTACTTTGGATGGTCGCCGAATCGCTTTGTTGCAGTTCGAGCTTGAAGTTTGTACTCTGGCAGTTTGTTTTTGACAGCTGTCTTTGTATGAAATCTGATGGAATCGTTACTATACTTGCGGGGACGGATTATTGCTTTTGTAGTGTAGTTTATTTATTTTCGTAAATTACTTCCTAACGGTAGGAATTTATCGTTTTACGTATTGTGCTTTTGACGTGATGTTGAATCAAAATCATCCGATTTTGAACTCTATTGATACTTATATAGAACCTCTTTTGAAACGGGTGCTACAAACTCAAAGACTAGGTAAGACAGGTTTTTTAAAATTAGTAATTTATTGGTTTTGCGTTTAAAGTTTTGTTGCTTTATTGGCTCCTGAATATTTTTGTTTTAGGAGTATGCTGCGGTACTATAGAACTGAACTCTGTAAGCTCCAGTTGTGGGAAGGCCAAGGCAGATCGTTTTAATTTGTCTATACCGTATGCAGGCCAGAGTCTGAACTGGAGCATTTTATTCGATTCGCAATGTCCAGGTTTAGGACCAGATTTTATGTTTGGCGATGAGACATTTTTAGCTGATCCGGATGCTGATACTTTAGCCACTCATGTTCCTAGTCTTGCTAAATGGAATCCTGCCGATGCAAATTCCTTACTTAGGGTTCTCAGTGAGCTCTTTTGGTATTACAAGAAACATCAAGTATGCAAAATTTATATTATATGCAAAGACTATCATTGATAGATTGATAAAATTAATATTGCAATTTTCATATTCCTCTTTCAGATAGATCTACTTGAGAAACAAGGCGACAGATTACAATTAGAATACAGTACACTGGTCGGAGAAACAGAAATATGTGCAGAGGATGTAGAAATGATTTTATTACCGTCCGGTACCAGACCAACAGAAGCACGTTTCCTTATCAGAATGGCAATGGATTTCTCTCAATTACCAGCACGAAGCAATCAATCCAGAAATGATGCTGCGATGCTACTGGTTACTTTTCATGGTCAGGATTGGAATCACATAATACCACAGCTTTATCTATCAAAAAGTTTGGAGGAAGCATTTGGTGGTCCATCTGCACTTCACATTCCGCCGTTTCCCCCAGACAAATATTTAATGGATTATGTACCAGAGGTTAAGAAATTTATAAGTGAAAAGGTATATTCAATATCATTAGGATTTCGTAATCCAAAAATTGTTTGAACGAAATACCTGATAACTTTTTTTTTCGTAATCCAGATAAACTTTCTCGCCCTATGCTTTGAGAGGAAGAAGAGCTTCGTCACCGTATTGCTATTACTACAACGTGGTAGCATCGTCGAATACGATGCTATAGAGTTCAGTTATATCTCTATCTTATTAGAGCATCGTGACTTTTATTTCCTGGTTCACTTCAGGCTTCCTCCTGCATTCCCAAAGGAGCAGCCATTTATAACACTGCAATCCGTATATCACATGACGTCTCAGGGTAAACTATACAGTCAAATTGTTGAAGACTTCCCATTCAGTCCTCGCTGGGAACCCCTGCAAATGGTTACCAAAGCACTGGCACATATTATAGATAACGAGGTTCAAAAGTTTCAGACAAACTCCATAAGGAGCAGCCACTTCTAATTTTTCTACTTCATGATATCAATTTATTACTTGTTACACGCTCATACTTTATGCATACGAATTGCATTAGATTACTGATCTACGTAAAGTTTGTAAATGATTTGTTTAAAAAGAAGCATAATGTATATATAATATAGGCCTTTCGCAGCTAAATCTTCATTTATTATTCAATTATACAATGGGATGTCTTCAAAGGTTGCTTTGACTAAATTTTATTAATACGTACCAGGAATATGTCCTTACGTAATCTCAATTTTCCCTGATGAACATTCATCATGCATATCTTACGTACCACTATAGTTTTTTACAGGTAGAGTATTTCATTCATCGAATAGAATGTTACTGATCGTCTTTGTCTATTTTGAATAATCAGATAATAAATAATGTACGACGCCTTGTGAAATATGAAAATCCTGTCATTCTCCTCTGTGCTGCGTAACAAAGTATAAAAATGATATTCAATTGTGCATCTCCTATGTTTGTCGGATGCATTGCAAAGCGTCTTCCTCCGTAGACCCATAATGCTGCTATATACGTAAGGATGCGATGATAATGACCTGAGTATAGATAGTAATTGAATAACGATATATCAAGTTATAATATTGGTAATATCAATAAAAAAAAAGAAGATAGGATACTCAATGACTGGACACGATATGCATAAGGTACAATTATCATTTATAAATTTAAATTTACAAGGCTTATCATAGTATAGATTTAATTTTAATATTAAAATAAACTTACAGAGCATAACACTATATTGAATATTCAAATGGCCTACATTCGACCCTTGCACTGCCAATAAAAGACAGAAAAAGAAAAAACATCCGAACGGAACATCCACGTGCAATAATAAAACTCACTTTGAAAGAATAAAAACAAAAATTGTTGGCTATGCTTTTGCCACTCAGTAAAAGAAAGGATTTTTTGTGGCAAGAATCTTGGAAAAGAATGACATGCTCATCTGCAGTCTCTGCAGCTTCGAAGGATGACCAATGAAAGGGTTGAATGAGCTGCGTAAGAGAAGTTGACAGTAATGTTAATCAACCTTTCGACAAGTGCCCTGGCATTCGTACTCAGAAGATCTATCCCTGCTGTGTACAGTAGTGTCCTATGCATTCGTACTTAAGTAACAACTAATATCTTAATGTTAAACGTTCTGCTGCAAATCGAAAAGTAAATCAATACGATAATCCATGAGAAATACAGCAATAAATTATATAAACGAATAAATATATATCAAAATATGCGCTCGGTGTCAGATAAATCCGGCCACGTGATCGCTGTTAAAGAAATCCTCCTTTATTCGACGCGCGTAGCCTTGCCTCTGTTCCCGTGGCTGTTGAACAACATTTACTTTCAACAAAATGATACTTGTAACATGCCGATCAGGACGAGCTCAGTTCGAGTTTCACAGTGGGATCCTCGAGTACCGGGAACAGCAGCTCATTCTTAATTTCCACGGCTTCCGCGTCGGACAGTTTTAGGAACTTGATCACCTTGTCGGTAGCCGCTATTCCGCAGCTGCTTACTTCGTTCTGCGATAGAGGCAACGCGGATACAATTATGATTACTTATAACGCCAAAGACATTAAATATTCTCAATATATATATATATATATATCAAAGGCATAATTACCGATGCTGTTAAATTCATGAAATTGAAAAACTTCTGCAGTACGGTCACCATCGTGGCGAAAGTGTTGTCCGGAAGTCTGTTGCGAACCAGAGACTCGTAATCCTGCAAGATCGTTAAACGGCATTTCATTGATACCGATTACGTTATCAATAAATAATAAACGTGTAAAGTGTACCTTGTTATCCATAACTAAATAACCCAGTAAAAGCACTACGTATGCACCTATCAAAGTGTGTTCCATGTGCCGACCTGCTTTCTGCAATACTAAAGTCCAGAGAGTCGAGTATAATACTTTTGTAATAAAATTATTAATCGTATAGTCCATATAATCTTTTGACAATCGGTACGTACGCTTTGTAACAGTCTCCTCGATAAATTCCTCTTGGGACTTGGTGGTCGTCGACACCGTTTCTGTTTGTTCGGAATCTTTTTTCCCGTCAAGAATGGCGTCGGTTTTTTGTTCCTCGGCACGCGCAAGCTCCTCTTGTTTGTAAAAGAGATCGATTAGGGCCTCCACGCCGCTCTCGCCGGACACTGCAATGACGTTACGAGAATGTTGATGGAACGAAGCATAAAACGCTAATTATGGTGTTGGATAAAATCAATAATTTCGATTACCGTCAAATACATTTTCCACGGTGGGCGGCGCCTTGGATTCAATGAGAAGCTTCTTATTATCGTCGCACTGCTCCACCAGATTTATCAGAAGAATCAGAGCCAGCATCATCATGTCGAATCGTTTCTCCTCCGGAAGAGAGTCTGGCACGCGTAACAAGAGATACAAGCTGCATTCTACGACACCGGCTTGGGATCCGACTGCTTGGCTACCAAAGGCTATAAGAGAATCATTTGATAGATTAGAAATCAAATTTGTCTCCTGGCCAATGCTACAGCAGTTGTTATAAAACAGGATGGCCTTACATTGCCTATTAAATCGATGCGTTAGATTGATGAGAACTTTGATGATAGCAAATAGACACTCCCGCACCACAGCACCGGTAGAGCTCTTGTCACTGGGATCTATGGTTGGGTAAATGGGAATCTCGTGGCCACAGAGATGATAAAGACTGGCCAGGGTGCTTACCAGGACACCGTTATCGTACTTCAGCAAGTACACTTGGTTTTCCTCGTTCATGTGTGTAACCTGATATGAATAAAAAAATAATAACAACGCTTGATCTATAACAGTGTATCACACACGGTGATCGATAGTAGGAATAAATGTTACGCGGCTGCTTTGACTTTAGAGAACACTTACATTTTCTAAAACTCTTAAACATCTATCAACTTTACGTAGTTGGTCCAGCAGAGGATCAGTCCAGCCAGATCGTGGAACGTTACTGGCATAAATATGGCGATGGCATTCTCGAATAGTCTTGACAATATGTTCAAGACCTCCTAGCTCTCTTAGTTCCTCCTTGAACCATTCTCCAGCTCGTCTTGACGTCAAGCTAAGAAGCGTTTCCATGGCCAATTGGCCAACCTATTAAAAAAAAAAAAAAAAAAGAAGATATTAGTGGTAAGAATAAATAATAGTGTGTGCAGTATTGATTGATATTCGATTAAAAAACTCACTGTAATATTATCAAGATTCAGGTGCTTTGCGTGTCCCTGAGCTTGTATGTCTGCGCAAAGCTGTCGGACTTTTTCTTTATTTTTCAATAACTCAGCTCTACTGAGTCCACAATCGTCGAGGGCGTTCTTGTGACTTGCGTCAGATTCTAATAAGCTTAGCATCAGTTCTAAGCAGTCGCGATCCAGATCCATTGCTAAACGATCTTGGCTTAAGACAAACATCACTGTTGCTGTGCACAAGCCAAGACTCTGTAAGAGAAGAACGGGGTTTCATTTGTGTATTACATTGGCTTTGCTTTCATTGGAATAATCTTGTTATTCTAGTAACCTGATCCTTAGTTGCATCGTGCAGAGCTTTGAAGAATTTCGCCACTGTGCCATGAGCACGAACGTGCATACGGAATGCAGGAGCCATGCATTTACTGGCCAATCGTATAGCCGAAAGGCAACGCGTAGCATTAGGATTGTTTTCCCTCAAAGTATCCAGAATATATTCCACGTCGTCGTTGAACTCTTGGAATTCACCACTCTCTTGGATCTGATGAGCTTTCTTAACATTCTTGACAACAGTGTAGAACTGAAAGAGTAGGGCGACGCGATTGATTATTAAATTATATAAGTAATAAAATTGCTTAGATAATGATACTGTATAAATGTGCTTACTCCTTTGACTTTCTTGCCGCATCGAATACTAGTTATAGCTTCAGTTTCATCGGTAAAGTCCATATCAGTCTCAGGATAAGTCACTACTCGAGTTAATTGGGAAGGTTCGAACTCTTCCTCGTAAGCAACCGGTCCAGCACTCGTGTGCGAGCTGGAAGCTGCATTTTGTACGTTACTACCAGTACCGGATGTATCAGCAGGGTTGGTTTCCTTATCGCTATCACACCATTTGTGTTTATACAGCGCACGTCTTTTATTTCCGTTCGTTGCACCAGTCGAACGGCTTTTGAAGATACTGCCTTTCTTGGTAACGGGTTTGGTCATCATATTGGTCGGCGGTACGGATGATGGTTGTGATTCTGGAATTGGACTTGGAGCATTCATAGGAGTCTCGCTCTCGGTATTTCCATTGGGACCTTCGCTGTCATCGCTACCAGAGAACCAGTCCTGGTCCACCAATGTCTTGGCAGCAGCCAATTCGTTGTCTACGACAGGCGCTAGTGGCTCTGGCTGTGATTCTTCTTCTTTTATTTCTGTCTTAACTTCCTCCTTGATATTTATCTCCTTCTTCAATACTTCAAACGTGGGCAAATCTATGGAACAGTGTTCCACTTCGTCGGCTATACTTTCAGTTGTATCCACCTTTGGTTCCAGCTTGGTATCAACGTCACTAGAGAGTATATCAATCAGTTCCTGAGTCGTGGTTGGCAGTGGTTGATCACGCCCTATCAGCGGTTCTACCGTGGGCTGTTTTTCATAACTCGTGTTGCAGTCAGTCTTGACGATATCGTAATGTGTTATGAGGGTGTTATTAGAGTCAGTAACAGATTTGCGCAGAGTCAATGAGAGTCCGGAGCTATGAGAATTCGGTGTGGTTGGAGTAGACGGGGTGGTTGACGTAGTGGGTGTCAAGTCCAGATGAAGATTCTTAGCACGGCTACGTGTTGTTCGGCGCATATCAGAATTATCTAACGGTATAGAGACAGTAGTGACTACTGGTTGCTGACAGGAACGCGTCTCTCTTGCTTTGAGATCCAATTTCGGCGATACTTCCGGACTGAAAGATTGACGCTCCACGTCCATCTTAATAGGACTCGACTGAGGTGTCGTGATCCTGTACGTTTCTGGTTCAGATTCTTGGCTCTCCTGGGTATCTGTGCAGACCAGTCGGGATGTTCCTTTACATATTCTCAATACTATTGGCGGTTTTGCATCCTCGCGATTGGTCGTCTCCAAGCTCGTGCCACTGTCCGAAACTTCGCTGATTTTCTTTACAGGTGTGTAAGACGGTTTTGGCAATAGCTGTTTGGGTGGCGGTTGCTGAAGTTGTTGCTGTGGCTGTGGCTGCAGCTGCTGTTGCAATTGTTGTTGTTGTTGTTGTTGCTGTTGCTGTTGCTGCTGCTGCTGCTGCTGCTGCTGCTTTGGAGGACGAGATCGTCCATACTGTGAATCAGGTACTTGTCGATAGATAGCCGCATCCACACGTAGTTCCTCTGCCACGGGAGGGGCATTTCGGCTTTTGAAGAATTTCTTCGGCTTTACTACTGGTGCCGGTGCGGCATCCGGTTTAGCATCGGGATCTGCTTCGAATGAGAAAGGATCCTTTCCGGAATTAACACGAGCATTCTGATTTCCGTAATCAAGCTTCATTTTCTTTGCTCCATATGTGTTGTGAATTTCATCTCTTCTTCCTGAAATTATGAAATGAGAAACCTGCTTCATCGTGTACAATGTGTTGCATTGATGTTTGCTAGGGATACGTACAATTATATTTTTATACTATAGACATTGAACTATTTAAAAGTAAATAATCATATCAATTTGTGTTTCTTACTAAAGATAGGAAACACATGCCGCAAGTTTACTTTACAATCTTTTTCTTTTCAATGATAAGATAACCCATTTTTTTTTTTGAGCGTATAAGAAATTTGAATTTTGTTGTGAGCATGCTAATCATGTGTATAAACAAATATTTTTTATTTTGTAGCTTCTGCTGGCAACCTTCCAAATTATCACTTCCTGTATAATGAAATTAGTACATATTGCACTTCTGGTGTATACTTGAAACATTTTTTATATGGATATATTGTATCTAATATTAGGTTTCAATTTAACGATTATATTTATACAGTAGATATGTGCTACTTTGGAAAATACATTTAAAAAAAGACAGATTGCAGATATTTTTAAAATGTTGGACTGATTATCAGTGTAACAACAATAGACTGCAAATATAGCAGAGTTAACAGTTAGCAGACTTCGACTGCAATATATGATAATGTGGTATTTCCACATTTATCAGGATATAAAACAGTGTAAATGAAATTATTATCAGTAAGAAGTAATGGAGAATTACTATCATCTTTCTCTTCAGAGAAACATTTCTTGAAAATATAATGTTATGTCATTATCATTGAAGGCAAAAGTATAGAATATAAAAACAGTGAAACAAACCATTCTACCATTATTCAAGTATTAAAGTTATTACTCATGTGCCATTAGCTATATCATTGTATTACAGTGTTTATAATTCTTGACATATATGAATGATAATTAAACATAATTAAGTTAACAGCGATTTAAATGGCAAGGATACATTGTACAGAAACATTGATAAGAAAATTTTACTTATTTATTTCTTAACACAAATGATATACTATATCATTGCAGAAGAAGCGTAAAGATAACATAATTAATGTGTGAGCTTACCATTGATGTTGGTGCTTCTGATCGATGTGAAGGAAGTAATACCCCATTTTCCAACAGTTCCTGCAGACTTGGCAGCGGATGGTCTGTTACTGTTTTCCCTGAAGAGCTTGTCGAACTGAATGCTAGCTGGTGTCACACTACTCACCTTACGACTATATGATTTAGTATAGCTACGTGACGTCATTTTCGTATTCTATCTGTCTCATAAACGTTCTGCATTCCAAATGATACAGGCAATAGAAACAACTGTCCTTCTCATAATTTTGAAGTCTCTGGGGTCACACTCTTGAAACGCCAAGCCAGAACGATGGAGACGCAGGGCGTAAGGTAAAATAAACCTGACCAAGACAGAGTACCAGCGCCTAATGCGTCCACACGTGAAAATGCCACAGCACGACGCAATCACCAAGCAGCTAATACAACCGAATAGAATCTACGGAACATATGAAGGAAACAAACGCCATGTTCATTCGCTCTCTCCTTCGATGCACAATATTACGGAGAACCGTTTTTCCTTCCGACTGATGAACACGCGTGTTACTTTCATATTATACGATTAACCAGTGTCCTCACTTGCCCTCGAATATTCTATTTCATACAAGGCTACATGAATTTAATTAGAAATATTAATCATAACATGATCTTTGCCATCTGTCGATGTTTTTCGTTCAGACTCTGATACATATAAGCACAAGAGGTACACTACTGGCACAATAATAACGCGACTGCACAGCATAGTCAGTAGGTAGAGCCACAAGGAACAGCTGTTTTATCAAAGGAGGCTTGTCCAAGTATTTATTTCTTACGTTTCTCTGCGTTACATTAGATTCTTCAATTATTGGACAATCCGTTACTCTCATTTACATATTACAATCTGATCGAATATTAATTTACTATGTTTATACATTAGTTTTGCATATTTGTACGCAATTTTTATTTCATCAAAAGCAAGTTATTCGTGTGGCAGAAGACACCAGCGATATTTGTGTAATTTCTTTTTCCTCTAAGATCAATATTTGCATGAGAATTCGGCATAAGAATTAAATGATTCATATTAGATTTGTTGGAATACTATAATAATAATGAGTTGCGTTACGTTATTCTTTTACTGTCATCTTCATTCGACTTTGGTATACTTTCTATCGAAGGATTTGTCACGTACTGTTCAATGCAAAAGCTGATTGAGCTATTTAAAAAAAAACTATTAGTACTTTTTTGTTTCAATATTTGACAAGAGAAAGTACTAATGGTATATGTTATTGAAGCATGATTTATGTATTTATTGTTTGAAGGTATATTGATGTTCTATAAGTAATGAGAAAGAAATAGTTTGTTTTTAAATGATACAGACTCATTTGATGTTAAAAATAATTATACAAATTATTGGTTATTATTATGTGTATACAGTTATTTTGTATGATAACTGTATCGTATACACTTTTCAGAATAGGTGGTTATTGAAGTAAGACTATTGTATTTAATTGTACAAAAATGGAAGAATGTGGCAATGGAACTTGTTTTGCAATGTGTCCTGAGAAAGAACGATGGATGTGAGTTTATTTATTTTTGGGTTCATGAATTGTTTAACTAGAATTTCAATGGATTTAAATGTGCCTAGGAGAGAACGAGAAGGATTGTTACACGTTTTTGAAATGGATGAAAAGACGAAAAATTCAAGAAAGCCTAAGGCTGATCCTTCTAAGATTATAAAATGTTTCAATCGACCAGCAGCAGGTCAACTTATGGCTGATCCGAGTCAACTTCGTCCTGCACCAACATTACTATTAACTACACGATACCTTCTTACAAAGTACTTATTACCTGAAATAGCTTATTGACTTTATGTATATTTTACATGGATGTTAATTAATTTTAAGGATTGTTACACGTCGTGACCGGGATTGGGCGTTTATATATGATTTTATATTTGAT
Organism: Trachelus iudaicus; assembly: GCA_030142595.1. NCBI lineage: Eukaryota > Metazoa > Arthropoda > Insecta > Hymenoptera > Cephidae > Trachelus > Trachelus iudaicus. The sequence goes on along the minus strand of JARQTH010000353.1, from coordinate 2,877,503 downwards.
CGATTAAGAGCTATAAGACAAGATATTATTATTCAGAGAATAGGCGTGATACAGAGCATTGAGATATTACTGCCAATTGTCCGGTTTCACGTTTATGCTTCACAAAGGTAAAACAAATCTCTTAAATTTTACAGTAGATTACTCATACTTTGTTGTTTATAGGCTCTGCGAAAGAAAAATCTCAGAATTCGATAAAAAAATTAATAATCAACATTTATTGGAATGCCTGCAACGTTTACTCGTACTGTATGAAGAATTAGATAGATTGTTATATCGGAAAGATTGTGATGTTAATACAAGCATGGATATGTTATCCGTAACTGAGGATAGACAACAAATGGAAGCTATATATATTTTATTACATCTCGGTAATATTACGGTATTGAACAGAGTTCTATCCCTTCCTAAAAGATACAGATAAGTTTTATTTAGCATATGCAATTAATAATATATTATATACGATCATGAGATTTATTAATTATAAATTTGCCTGCAGGTCTAGGGATATTGAATTAGCTTTGAAAATATCTGTTTCATGGCATTTGAAAAATTATGTTCGCACTTGTCGTTTGATACAAGAACTTCCTCCATTATTGGCTTGCGCCGTTCTGTGCAACATGCCGAAAATAAGAAGGTAATGACAATACATTAATTACATTAATGATGTTACTAAATTCATAATTTTAGACACGCCTTGGCAATCATGAGTTCAGGATACAACAGTAAAATATTGACATTTCCTGGCATTAAATTACAAGAAATTTTGTTATACAATGACATAAATAACATTCGGGCAGACTGTGGATTATTCGGTTTGACATTCACAAATGAGAATGTTCAATTCCAGAAAGCAAGTTTTAATGAAAAGCAAGTACTGGTAAGATACTTTTTTAAATGATTTATTGGTTGTACAACCGTATCACTACATTATTCGATTCTTCGCAGGCAAATTCAGAGATGTACTTTAGCGTACCAGTACTACAGGATTTTCTACCTCGGATACTTTTTGAATGTACTTAAATCACATCATCGAAATCACCATAATAAATGGCATATTGAATTATATTAGAAAAGCATTTTATATATTTTGTATTATTAATAAAACATGCAATTCCACATACATAGAATTATTCAATGTTTTTTATATCATATTAGACGACCATGTACGTTCTTAAATAATACCTGAAACACTGTTCTAATCTATCAAGTCATCTCATAAGTAATGCGCTTTTCAGCTGTTAGTGCATTATTGGAAAAAAACCACATTAGTTATGGGATGACCTGACATAACATAAAAATACAATTAAGATCAATATTTTACTGAGAATCACTGGACGAACTACTGGAAGAATCTGTAGACATAACTTCCACGTCTTCCGTTTCTTGTTTGTGGGTGTTCATGGCAACACTGCCCTGTCCTCCCATACTCATATGAATTTCCCCAGAAGGATGCCAAGCAAACTGATTTGCCTGTGAGACAGGTGGTTCTGCAAGAGTAATAGAATTTTATAAAGTTGTATATATTTTAAAGACAATTTAATATATATTATGTTTCTTACCTCCTGCGGGATGACCTGTTCTATGAAGGTCTGAGGTAATTCCTGGATGAGATCCAAGAAGTTGTCCATTTAAAGGAAGATCGCTTTGCCTCCCCAAGTAACCCAATCTCATTTCGATGTCTGTAAAAAGAATTGACAATAAAATGCATCCTACTATATACAACAATGTACGACAGTATAAAACTAAAAACCTGTTGGATATGGTCGCCGAGGATCTCCTTGTTGCCACGTAAGTGGTGCACAGACTGCATTCGATGCACTAATCCTGTGAGCAAACTTAATGAGTTCTTCCGAAGGAACAGGTCTCTTATTTGCACGCGCAATAGACTGCAATTTCTGTTTTGCCTGGTAGATAGCAGTAGCAAGAATTTGCTCAGCTTCTTTCAACTGTCTTTGCAACTGTTGAATGTCCTGATCCTGCCTTTCGACTTCAGCTTTTAAAGCTTCCATTTTCAAATTTATTTTGGCTTGCTCAGCAGCTCGCTTCAATGTTGATTTCAATTCGTTGTCCTTTGCTACCAAAAGTTCTGTCAATTGTGCATGTTCAGTACTTGATAGCTTCAAGTGTTTCTGTGCTATTGTGTTCTCAATTAGCTCCCTGCAGTTATAAACAATATTTACATATTAAAGTATCCTATGATATTCAAAATTATCTACCCCAATTATTACCTTAATTAGAAAAATAAAACCGTATACATTTTTACATAACTTACTTGGCTATTAATTCAATATCATCCACTAAAGATAGAAGAACCTCTCGGGTACTCTTACTCGTCGACATTTTTAATATCACTCAAAATTTACTAAAGAAATAACATCTGTTTAAACGAGTTTAAAAATCTGCGGCATAACCTGCTCCAGAAGCGTCAAACATTCGCCGACATATTGTCATTAGCAAACAGATACCTCACTACTTTACTGACTGAGCACCAGATAACCCGAACTGTAAATATTGAAGCAACAGTAGATTACGTGATATTTTAGATAAATTCTTAAATGCATGTTTACAGCTGTTTATATCATATGACTTACAAAAATTACAAAGTATAAAAGAAACTACCTTATCCCCTTGCTTTCATATTGTTACCTATGCCTGTTAAAATTTAAAGAAAATAAGCCTCGCCTCGTATTATTATTCAAACGTTCCCCGGGTTTCATACGTTCGCAGGGTTCCTGAAACCCAACAGTAGAAGATAAGGGTTAATTTAATGTTCAGAAATGTAAATATAAAATAATATAATCACAAACTAAAGAGACTACTGACTGCTACTGACACATCTCCTTTACGAGGAGGAAGCCATCAGAAAAGAATAAGAGTTGAAGAGACGTCGTCAAAACATGTGGACTTACAATAATTCTATCAAAATAAAATAACAGAATCCTACAACGCAATGTTATTTAATCATGCATCAGTAAATTCTGAAAAATTCCACCCGAACAGTCATTACGCTTGTCGTGATTTATACGAATATATTAATTTCAGTTGGTTGTGCCAAAAGAAATAGTAGGTACAAAATAATGTTTGATTATTTACCCTAACATTGACCTGCTGGATAATTACAATGAAGAATAACGAATTTACTGCCAGTTGGCGTGAGAAGAACGGCAAAAATTTATGGCAGTCACAATTACATGCAGAACGGGTAAAAGTTTCATTGAGGACAAATATACATACGTACGTAACAGCCATACACAAAGTCCATCGCCCGGTGTCTCTCAAGGTAACTCTTGGTCATTTATTACAGTAGCATAACGTATACACGGCCATCGGTGAGCCGCCATGATTGTTCCTTGTATTCCAACTCCCTTTGCTCCTTAAGAATTTAATTTAAGGTATGTGTCATAAAACAGTATTTACATTGAAACAATATGCACAATTATTCCAACGTATAGCAATAACGTTGTGTTACATATTCATCAGTTCGGAAAGTCGCTCCGATCCATTAATATCACAAGGTCAATCATCATCTGACGATACATTATATCCATAAAGCATATCAGCATACTGTTTATTAGCATTAGTTGCATAACGAGAAAGAAGCCACGTCATGTGGTATAATTTTTTTTAAATAATAAATATAGTCCAGTGAAATACTTTTTGCATATAAAATAAAAATTCCTATGTCTCACAAAAATGAATCTGGCAACAAAGTATATAGGTAGTCTTGTATTATTGTCTTGTTGTCTTCTACTTTAGGTTTGCACTTTGAGAAAAGAATTTAAATTGAAATTAAATCGGGTAACCGACTGAATGATAATTGTCTTTGATTGATGGTATACTTTATATTTTTTTTTATTAGGAGTTTTGTTAGCTAAATAACACAGAAGGATCCCGCAGGATTTAAATCATGCAAGGTATTTATCTTTACTTGATAATGATTATTGTCTTGCGGACGCTATTGTATGTTTTATCTGTTTTCAGACTGACGTCTGTTAAACGTTAGTGGCGGGAGTCTTTTTGTATCGAGAAGGAGAAGGTCTGTGTGTAAAACAATGTAATTGACAAGTCAGTCAACCGTGAAACTTCTCAAAGCAAACGATGACACTGTCATTGATCAATGTCTGGGTCTGAACTAGTAGAATGTGCTAAGAGTGTGTGAAAGTTGATGATTTTATATTTTTCAATGAATTGCTGTTCTATTGGACGAAACACAGGTGTGTACGCATTTTATATTTTTTCTTCATTTTTGTTCACGCGTCAGTTTCCCTGCTGTTTATCATATCTGAAGATTCTCTTTCGCAAACATCCCTTTAAATAAAATAACTGTCAATACGGTTAAATATATGATATAGGTATCGTAAGTATCTATAGTACGATGCGACTATTCTTCAGTGTGTCGTGTGATTTAATCAACATAAAGAAGACGTATTTCCCACATTCGTCTTTCCATTGAGTAATTACGATAATTAGGATTCTTTAAGGTCTTCATTATTTATCTTTTGATACGCACCGAATGAATTACATATGTTAACAAAAAATACGATTACATGATGTTAAGAAATTAACACCGATTATTTGACAATACCGTGTTTGCATATGGAACCAGTTTGCGGTATATTATTTTGGTGATTTGGCGTAATTCGACCTTCCAATCGAATTCTAATAACCTGAATTTCGTGGGCAGTTTGTAGTAGTAAGTTTGATAGATTGATGAAAATAATTAGAATTACAAATTTATACGAATTCTCATGAAATATAGTCTCAATGTTCTTACGTAAAAGGTCATTGATGGCTCCGCTTACAAAAATCGACTTCATATCGCTTTTATCCGTGGAAAGTAAGCATGCAAATATAGGTTGCAGATTACTGGCATAAGATAGCGTGTAAATTGTTGTGGAATTACGTAAATAGGTAAAACAAGCCAGCATAAAGAGCGTATGCAATACCATAGCAATGCCCATCACGAGGACGATTAGCCTGAACGAAGTTGCCTTGACTCGAAGTGAATTTCAACACGTCCTTATTGAAAGTGCGTGGAAATTTTTGCAAATCATTATCGCTGTCACTCCGCATAGTACCTGGCACATTATACCTAGCTCGATCCACATATGTATTTATATATGATATATGTAGGTGCATAGTCCATGATAATAATGAGCCAAAGATCGTCTAATTATTGAATGACAATACGAAGGTATTTTTGTCTCTGGTAGAACGGCTGTTCAAAATATATTTTTCCTTCACTTTTGACAGTCCTTGAAACAAACAGGTACGTTATAAAGTCATCTTTGTTAATTAGATGATTCCATAAAACTACTTTGAGTCTTTCATCCTGTTTATTAATACTTGTTTTCACTGCCTCGTATAGGCTGGATCAATGTTATAGACTTTCTCTAAACAACCGGAACAACCTGTTTCTATTGGACTGCCACTACCAAATCATCTTCATAGTTTTAATCGCTGAAATGACTCCTATTAAAGTCATTGATCGTACGTGCATCGCGGCATGATTGAATGAACAGAATAGTTGCGTGATCAATGGGACAAGGCTGCTGCTACCGATCAATTGGCATTGAGAACGTCACCTGACACTATGAAAATTGCTACTCGTGATCCGCCGACTGATGACCAAATTCCGTGGCCTTTTTGGAGACGTTTCTTACGTTTTTTTAATCGAAAGAAATGCGTTGTCCCTGACACGATTTTTTTTAGTTACGATGCGATCTCCTTTGTTGCCTTTCGCATCAGAGTACAATTATTCATTAAATATGACTCGTGGACCGAGGAAGATTTTCACTCAAGATAAATGATTTTAACAAACAGTGGAGGTAGAAAAAAAACCTATTTTTAACAAGGACTTTCATTCATTACAATACAATAGATTGTTTCAATCGATTTTAAACTTTTTTCATTACTTCACAGTTCATTTAAATCTACTTGCTATGTTACGTTACAGAGCTATGCCATCAGTAGGACAGTATCACAACACAGCATTTCAGGTTTATTTGCGCTCGAGAAATCGCGACGATGACGTAAGAAATTGAGAGAAAAAAAATTTACTATCGAGAACCCTTCCGAATATGGCGTGTATCACCCGGAAAATGAAAAATCAGGCCGAATTAAAAAAGGATTACAAGATTTGCCAATTGGGTCCAGACGCTTTATCCTCGTTGCTGTTATTATTATATATTCTCTTGGCATGGCGTATTAGATCTTTCTATCTCATGTGAGTAAGGGTATACATAGATTCTTCGATTATCAGCAATACATGCCAACTATAGACTCAGTGGGTTTACTGTCCCATTACATAATAGGATGGTGAATAGAATCGATAGTTTTGCAACGTAGTTACAAGAAAGGCCTGGACGTACCAGTGACCGAGAAAGACCGTTGTCAAGTACTGGGATAGCATTTATAAAATCCCAAGAGCGTATGCCGTTCTGATGCCGGCATTTAAATTTGGAAGAGAAAAAAACCAATACGAGAAAGATTTATTTTACATGGGATCCTCATGACTTGGCCTTATGACGTCAAATTCGAATGTTCGATCTTCAGTCACTCAATCGACATTTAGACTTTGAGAATTTATGTTCTTCCTTAGTATTCAGATCTCTCGCGACCCGGTACATACTGTAACAACTGAATTTAGATACTTTCAAGACTGAAGTCGCTCATCTACCTACATGGAAGGAATGGCCTTAAATATTTATAAGAATTATATAAGGAACTGGCTGACGTGTAAAAGAGAAAGGGGCAGGGAAAAAAAATTTGACCAACCATTCTGATCTCATGGAAGTAGCACTTTGAAGCACTTTGGCCTTTGGCAAAAATTAAAAGATCACCACTTTGAGGATCAATGATTCTCTTTAACTTGAGTATAGGTGTATAGTACATCATATAAAATCTGGTTCTTATGTCACCTGACAACTGAGACGAATACATTGAATCTTTCGTATACACGTGTGTACAATTCTTTAAATTTTCTTTGTATACAGTTCAACGACATCCATTTGGGAATTCATGGGAATTTTTACCTGTCAAACGAGTTTCGAGCAGAAACACTATGGCCTTTCACGCCATGGTCTTTCGCTTTGCGAAAATACAATAACTGTATTCAATAATTGCAGTTACACGTACAATGGTTTGTGCCATTAGGATAATCCATCTGGTATGTAGATTTCAATGATAAATATGGCTCAGGTATACGCGTGCGTTTGAAATGCATCAGCCGGCGGCAAGAGAGAAAGTAAGGAAAACACGACAAAAGGCTTTCCAAGCAGAGTGCACACAATTTTAACGTGCACAAACATATGATGACGTTTACCTTTAATAATATGACGTGTAGGAAAAGTCTTGTACGAATTTGTAGTTGCACCCCAGGATTTCGTAGTCCATGGAGAGCAGTGTGGAATCAATTAAATATACGAGGATAAGAATCGACCCATTGGCACACTCGCGGACGAATATCAGAGTATAAAATTAATGAAGGTATCGCATGCGTCACGTGGACGCTATAAATAAATTATTTAAATTCTCACCTGACGAATTCACCGAAAAGTGTAAAAACGGACCACTCGTACCTCAATGAGAATTTTGCTTCAAGGCGGATCCGGATCAGGGGATTTCCGAGCCGCTGGCGCGTATGTATATACGCTGTACATATATTTTAATACAAGAGAAGGAACCCGAGGAGAAATCATTTCAAAAATGAATAAACGGATGATCAAAGTCGTAGGATCAGGTTTTCCGGGATGTCCCTGCCTCGGGAATCATTTAATTCTCGCATCGTTAACGCTTATTTATTACGTTCTAGTAAAAACAGGAATCCTCGCACTTGCGCAAGATTTCACGAAGGATGACTAAGATTCGTCAAAAGGAATTATCTTTTATGACGTTTTTCGATGCTCTTTCCCTATTTTCTTGCGAGTCATTGAAATTCAGAATTTCCTTGTACGACGCTACGCGATAGCACGCTAAAATACTTCGATTCAACTTTGTCTTCAACAATGAATTATCCATCATCCATCTCATGTACATTTTTCATCGACGATTGCTTCCTAAGAATGATTTTATAAATGTCTTTTGAACACAGTACAAAAAGCACCTGGACGTTTGAATTGGGATTTTTTTAAATGAGCAAAAGGTGTATTAATAATAATGGTGAAATTGGGAATAAAAAATACAGTGGGATTCTTATGTTGGGTCAATTATGTATTTCAATGGACACGCATAATACGTATATCGTGTATGTAAACGTATAGTATACCTAGTTGAGATCTACTGATACTTACTCTTGTGTTGGCACTTAACGTGAAGTTCCGGGAGCAGAAAGTCTCGTCTACCTTGGCTCCACGCTTCCGCATCGATGTACTTTAATTCCTGTGCAAATGATCCGCGCCGCCGGCTAGACCTCCAAAAACCGATTGCCGATCTTCGCGCTTACTCATAGATTTTCGTGCGTTGTGAGAATTCGGTGTATAATAATTACACAGAAGGACATGGACTTCCTTGCTGAGTAGCAAAACGACTTTGTGCTCATTCTTTTTTTCGTCAGAGCAAAGCGTAGCTAAATGCATTAGTGCTCTTCGTAGACCTTGTCCCATACGAGTCAGTTAATGATTTATAATTCACACAAGTAAAGTTAAACCGAGTATGTCACTTCGTTCTTATTCGCTTCGGTATTCGTTATTCGTTTTCTTGATTTTTGGTTAACGAAAAACTGCTTTATTATCTGAATTGAAAATATTTTGGTGCTGTTTCTCGTCGAGTTGCATACCATTATGCTTTCCGCGATGTTAATCTTGCGTCGGCTTTTGCATAACATGGATGATTTAAAGTTATGACTGTTTACGGGAGTATTTTATTAGAACAATGTTGCACGGAACACGTTTACCTACTTTTATAAATTAATGTAAAAATATTTTTCGAAACTTCCGTGCGAATTGTAGTATAAGAAAATTCCAAGAGGTAACCTGCTTTATCATGCTGCTCGAGTATCAAATATGAAGATGATAAATATTTACCTGAATACGTGATATTTTTTCTTTTTTTTTATTTCTTCAAAATCACTTCGACCAATAATCTGTACCAATTCGCATAAACGACGTCTGAAATAAATCTTATTATTGCATCTTAAGCGTGTTCCGCGGACTGTCGGACAGTCACGTATACCAGACGTGATAGACGATAAAATCAACAAATAAGAAATTCCAGTGTTACTTAGGAACTAAGATTAGCCAAAAAGAAAAGAGCAATGCAATATTTTCCACATGATTATTAATTTTACAAAATCATTTAATCGCGCACCAATGACAAATCAATACCAGGAACTAAAGGTTATTTAAATGATTCTTTGTGAAATCAAAAAACCTAACGGTTCCTATGAAAATGTTAATTAAGAAAAATTTATGCTTGAGCGCCGTTCAAGTATACGTTTCTAGAAATGTAAAATGAATTCCTCGTCTTATCACCTTATCACCAGGTGGTATTAAAAATATGTATAGCAAATATACCAATCTGCTCCTAACGCTCACGGTAGTCAGACACGTGCATTGTCTAAGCTCAAAAGACTATAAATTTGCCATGGTAATTATTAATATTCCTAAAAATTAAAAAAATAATTATTATCGTAATATTGTAAACGATTGTGAATTCAAAATTGAAGAATTATCAATCGCTTTAGAAGGATTCAATCGCTATATCGCGGCTTTCCAACGTGGGAAATCCGATGACGATTTCATAACGGAATCGGTTTTGGATTATCCCTAGTGGCTATGTCATCCCGTTCTGCAATATTCAGATGGAGTAAGAGGACGTCGGTTCCTGTGTGGGGTACACATGACCTCCGGGAGTTTCTTGTATAGAGAAGCGAACGGCGTCAGGTTGATCCAGTCCTTCGTAGTCCGTTGCTCTACCTTATTGCGCCAAGAAGAAGACGCTTGTCTTTGGATTCGTACTCGACTTGTTCCTCCTTTCGGTTGGTGGTGCAACACCGAGCTCTTCCGGGAAGAGAGTCGTTTGCACGCGCAACAGGAACGTTTTCAGTGACTGACAATAAATTTTCATAGCATTATTTCGAGTGTTTTCTAATCAGTGTATAAAATTGGTGAGGTAGGGTAGCTCGTGGCTAATTTTTTTTTAAGGTTATTAATTTACGTTGGTGATACGTGTTACCGTATGTTGTTGTTCGAGATGTGATTATTATTTTTGAGTTTATAAATATTCACAGCAAACAATATTGCGTGTAAAGCTTCGCCTAAGTTGCAACATACTCCTTGTGCATGTAATGCCAATGTACCAGTTGATAGGTTACTTTTTGAGCAATCTCAACGTACCAATTGAGTATTAAGAGAAACTTTTGAATTTTTTATAAGAATAATTGTATAGTTACATATTTTATTTTGCATTTCGGAAAAATTTTTCGTAAATCTTATCAATGCTACAAGTGAATAACCGTTAAAGTCCTTTGTTTATGCTTATTTGAATTTTAGGATTATTATATATATATATATATATCATATTATTATATATATATTATATCTTTTAACGTATATTTTATATGGTTATTGAGTGAATGTATTTTCCTTGATAGGAAAGATTGATTAAACCTATTAATTTATAATAAATTTCATTTGACTGTTACAGACTTAAGATGGTCACGTGCAGCACTGTATTTCTCGCTATTCAGTTGGGCATTATTTTCCAGATATGTTTTGCCGGTGAGTCAAGACAATGTCAAGACATCAAAGAATTTAATTAAAGATTTTTCCGTTACGAATGACTTCGATGACAGTCGACATTAATATCGCGGTGCTTAAGAGTTTTTTTTGAAAAAAATTTCATTCTCGTTATAACGCTCACGTTGAATTAAGTAAACATTATAAATCCAGCTACTATTCGCAGGCTAATTTTGGCTGTCTACGTACAATTAATTGAAACACAGAGACCAAAAAGTCGTAAAATCCAAGAAAGTATCGCTGACATGTATAAACACCGTTAAGGTCATACGTTTATGTGAAACCCATGACATAACACAGCGTAAATTTAATGTCCGTTATGTAAAAGTAGTCAAGCACATAAATTTAATTGAGCGTTCATCAAATTGATATTTTTTACTCTCATATCCAGCCGTGTGTATATCCTAAAAGAAATAAGATTTTCAATTTTCTTTTTTTTAACAGAGGTAGTAATAACAGCGGATAATGGAGTCAATTGGAATATGAAGATCGATGAGGAACTTGTTGACACCCTGGATTGGCGAGATCATCCCTGTAGACGAGCTTGCAGGGATGATGCACCTCCGATGGACTGTTACTATTTATTCAGGGTGGAACATTATCAGACTATGAGCAAGGCTTGCTACGATTGCCCGTATAATCAGACAGATTGTTTCCGGCCTCACTGCATATCGTCCGACGGCGTGAAACGTTCTCTTATCTTAGTTAATAGACAAATGCCAGGACCTTCGATCGAGGTAATTGTAATAGCGTGATGCAACATTGGTCCCGTAGGAGTTCCGGCATCGTGTGACTAACAAGCGTTTAATTAAATGCAATAGAGTCAGCAGTTGAATTTATGCTAGTTGATTATTATTTGTAAAATATTATTATCATTGTACGCACGAGTATACGCGTGACTACATTTTCTCTTGATAGTACATTTAATTACGTGACAATAAATTGTAATCTGATTTGAAACTAATCAATCGTAAATTTATATCCGGTATGGAATGCAGTTTATTGGTATAATTTATTCGAATGACTGTTAATCATTAGATCGACTGGAGTAGGTCTGCTAAAGTATATTCTAATTGTCTCTTGGGAATGATTGCTAATTATTAAACTGTATGATTATCCGCGTTAAATTATGGCACGCGAGTGCTGATTAGCTTCTATAATTAATTAGCGATTCGAAATTTTATTGACAGCTTGATCAAACTATCGAATGATTCGTTAACGCAATGAGGATTAGTGGGAAATTATAGTATGGGGTTTGACGGAATAATTGATTAATAATTAAATTAAATAATTGTATTTATTGCTACAGTAGAGTTTGAAATTAAGGTTAAGAAATTATTTTAACAAAATTTCCTTTTTTTGCTTTCTCCGTTAGGTATGCCAAGGCGACAGAATTGTTGTGGACGTGATAAATTCCTTGACGTCCGAAAGCACCAGTATGCATTGGCATGGACAGCATCACAGAGCTACTCCCTATATGGATGGTGTACCTTACGTTACTCAGTGTCCTATTTTGCCTGGAGCTACGTTTAGATATAATTTTATTGCTGCCACTGCCGGTACCCATTTCTGGCATTCGCACTCAGGTAACAAAGATCCATGTAAATTAACAAGAAATTTTATCTCAATTATTTTGCTTCGTCACACCTCGCTCTTTTCTCTTCATTATCACAGGACTTCAGCGAGGTGACGGCATGTTTGGACCATTGATCATACGAGTACCTCCTTCCAAGGATCATCACAAGGACCTCTATGACTTTGACGAGCACAATATGCTAATTCAAGATTGGGGACACTTATCCAGCACTGAAAAATTCTTAGCTCATCATCATTCGAACGGTGACAACAAGTCGCCAAATCTTTTAGTAAATGGACTAGGTCGTTATCTACAATTACAAGATGCAAATGGAACAGTGATAGATATGCCGACTGCAACGTTTTTTGTGAAACAGGTAATACGAAGTTTTTGATCTTATTCTTGTTAGGATCATCTGTCAAGGATCTGTGCTTATTAACATCACTGTTTACTTTCTGCAGAATTTCAGATACAGATTCAGATTAGTGAACACAGGATTTCTAAATTGTCCTATTGAGGTATCTGTGGACAATCATACTATGTATATTGTCAGTACCGATGGCAATGATATTGATCCGATAGAAGGTTGGTTTGCTATATGCATGAACTTCGTTTACGATATGATTAAATTATTCAATGCATTTTCATTCATGAATTTCTCAATGAGAGATTGTCTCATGTCATTCTGATTATTATTCTTCACAGCCGAGTCACTCGTGAGCTATGCCGGTGAGAGATTTGATTTCATAGTCGAGATGGATCAAGATATAGATAATTATTGGATTCGTTTTCGTGGTCTGATGGATTGCGACGAGAGATTCCTGAGCGCGCACCAGGTGGCCGTACTGCGGTACTCAGGCGCGCCAGAGATGAATCCTATTGCTGAAGTTTCGTATGACCGAATTTCCATGAACACCACAGCCCTGGTGAGTGTAGAATTAGTTTTATTTTAGTTATATGTTACACACAAGGACGGTTTTAAATATCGGACACCTTCTTGCAGCAAGTGAATGCCTTGAATCAAGGAACGGAAACTAATAGCAGTGTCAGTATGCCTCTGTTGGAAGCTATGGATCCTAATGACGAATCCAACACACGGGAACCTGATCAGCAGTTTTATATTTCTTATGATTTTTACAACAAGGATAATCCACATTTTCATCGCAAAAACCTTTATGGTTTTCATCAAGGTAAACTGCATTTCAAATGAGATCTGTAAATTCATGGTAAGTCCGGGTGCGCAGCTGCAGCGGCAGGTTCACCGCGGTTTCCTTGAGGAGTTCGATAATTATATAGTTTGCATTTACGACCGTGGATTGAGATAAACGGGATATTGGAATGTGTCTGAAAAAAATTGCACTTGACAGAGCATGATATACGATAAGAAAAAATTGTATGGCACTTTAATCTTACGTCAGAATAACATTAACTCCAAGAAGGTGGATCATAAATCATATACAGTTTGTTAATCCGTATTTTCTTTTAATCTCATATTATGTAGACTAGGCCCACAAGAAAGATAGTTTGAAGTGACAGATGGTACAGTGCGAGGTCCCCAGGAAATATTTCCCATTGCCAATGCTTCTTTGTCAAAGGTAATGTAAGGCAAGTCAATGGAAATCAATAAAAACTTATTTAGTACCTCAACCAAAAGAGCATCAGCAATTGGAAGATTTTCTCACGGAAGTCCATAGCATGGAACACGTGTTTTCATCTGTCACTTTAAGCTTGATTTACTTGATTTACTACCCCTGCTGCACACCTTTATTAATTGACATTGTATTCGTTTCTTTTTTCAGTACACGACAACCATCAGAGACTGTTCACGCCACAATTGAATCACATCACTATGAAGCTGCCACCGTTTCCCCTTTTATCCCAAAGGGATTCTATTGGAGCAGAACAATTTTGCAACGAAAGTACCGTTCGGGATTGCGATAAGGATTTTTGTGTTTGTACTCATGTACTTCAGGTTAAGCTAGGCAACGTCGTAGAGATTGTCCTTGTAGACAAAGGTTTGTAGATTCTATTGTAGTCTATTGTATTTCATATAATTTATCAATTTTTATTTAATGTTATTATAATTATATAGGTTTCACCTATGACGCCAATCATCCATTCCATCTGCACGGTCATCGGTTCCGTGTGGTGGCCATGGAAAAAGTCGGCAAGAACGTGACGGTAGAGGAAGTTAAAGAGTTAGACCGAAAAGGGCTTATTCGTAGGAATTTGGATAGGGCTCCATTCAAAGACACCGTAACTGTTCCTGACGGTGGTTACACCATAGTACGTTTTCATGCTGATAACCCGGGTAAGTGAGATAATAGAATGGTTGCATGCATTTATCTTTTTAATCGTGTTTTCATTTTATTCCAAAACTACATGTTAGTTTCTATTTGTCCAAAATTTTATTTAAATCTTTTATCTTTATCGTAAAAATATCCTTGCAACTTATCGACCGAGCAATATCAGTTCGAGGGGGAATCGAAACAGGCTGCTTGTGTAAGCGAGTAGTAACACGGACGAGGCTGGAAGCGTGTAAACTTTGTACCCAAAAATCTGATAATTGACTGTACGAGAGCAATACCCAGTTATATAGTATAAAGTTTATAAGCAGATGTAAAATTTCCTTGCGTGACCTTTTTATTGATTTTCATATGGGACTCTGTGCAACAGTGCGGCAAGTGTTAGTCATCGGAAGTCTTCAATTTTTTATATTAAATTAATTGACAGTAGCTTCGGTAGAGAAAATTTTTCTGTTTGAAGTTATCTCGCTGCCATTTTTGTCTACGTGACAATTCATTAATACAAACAGCCTGTTTCGTCCCCCCCTTTAAGCTGACTTAGAATTTCAGTCGAAACCAGTGGGAAATCCCGGACACGCTTTCAGTAATCGATTATTGCTCTAGATCTTAGAAAACGCCATTAGACTTTTTATAAATTATCACAAAGAAGTATAGCAACGGACTTTTATTGTTTCTTTATGATTCTCTGTATAAAATCACGTAGACGTTTTCTAGGAAATGAAAAAGCATTATTTGATTTTTCCGTAGCGCTAAAGACGTTTCATTTACATTTTGCGTTCACTTATATCATTTCGCGGACAATAAGACGTCTTATTTGGACGGGATCCGTTACTGTATAATTTGCTGCGTACAGTCGTGTTGTCTCTTTTAATTTTTTTATTCTATGCCCATATCCCCGTACACTTCTAACGAGAAAATCTAATTGTAAGAAGCGAGGTCTCGAACGGTGCCGATTTGTTCCTCAGGTTATTGGATTTTCCATTGCCACATCGATTTCCACATGGAGCTGGGTATGTCGGTGGTCTTCAAAGCCGGGGAGCACGAGGACTTTTTACCGGTGCCTGATAATTTTCCACGATGCGGTAGCTGGATGCCTTCCGATCCTCCGGAGATAAGGAAAAAAGTCATCCCCGAGACGACGACGTCCGCCGGGACGCCTGTGACCGTAAATAACGGAAGAGAGAATGAAATTGACGACGCGATAAGAAAAGAGGAAGAGTCTATCATCAAATGGCTACCCTTGATTCTACGTGAACTGGGAGTGGGGTCTTCGGCTTCATTGCCAATAATCAATTCAGCGACAATAGCAATATGCATTGTTGTCGCAAGCATTAGAACTTTCTTGTAGTATTTAGTTATTGTTAAATTAGTCTAGCACGAGATTAATATTTGAGAAATATCTACACCGTTCCCCGTAGTCAGTATTTAAAAATGTTCGGTTATCATATATCTATGACTTTCTCAGACAGAATTATTGACATTTTACAGTGACCTGGTGTATACTTGATACTTGTGAGGGATCAATATTGTCAAGCTATTTCAGATACTAATCTCAAGACGAAAATACTAGAATAAGAATAACTCTTTAACGTTAATCTCGCAATGCAAAGCTCAACATTTTTTAAAATCCGGGCTGGTTTATAGATGCGTTACGTAACTGTGATATCAATGTAAATAATTTCATAAGTGACTCTTTCCGTAGGAGCTTCCGATTTTTGGAGGACAAGTAAACGTGTGTATTATTATAATAATGTATAAAGATAAGGGCGCGATTGCAATCAAAGACAATGACGACGGATTATTGATCGTGGAGTACGAATAGGAGTATAATATAGACGAATGATGGAATTGATTTACTTTTTAATTTTATGTCAAACAATCTGTAGCTTTTAGCGCACATTGGACAAAGGCAATTGTACTTTAATTGTAAATACAATGTTATTAGAAGATACTACGAAATAGTTGTATTCCTGTCACGAGAACATTTCTCGGCATTTAACCCGCTGCTATGAAAAATTTCTTGGTAGAGTATCGCAACGAATATTTACAAAATTTTTTATCAATCGCATTATACACGCACGTGGTCGTAAGAGCACGTGCTACTTCGTGTACTGTCAATCGCACCGTAACCTTTTTGTAACGATGCAACAGACATTTTAGCTAGTACCATTGACAATAAAGTATGCCAAACGCTTAATTAAACCTAAGACTCCATTGAAGGTATAACGATCCATTGCGGGACACATTGTTTCTCACTGGATAAAATTTAGTAACGCTCCATGTCTTTTTTGGCAACTATTCTGTTACAATGAATTTCAAGGAATTCATCTATAGTAAACAGAGTCCTTCCTCGAAAGAGGTGTTCAAACTATATAAAAGTCTTAAGAAACTCTAATTTAAATTTATATCGAATTAAAGAATTCCTATGTACTACTATTTCTAAATGTAAAAGGCAAACCAATAAGAAAAATCTACGTTCACCGTCACACGATCGTCATTCTGTCTAATCACAAATACGTATCCCCAACTGAAGCATTGTGTATACGTACAATAATCGGGAATGTTCAGACAGCGAAGCCCAGTCTTTCTCTGTCTCTTCTTCTCTTATCAGTGTCTCACTCGCACGGGAACTCCGCTCGGGTATTCCCCGTGACCCCCACTACGTCAACCACCTGTTCCGCCGTAATATCTGTGGCTTGTTTGGTTCGCAGAAGAGACGGGGTTCGCGATTTCGCTTGCTTGCTCGGGCGAGCACGAACACGAGTTTAGTGGTCCAGAGCAATCACATTGGTAAATTGGGAGACGAGAGTGGTACTATATTATAACGGAATGGCTTGTCATGCTCTTGGACGGTGTCGCATCTGCTCTCGGAAACACAAGATACCCGTCTTCGGAGGCGAAGCGACTCAGCACGTTTTTATCCAGAGATCCAACTTGAAACTGATCGTGAGTAGCTCAGGAATTGAACTTCGCTCCTGAGAATTTATTATCCTCTGTGAGCTGTGATGTAACATACTCGTTAAAGAATTTTATTCGAATTTTTGTATGCTTCTTCACTGCGCGGGAAAGTTCGAATTGTTCTAACGGTCAAAAGGCGGGAATTTTTGAATGCTTGACAACTGCCGCCACGAAATAGGCTTTTCACGTTAGATATTTCTTATACATTTATTTGACTCCCTTGGACATTTTTATAGATTCTGAATACCGTATGTATCTTCTGCATTGGAAAAATCGAATGTCTCGTGAAGAAGATGGACCCAAGACATACGTTTGAAAATGTTATAACCGACGAAGAATTTAAATTGAATTTATCTTCGTTTCCTCGCGCACAACAATCGGGACCGAGTAACGAGCTAATTACGACAACGGATAATCAGCAATCGACAAGTATAAATGTAGATGATTCGAAATCACAAAGATTTGGAGAAAGTGTCGGGGAACAAAATGAACAGTGTAATTGTGGTATGTGCTACTTCTGTAACAGTGGATTACCGCTTCTGGCGAATGTGGTTCACGACAAGTCTAGAAGTATATCGCCGTCCTCGAGGCAAGAAAAAATGTTTACCACGTTGGAACCTTCAAGGAAACAAGGCTCGTGTCAACGCAACCTCCCACAACACAAATCCGAGACAGCGTCTCATGACTCACGAGTACCTGAAATGAGAAATAGCCCAGGAACCACTGAGCAAAGCAGTGTATTACAATGTACCGACTTTCCAGGAGTCAATCCCCAGTATAATCAACCAACCAACAGTAATTAGTAAGTACACGACATTGCGAATAAAGAAAGGTTCATACGTACAATCAAATTTACCGCCATTGTGTCCAGTTATAAATGGATATATTATAGTGACTAAATAAATCTAAGAAATCGATCACTAGTATACGAGCATCATATTGGCATGCACGTATACGCAACT
This sequence comes from Trachelus iudaicus, assembly GCA_030142595.1. Lineage (NCBI taxonomy): Eukaryota > Metazoa > Arthropoda > Insecta > Hymenoptera > Cephidae > Trachelus > Trachelus iudaicus. Next base: position 2,858,965 of record JARQTH010000353.1, on the reverse strand, counting down.
CAATGACTCATAAGACAGATTCGGCGAATCAAACGCGAGGGAAATACGTAAGAGGGATTTCCTAAGATTATATTGATATGAACTATGAGGACAGCTATTTTATTTATTTTTTTTTCTAAATTTATTCATTTCAATATCATTGTCATTTCACAGTGGATCGTCGTCGGCGGACAACACTTATCTGGATTCTGCAGCGTACACAAGCTCGGAAACCGTAAGAAAGAGTCAGCGAGATTTATTCTGTGATTTTTGCAAGAAAAAATTTACCCATGCTGGAGATCTTAATAAGCATCGAAGAAGACACACTGGCGAACGACCGTATGAGTGTGGGCAGTGCCAAAAGAAATTTGCGCATGCATCGAATCTTGCAAGGCATCAACGGGTCCATTCTGGAGAACGACCCTTTTCCTGTACCCATTGCGAGAAACGTTTTACCAGAAGAGATAAGCTTACTAATCATGTTGCTGCCAAACGATGTAGAAATCGAACAAATTTTGTAAACTCGCCGATGCGACAGTGAAAAAACAGAAAGAAAGAAAAGTTGGCAATGAGCGTGTGAAAAGTCGAATCCAAAACGTGTATCTTAAAAACAACTTATACCTCGTTATATGTATGAGAATATACCAAATTGTGTATACTAATGTATATTTTTTTAAAGATCAATGTTACTTTACTATTGTGATATATGTACTGAAATTGTAAGTAAAGATGACAGAGAGTTTTATCGATTAATAGGTGTTTTTAGAGAGAACGTGTTTTTCGAGGTTTTAAGAACTTTAGCGGATACGTAGATAAAAGTTTATTTCCAACTATTGTGATAACATTATAGGCTGGATTTCACAGGCAACTTGTACCATTGAAAGAAACAGTTGTAGCGCACACTATTCGATTGTTACTGACATTGCACCGTAGGAGACTTTGCTTCTTTACAGGTTTTCTTTGGTCAAGTTACTACAAGTGTGAATATTTTAACTGTAAGGTGGAGCATATTGTATATGCTTTGAATGCATAACAGAAATGTTATGTATTTTGTTGAACTTACAGGGGTATACGTATGTAATACTATTACGACTATTTTATAATAGAGGCTTTTCGCAGGGCTATCCAATATTATTGACCCATGTAGCAGAAAATGTTCGAGACCACGACTTTGTGAGCTGTATGGGAAAATATAATAAACATCATGCAACTATTTGTGGACAGGATAGCAAATATAATTTTAACTTTTTTTTTTGTTGTCTTTGGTTACATATGTTATTTAGTTGTACACAAGTCCTATGATTCTGTTGTTAATCAGAATGCCTGTGAACGGGACCTTTTCTAGTTTTTATAAAAGAAAGTTAGTATTGTTGTCAAGAATCTGTTTTCATTAGAGAGATTCCTGTTTTGTATGCATGCATACACTTTATACAAGTTATTATACATTTTGTGAAATGTGCAATGGGTTTACAATATAGAGATATCAATCATATCAGACATTTGTATGTACTTCCTGTGAAGTTGCTGATGTGTAAATAGTATAACAAGCGTCTTTCTGGACTGGCCGTTGTAGAGGATGAGCCATTAACTTAGCCATGTTGTCATGTAACTTTGTAGCATTTCTTCCTACTTCTAAGATATAGGAGAAATTTTTTGTGTCCAATGCTGTTAGTTCTGCGTATGCTTCGTCACACTTATTCTCTGAGCTTGGCGGCTCGTGAACAAAAAGAGAGTCCAAGAAGAAATAGGGATTCTCCGTTAATTGTTCAAAGTCTTTATCACTGGTTTGAAATTTTGGAACACAATGGGACCGAGAATAAATTAAAATCACACGAGTGACAAATGTCGGAGGGACAAAACTGTCACTAGTAGCTGGTAGACGAGCGTGAGTACGTATCTTCTCGAAGGCTTGGCCTAGGTCGTAAGTTTTCTGTTCCTCTTCAAGTGTATCCTCCGTAATAGTATCCAAATAGTTGAGTATACTCTTGACGTTACTGGTAAAATCACAAACCCAATGAGCTGCCTGTGAATCTAATGTCATCAGGGCGAATTCGTGTCGTCGTTGAAGCATAGATTTTGCACTGACGAATATCTCAACAACTCTCTTGATCATAAACAATGGTGTATACTTGGCACCAGTACCCAATTTAAATGATGTACAATCATGTTCCTTGACTGTGTCGATGACGAAGATGATTTTCTCTGGTAGATTGAGTTCTGGCAAATTTCTCACAGGTAAATTATCATCGCTTACTAAGGACTTCTTTTCGTCTTGCAAACTATGTGTGGATGTACTGATATTCATCTTGGGCACTGGTTGAGTTACTTTTGATTGTTCTTGAGGATTTAAGTTAGGATCTGCCGTACTGATTGACTGAAATTTCAGAGATATCGACTGAATTTCATCGTTGGAATCTTGTTTGTCTGTCATTTCTCTGTTTCTACGAAACTAACCTAAGAATGTTAAACGTCAAACGTCGAATAACGAATATCTTAAGCTCATTTACATGGCAATTAAGTGTTCACCGTTCACACATGAGCACCTGTCATATGTACTTGTTGAAGTGGACGCAGCTTTAGGTCCGTTTATGCAGGCGTTTCTACGTGCTCTGGAGCAATATAGGTGTGTTCGAAAATAAGTTAATATCAAAGAGTGCAGCGTTGCTTCCCTGTTTATTGCATGCATTTGATCGAGACACAACATGCTCTCAACGCTCTTGGCTCACTTTCGAGCACACCTATAATGCTTCGGAGCACGTAAAAAAAAAAATGCGGATGCGAAAGTAAATGAAAAACCAAATGATTGCGCATGCGCAGAAATAGGCTCTGCCGATATCAGCGCCTCATACTCCGAACTAAAATCCAGGATCCCAAACAATACGTCCATTTTCGTTGAGCGTTCAGACGTATATATGAGACCATGGACACAAATATTTCATCAAGTGAAACTCCTGCTTTTAATTCTATGCCCATCACTTCTTTATCTCTGAAAATATGTTCTGCTCCTGAAGTTATCCCTACAGTAAGTAAGCAATACATATTTAACCCTTAACTGCACATGTATGCTCTCTCAAAAACCTCCCCAATTTTGTGTAGCCTTCCTGCCAAATTTGTCTGTACGTAAATTTTCAAGGATTTAAAAAACCCTACTATATAATTATTACTTGGTACTTGTCATTAAATTTCTTTAAATTAAGAGAACAGTGATGTAAAACTCTATTTTTGAACTATTCTATTTGTTTTAGTAGCCCTATAATCGAGCTCCATAGATTGAGATTTGACAGACCTTACCTTGGAAAGTAGTTTCTAGAGTTGGACCTGTGTAGTTAAGGGTTAATACACAAGTATATTTGGAGGTTATGGAGTACAACAACAAAGTATTATTTAATACAAATTTATCTACTGTGTATAGGGAAAAGAATTATGTGTTCAACATATAGACTCAACTTCGAAGGAACTACTGCACAATCCAAAATTTGAAGAGCTTTTTGCACCTGACGTCGGGCCAGAAAATCCGTTTAAGACACAGCAGCAGAGAGCTGCCAAAAATATGCTCTCTGGTTATGTAGAACAGGCTCATATTAGTGAATTTCAGTTTGAAAATCAGAGAAGAACATTTCAAAGTTACGGTATGTATGACTGACATAATGTGTTACAAGTCTTCATATTTTATTCTTGACTGTAGGCTATGCGTTGGATCCTACTGTGGATGGTAGTGCCGAAGAGGGTAAAACTTTAATTGGTGCTAAAGAAGTGGCTGAGGAATCTGGTGCAAAGACTGTATTTGAAAGTACCACACTAAGACCTGCTGATAAAAGAAAAAGGAATAGAAATGATGATCCGGCAGATATAGAGGGATTTTTAGGTCCATGGGGTGGATACGTGGATGAAAGGAGAGTAGTAAAACCATCTGATGAAGAAGCTGCAGAACTTGAGGAGATTTTAGCTAAAAGAAACAAGAGAGGCAAACAGACAGAAGAGAAACCTCTCGAAGAAAAAACTGTTTTACATAGTAGGATCTCTAAATATACAATTATACATCATATAACAAAAAGAATAAGCAATAACATTGATTTAATTATTCTTCAACAGTCAAGGACAGTGTTGATTATCAAGGACGGTCGTTCTTACATGCACCTCAGGATGTGGGTGTTAATCTCAGGTCAGAATCACCACCTGAACGTTGTTTCCTGCCGAAGGCACAAATACATACTTGGGAAGGTCATACGAAAGGAATATCACAAATTCGATGGTTTCCAAAAACTGCTCATTTGTTACTGTCGTGCAGTATGGATTGCAGAGTAAAGGCGAGTTTCATAATTTACTGCAATAATTATATATCATTAAAAACCATTATCGTAATAATCATTTTCTTACTCCAAACAGTTATGGGAAGTTTATAAAGATAGAAGGTGTGTTCGTACTTACTATGGTCATCGTCAAGCTGTTCGCGATATAAGTTTTGACAATGACGGCAAAAGATTCTTATCTGCTGGTTATGATCGTTATGTCAAATTATGGGATACTGAAACTGGAGCATGTATAAGTCGTTTTACAAGCAGAAAGATTCCATATTGTGCTAAATTCAATCCTGACCCAGACAAGCAGCATCTATTTGTAGCAGGAACTAGTGACAAGAAAATCATTTGCGTAAGTATTAATGCACGTAAGATATCTAAAGAAACATATTTAAATATTTTTTTATTCCTATTTTAGTGGGATATCAGATCTGGTGAAATAACCCAAGAATATGATCGGCACTTGGGTGCTGTGAATACAATTACATTCGTTGATGAAAATCGTAGATTTGTTACTACCTCAGACGACAAGAGTCTTCGAGTATGGGAGTGGTGCGTATATAAATCACTTTAAACCCAATTAATTATTTAAATGTTAAAATTCAATACCTTCTATTTCCAGGGACATTCCGGTTGATATGAAATACATTGCTGATCCTACAATGCATTCGATGCCTGCAGTGACACCATCTCCAAATCAAAAATGGCTTGCGTGTCAAAGCATGGATAACAAGATTGTCATATTCTCAGCCTTAAACCGATTTAAAATGAATCGCAAGAAGACTTTCACAGGACATATGGTAGCTGGGTACGCATGTGGTCTTGACTTCTCTCCAGATATGAGGTATCGTAGTAACATTCTAATATAAAAATAAGCTAAGTAGTTCCTTCGGAACACATCAAATATTATAACAATAAACGACCTGAATCACGTCTTATCCTTATTTTTTAATGTGACAGCTACCTTGTATCCGGTGATGCTGATGGCAAATGTTATGTGTGGGATTGGAAAACAACCAAGCTGTATAAAAAATGGAAAGCTCATGATGGCGTATGCATTGCTACACTCTGGCATCCTCATGAACCGTCACGTCTAGCCACTGCTGGCTGGGATGGAAAAATAAAGTATTGGGATTAAATGCTATGGTCTTCTGTACCTTCTGTATATAATTGTGAAGTAACTATGAATATCTATGAGTCGGATAACGTCGTATGAGTTATACGTATTATAAATAATTATAATTATAACAACTAATTTTTATACGTTTAAATGACTGCACTGTGGCGATTACATTACACGCTTATGCTGTTTGGAATGTAACTGAATCTTATTTCATTACCTTTGGGATTGGATTCCTCAAGAAAATATTTAATACGTCAATTATCTTATTTAAATATTTATTCTATACTTTATGTACATTCTATTGTGATTCTATCTGATTATTTTCTGAGCTGGAAGATGCAATGGGGCTTTGGATGGCATTAAGCTCCAGAAGCAATTCCTGCTTACCAGCAAAATAGTCCTTGTACCACAGAACATGATTTTTCTTTTCCTCGGCTGTCAAATAAGGATTCTTTGATAGACCCACGCATACTAATTCCATGAAATGACGAATGGGTCCTTTTTTTGGACACCAACCCTGCAGATGACGTTGCGTAAAGACGTGCTCACTGAAGTGGACGTTCTTTTCTTCTTCCAGTCCTTGTTCATTATCAATGGGGAATCTCCATAGTTTTCCTTGTTCCGTCCAGAGGATGAGCTCCTGAAAAATGTTTTCCGGAGGATGAGTAATGGATAGCTGCTTATCTTCTTCTGCTAATATTTCCCACGTAGACAGTTGAGGAACTTCAGGGGCTGAAGATGATGCAGCGTTAACAAATATATTCATTGGGTTGCCAGTTCTTAGATTGCCTGCTTTTGGTTGCAGCTGGCGACTGTAAAGAGGAAATGATTAAAATTTGTTTGAAATTTTTAATTAAGGAATGTAAAATTTAAATTTACCTAAAGGGTAATGGTTCACTATTTTTGTGAAGGATTTTAAGTTTATTGCTTAGAGACTGCATCTTATTTGTATAACCGGTAAATTGGGTTGCATCTCTACTGAATTGTTGGGACTTTTTGATTGGAGTTGGATCTATTTTCATTCTTGCTATTAAATCACTGAAAATTAAGGAAATTAATAATGTGACTGCGATTATTTTAAGATGAAATAGTATCAAATAATTACTTGAGACTTATGGACTCATCAATTTTTTTGGATTTTTCCTCTGAACTTTCATCGGTAAAATTTGAATGCAGAAGTTTACCTAATAATTCTGCTTCGGTCTTTTTTGTATCACCCTGAAGCGATTCGGCTACCCTTTTTGCAGCTCCAGTTAATTCACCTTCTTTAATAAAATATTTATTATAATTTTAAATTTTATAATTCATTGAATATTTATTATACAAACCATAGTCATCCATTTTAGATCGTTTAGGTGCTGCATCCTTTACAACTTCAGGCTTTTTAATCTTTGGTGAAACATTTATAGTCTTTGATATTTTTGGTTTCTAAACAGTACAACATTCCTTTTATATACTATATTTGTTCATTTTTATTGACACTGGTCAATAATAAGATTTACCTGTGCCATTGACAGCAATAAGCTGTTCAACATTTCATTAGTATCTTGTTGACTTTTGTCTATAGTTTTCTTTGCTGCTTCGACAGGTGCAGTCTTAGTTTTAGGTTGTTCATTGTCTGAATCAGAGTCAGATGATGAAGAAGAGGACGAACCTGAAGACTCCAAAAGCTTAACAGAGGTGTGCAATCTTTGAGAAGAGACTGCAGAATAGGCAATGATGTTCCTTGAAAGAAAATAAATTTATATTCGAACTTTTAATGAACAACATAATTATTTGGATCATTTGCAATATAAATATACCCATGAGATACTATAAAAGAAATTCAATTATTGATTTAGAAAGGTTAAGATTCACGGTATAGTAGTTTAACTAATTCATATGCTGTTAGAACTTCATGAATCATAGTACCTGGATAGTAATCGAAGGCTCAGCATTTTAACGTATTTCAAGATACTTGTCACTCTATTTTTTCAAGAGATATAATTGATTTCACATTAGCATTGAAACGAAGTAAAATCAAGAGGATGAATGCACCGTCACGTACCGCAAGCCATGCGGCTTTACCAACCACGCTTCACACAAAAATATTACTCCAATCATGATTTCGTATATTTAAAGAACCATGCTACTTTTAAATTTAACAAATCGCAGTATCATTTCTGGAGTTGTATAGAACAAAATTATGTTTTATAAGGGCAATAAAAGAAAAGCCAGCCAAAAAGAGTAACTGAGTAAAATTACACGACTTATATTTCATTGACTTTTTTTGAAATAGGATATCTAAAAAATTCTATATCCGTTCAATAATTTCTATAAATTGTAACGTAATTTCCTTCTTTTGTTGTCTATTTTCAATGGGCGTTATCTATTTCTGTAATTTTCCTACGGTAGGCGCAGGGCTTTTCTTCTACAAATCACGCTCCTGAATCATTGGGTTCTCTAGTGCTCGTGGGATTCCATTGTGTACATTCGCTCAGCTGTTCTCAGGCAGCTCCTATCGTGACTCGCAAATACGTCGAGATTTTTCGTAGTTTTCCCGTTTATTTTTAGTACATTGCGATGGTGCGTGTGATCTCCATGAATTTTCGCAACACAGCAAAATGTCGTGCGTCCTCTGATTCGGCATAATATTCGTCGGTCACGCTGCTCTTGGGTAGCAGTCACTTATCCTTGCTCTCAGTTTTTCTCAACTCTTGGTGTTCGAAAATATTCGACACCTCTTGTATCTGGCTTTTATGCCTTTTGTGTTTTGATTCCTGACATTTTACAAGACTTCATCATTATCAATAATGAGGAGCAACAGATCAAGTGTTTTTCGCGACATTTACAATCAGCCCTATGATGATTACACCAGAGTTAAGCTCTACTCCAGCACAAAAGGTAATCAACCTCAGTATCTTTAATTTTCTATTTAAATACACTTTTTCATTTCTTCTTGTACTGTGTTTTGTTGTCCGTGCGATGGTCTTTCAAAATTTCTATTTTGAGTCCTCAATGGTCAACGAAACGAAACTGTATCTACATGATCCATGCAATGATGCTGACAAGAAAACTGATTGTAGATATGAATGTTTTTCATATCATTTATTACGCTTTTTAAATTCTTTTTGGACAACATAATCTACGTCTAGAATGTTCTTGTTTGTTTCAGCAAGTCTGCAGCTCATGCAGAGAATGGCATTACTGAAAAGATTAAAAGTTCACAATGGCTGTGTGAACTCTATTTGCTGGAATAATAGCGGGGATTTAATCTTGTCTGGTAGTGATGATCAACATCTTGTACTGACCAATGCTTACAACTATCAGGTAATCCTTGAATTTTGACACAAACTTGTATGATAAACTTTCTCATATTATCTAGAGTAAATATTCAAGAGAAATATAAACTATGTAGTTCTTGGTTTTCCAATAGAGTAAAATCAATATAACGTGCCTGTGAAATATTGATTACTACTTATTAAACGACAGTGTAGAGTTGGATCTCTTGTATTTATCTTTTGGTATTGGTATGATAATATGGATTTAATTCACAGTGCTTGATATTATATTCTCGATACTGAATATATCTAAAACATTGATAATCCTACAACTTTTTTTTTAACTCTTATCGTACATTGCTGTATATGTTGAAGATAAATCATTGCCTAAATACTATAAAGAAGATATTTAGCAATACAATTTATTGCTTTTAACCATGTTTTTATTTAAGAAGAGGAGATGCATACTCCCATTCATTGAATATATTGAGTTCTAACACGAAGTCAGGCCATGCCCAATTATCTTTAATAATCAGAAACCTGTCTTCCATATGTGTGAGCAACCCTGTCATCTCTCTTAATTTCCAATTTATTTATAGTCGAGCAAAATCTTGTGCCAAGGCTATTTTTGAATCTATCCTTGACATATAGATACGCTAAGAGATTTAGTTGCGAAAACAATTCTATTGCTTTACCACCTGGTATTTCCAAATTTTTATTATATCAAACAGCAAATCACGAAGAAAATCGTTGTTCTTTACTTTCCAATTAAGTGTGTGGCATACCAACTTTTGCTTTGCAGTAATCATCACTAAAAGAAAATATAAAGAGTGAAGTAAACGTTATCCTATTCCTTGGCCGGTGAGTCACCTCATCAATTCATACTGAGACCAATAAACTATATATATTCATTACACTAATTGTAGAGATGATTTACAATTTTGTAAACTAGAGTAGCAGTAATACCCAAATAATTCTAATTAGATGCATTAACATTGACACACATAGAAATCAGTGGGCTATGCCAAATGGAATAAAAAAACCTTCACCTGTGTTTCCACGCGGTGCTAATTTTATCATTGAATCTTGAACCAGCATACTAATCAAGGGTCTCGGCGTATTACATGCATTGCGCGATACGTCCACTTGAGCTAAAAATCAAATAGGAGCGGAAAATGTAACGTACATGGAAAACATAGTCGTGACATTTGACCTCTGGTAGTATAAAATTCTATTATTTCATAATCTAATACAGCAAAGTAGATTAAATAAGATTATGAGATGGAAGAAAGATAAGAATATTTTTTCAGCTATTTTTGGGTCTTGATATCAGCCTGTCAACGAAATAACGTGTTTACATTTTTAATTACCTAACACAGACAGTGAGGCTTCCACAAGAATCAATCTGGAATTTGAAGAAAAAAAAAAGAATCTCAAACTATACCTAATTAAGGCTTCGCAGCACATGCATCTTTCATTGCAGGTGTTAACGGACTACAAGACTAGCCATAGAGCAAACATATTCAGTGCCAAATTTTTACCCAACAGTGGAGATCATCGTATCGTATCATGTAGCGGAGACGGTATCATTCTTTACACTGGTAAGAGTTGATGCAGATAAGTATGATAACTGTCGCCTTGCTCTTACGAATCTTAATAAGCTGTCATAGAAGAACCTCAACATGATTATAAATTATTTTTAGATCTAATGAGAAGGGCCGAGACCTTCCACAATCAATTTACATGTCACAGCGGAACCACCTACGAAATAGCTACTATACCTGGCGAGCCTCATAGTTTCTTAAGCTGTGGCGAGGATGGTACTGTGCGATGGTTCGACCTTAGAGTAAAGGACAAGTGCAGCGCTACGAGATGCAGAGAGGTACCGTTTCCGTGAATATTCGTCAGCTTAAGATATTCACGCGTACAAGGCACGAATTCTGATTTCATCAGGATGTATTGATCTCATGCCAAAGAGCCGTGACCGCCCTCTCCGTTAACCCTATAATGCCTCATCAAGTAGCAATTGGATGCTCGGATAGCACAGTAAGAACATTTGACAGGCGGATGCTTGGGACACCAGCCACGGGTAAGTATACCTCCTGAAGGATATAATTGTTTATTAAGATCACTCAGGACAGATTTATATTCATGTCAAGCCATGGATTTTCAGGCTGGATAGATAACGGAGGAGCGGTGAAACCACTCTGCAGTTTCACGGTGCCGGAATTCGAGGGAAATTTTTACAGAATTACTTCGCTCAGCTATAGCCCGGACGGTCAGGATGTTCTTGTCAGTTACAGCAGCGATCATCTCTACTTGTTCAGCGTGAAGGTATTACGCGAGATAATGTGATATATTGTTTTTTAATACAGTTACAAGCTCTTCTAATGTTGTTCTTAGGATCAAGGCAGCGTGCATCTTAGAAAGGATTCCGTGGCGGGTAAAGGTAAAGGTAAGAAGCATCCTCTGAGATCACCGCAGCCCGTTCGTCGTTTGAGACTGAGAGGGGACTGGTCTGACACGGGTCCTGACGCTCGTCCAGAGCGCGAGGGTGGTCGTCGAGGCGGGACAGGTACAAATTTTGAATATTTCAACACCTGTGTTTATATACATTATGGGTTTCTCTTTATATCTTCACACTATTTCCTTGTAGAAATAGCACAGGCACGTCCGGTCCTTCACACATCTCTGATGCAGCGGATGACAGACGTACTGAGCAGAATGCTGAACGACCCGGCAACACGTGCGGCGCTCTCAGGAGGCGGTGAAGACAGTCTCGAAGGAGTCGGCGATCAGCAAGAAGACGCTGGTCAGAGCGGTAACGAGAACAATGCAGAACCGGTAGAAGAGAGAAGCAACGAGCAGGAGAATGCTGAGAGAGAATCCGAAGAGAGAGAATCTACTGATAATGCGGCGCCTGATGACGCGCCCAGCGTAGTAAATCCAAACACGGATGATTTGAATGACGTGGTGGAAGCAGCCTTTGAGAATTTACTGGAAGCCAGTCGGGAACATCCTGAACTACTCGGAGAACCATCCTCTTCCGGTTCTACGACCAGCGACAATAGATCCTCGGATAGGCTTAGAACCGAGCCGGAAGTTCCTATGGATACCCAATCTAGTCATCCGGAAGTACCCAAGAGTTCTATTCAGTCTCTTAGATCTCTGAGTATATCTCGTTCCGACAGCGAAGGCGAACGAGTAAGTCGCAGCGAGGGTGAGCCCTCGAGTTCAAATCTCGAACGAAATCGTGATGGAAATATGATGGAGAATCTGCACAACAGACTCACAACCATGAGGGATGGTTTTCTTGAGAGACACGGCAGTGAGCCTGCCGTTAGCTTAACGTATTCGGATAAAAGTTCAACTGGGGCTACGATCTCCTTAGGCGTTGCTGATGAATTCACACGCGATAGCTATCATCCAGGTATTTTAAATAACAAGATTATTGTAGAACATACTGCTGGCACTGAATCCTTTTAACATTATTATTATTTTGGTAGGTCCGTCCGGTAGTCAAAGTCATCAAAGTGCTGGGGTGTCCGACGCAGGTCCAAGTAATAGCAGCAGTCGTCATGAAGAATCTGCGCATCTAAGTACTGATTTTATTAGCGGGCATAAATTTATCGGTATGACATTGTAGACGGAATAAGTACGAGGTCATTTATTTTATTTACAGAATCGGATGATGACACGTATAATGATAGCGATGACGAAGATATGGAGTCAGATAGAAGGTAGTCATTTAATAATATCATCAATTGCATCTTTGTAATACAATTTAATTTCTTCCTTTTTCTTTTCTCTTCTCTCATTTGCAGACTGGTAAATCCTATTGAAACGGAAATGGACGAGGCCATAGCCAATGCGCGCGCATCTCAAGGCCACGAAACGTTCGACGAGACTTACTTGACCGAATTACGCGTCAAGCAGAAATACATGGGACATCGTAACGCCAGGTTTGGCTGAGAATAAACTAGATAAGAATTACTTTTTTTTTTTTTTCCTCTATGGACACGTCAATAACATCGTTAACGAGTTTAGACATTAGAATTAGTGGATTCACTTGGGACGCAGCTTTATACTACTTGCCAGCGTGTGATTAGAATTAACTAAGTACCAAGGAAATTATTAGCATCTTAATATTTACCGGATGCACTTGGCGAGTTCGGCTTTTTTTCTTTCTCTTATCAGTATACGATAACACAAGGGTATTTTTAAATTCGTTATTCTCTTTTTTTCGCTCTCTCTCTCTTTCTCTCTCTCTCTCTCTCTCTCTCTCTCTCTCTCTCTCACTCTGTCATTCTGGACGAGTAAAAGTCGCGAAAAGAGCGAAACAAATGGAACAAGATGGAAGTAACAAAGATAGAGTGCAAAACGAAGAAAAGCAAATATTGTCAAATGAACAAAGAACAAGAGAACGACTGAGTCCCGTAAAAAGCCTCCGAGCGGACTGGGCCGTACAGTATCAGCCCATTCCAAAATTTCTCATCGCCGGCCTCTTCCCTCGTTTGACTCTAGTTTCTTTAGGACAATGATCAAAGAGGCCAACTTCTGGGGCAACGATTACGTCATGTCCGGCAGCGACTGCGGACACGTATTCTTCTGGGAACGCGAGACCGCCAGGCTCTGCATGCTTCTCGAAGCCGATCAGCACGTTGTCAATTGTCTCCAGCCGCATCCCTTCCTGCCGATGCTGGCAACTTCCGGAATTGATTACGACGTTAAGCTCTGGGCGCCCATCAACGAGGAATCGAGTTTCGATGAGAAATTCGCTGAGGACGTAAGTTCCTCGCGCGTAGTGATTCTATTATCGTGCGCTTATCGTCAACTAGGATCTTGATCTGATTTTTTTTTTTTCACGACAGCTCCAGAAGAGGAACGCCGTCATGCTGGAAGAGACCAAAGACACCATCACCGTACCTGCCGTCTTTATGATCAGGATGCTGGCTTGTCTCAATCAGATACGCAGAGGTAGCGACACTTTGTAATCTTTAAAACTAGCTCGGATAGCTCTTGGTACTTTTGTAGAATAACTCCCAGTAATCTTTTTAGAATAACGTACTATCTCACTTAGATCAACCGTGCGAGTTACAGGCTGAGATTTATTATTTGGATGCCCACTAAAAGCGCGATGACCTTGAGCATCGGCTCGCGATACCGTTATCAAGACAATTAACGTGGAAGACGTCAATCAATCGTTGGTTCTATAAGCTCGGACGATGCTTCTTATTATAGTTACGGTAGCGAGTATCTCTTTTCTTTTTTTATATTTCGGTTTATCAATTTCAAAATTATCTCTAGAATCGTTGTATATAGAATTATTGAGAAACTCATATATCAATCGAATCGATTAAATCTGTTACTTCTTTTGAAAATCTTTACTCGCAGCATCTTCAGTTGTTCTCTTAGCTGTCTCTCGGTATGTCAATGTACACCCTGCAATGAAACTTGTACTAAACACACTAATATCTACATTAAAACCAGAGAGGACACGCATGGATTATATGTTCTAAGAATTTCGTTTTTATACATATAGTATATATTATTTCTAACAGAAAAAAAAAGAATTAAAAGGTACATCTATCGACAATGAAAAAGAGCCTCGAGAGACTTTTGTATCCCGTCGAATAAAAAAAAAGAAAAGTCGAGTAAGGATTCCAAGACCAAGTTTTCACAAATGATTTATAAATTCCTAACGGTATTACGTTCGCGCATCAAAGAGTTACCTTAATTCGAAACACTGCCAAGTATTAAAGTGAGAATCACGCGATCCGTATTCTTTGAAAAATTACACATGGAACGTAAAATGACGTAACGTGTACCGACGTAAAGCAATCGGAGTCTAAATAAAGTTTCGTCGCCAAGACGGCCGCTTGTGATACAATGTACATTGACAATATATTCAATGAAATATATTTTATTCAGTAAGCAACCTTCTGTCCCTGTCATCCAGTCATCGGATCGTGGAATACTTCTCGTGTGCATGTTGTTCAAAAGTCAATGTTCAAATACGAAAAAGCATATACCGTACAATAAGGAACGAAAAGAAAAGCCATCCTAGTTAAAAGTAAGTGTAACGTACGTCCCATCTGTTCTGTGTACGTTTTTTTATTTTTTTTTTTTTTTATTTTAAATCACGTTACCCGGCATCAATTCGATAATTGAATTTCGAGAAGAAAAGCTAACGGTACATTTTTCAGCTTAGTTCCGGCGCTAAAATCGACCACGCAAATTTTGACTGTGCTGGAAAGGACGCGTCAGGAAGTATAAACGAAGCCAATAAATAATCGATCGATCAATGTTTTTGAAAAGTTTTGCATGTGGGATGTACTTACCGTGATATTTACGATAAGAAGGATATACGTGAAAATTTTTCACGTTGACATTATCTCGTCTTTCTACGTAATGCAGATGACACTCACGATGATCAAGAGATCGTACGAATTTAGAGAGATCGAATGATTCACGTGTGTCCGAAATCCCATAGCGGCGTCCGCGCTTGGCCTTAGGCCAACGTTGGAGCTCGAAAAAGTGTTTTGTCTTTCTGTTTTTTTAATAATTAAATAATAAGGAAGGACCTTTGAATTTTTGATTTTATATTAATTATTGACTTTTCGCTGTTCGTAGGACGCGGACGTAACAGGAGAAGAAGCGGCGACGAGAGTGACGATTTGCGAGGAGGTTAAATTCATCTTGAAATCCGTGCCGCAAGATATAGCTTAGATAATCATCCCGACGGCTGTTTCACGAAGGAAGCAAGATTATAGGAAGATCATTTTGTGAAATATTGAAAGGACAGTCTATACAGAGATTAAGGAGTATCGATGTACGGTCGACTAAAGCAGAGGAATTATACCAATGACAGATCGATACTGAAAACAATGAAGTAACTTCGATCGAAGCTTCATCGTGCTCGATTGGTGTGAATAATTGAATTTTCGTATTTTCTATTAGAACCGGAAGTCACTCGAGATGTCCTAATGGATTTCACAATGAAAGGTTATGTTGCGTATCGGATGATATAATCGTTTATCTTGAGACTCGACCAAAGTTTAGGTATAAATATCGAATTCGTTAGATACAGAATTACGTAGATGAGATTAGGCCAATTGTTGATGAAATATTTAAAAGGGAAACGACGATGTGTCAGGTACATTTGGATTTTCCTTGTAGGATTTAACGCACGTCTACCGGCGTGCATCGATGGACGTTAAATTTTCATTGAACTTTTTTGGATTTGTTTTACTCGTTTCAGCGTTAGGAATTTTTCGGGACTTGAAATACGAAATTATGAAAACTTATAAACCTCTGTTCGCAATGGTTATTTCGGGTATGATCGATTCTTATTGGAGAATCTCGTTGGTAGTCTCTCTTTTTGTTCTTTTTTTTTTTTGCAAATTCTTATGAAATTGATATACCGACAGGGGATAAGTTTTTGGAAAGAGAGTTACTAGAACGGCGAAGGAATAAAATATGTAGATATTATTTGATACGACGTTTAGGGCGCCTCAGTTAGTCAACGAGTGCAAGTATAATGCATTAATATGATAATAAGAGAGACCGTAATGGGTCTGCGCTTCCGCAACTGCTATGAGAAATTTTGAACTGTTGCAAGGATTTGTATTTGTCCTTTTTTTGTTCTCGTTTCTTTTTTTTTCCTTCCTTTCTTTCCGTCTAATTAGCGATAAGAACAAAGACTAGGACTTTACGCGATTATACATTTTTTTTGCATTTCACGGTCGATCCTAAGCATATCTCGGACTGTTTGATGAATTCCGTGGTCTTCAATTTCGACGAATGTTTTTTTTTTTTGGTTCCTTTTATATCAATCAATTGTCCGTTAGTCGGATGCGTAATTTTCGAACTCTTTTGTTCGAGTGAAGTAAAGCGAGTGATGACGTTACGGTTGTGAGTGACGCGTTGCGTATCCTCCAGAGGTGGCCGTGGTCTTTTTTTTTTAAGGGGAGAAAAGTCAATATCAAAACGTTAAGGAAGATGAATAAGCGAGGGAAAGCGAGGAAGGACATAGAAGAAAAAAAAAATATGATAAACATGAGCCGTGTGCCTTAACGCAATAATATTCCTGTTGGTTCTGTGTCGAATGACGTAATGCAAAAGTTGCCTAGAGAACTGGAAGCAAGAGAGTAAGAGATCTTGCGCTCTGTTCCTCCTTTATTTTTCAATAAAACTAAGGGAGAGGGGATGTATCGCTCCTCTGGAGGGTTCACTGATAATACAAAATATCACTAGAATTTAAGCCATGTTATTATACATACAATAGAGCAATTCTAGGCGTCCCCTGGACGAACCTGTACCAGCGATCCTTTGTGCCGTGACGCTTTTCGATTGTATATTTAATACGGAATATGTTTACAGAGTAGTATTATATTGTAGAAATTTTGTTTATAATAAAATGCTTCAAAGAACGTAACTTGCGTGTTGCTGTTTCATTGGTCAAATGTTACTTGATATCATTGGAACTTGACTTACGTTCGAAATTTATTGAAAATATAAAATTGAGACTGAATCATAATCTCAGAAAGTATACGGAGTAGATAAAAATTGAATTGAATTTGTAAAATGTCGAAAATAAATTACCCTCAATTGAAATATTAATGAATTAAGTTTTTGGAATATTAAAATAATTCATCGAATCAATAAAGTAGAATATTAACACTTGGAAATCGGAAATTCTGGCCAAGCATATTTAGAAGTACTGGAAGTTGCCCAAAATTGTGTGCGCGCAAATTCATCGCGCAGGACTCGGCGAGTGGGAGCAGGCGGAGAGTGGGGGGAGCGCTCGACGAAGCGCCCGGACTCGGAGCGGTCATTCTTCCTCGAGCCGGTCTCCTATATTGGTCTTCTGGAATCACATATCCATTTCCAACATTTTGTTTCTATTTTTATTCCTTCTTTACTTCCTTATTTCTTTATATTTCGTTCTTTAATTTCTGATTTGTCTCTTTCCTTATTTCTTCTTTACTTTTATACCCCTATTCCGCATTTTCTACTTTGTAACTTCTTTATTTCTATCTTCCCTTCTGTCTTCTCGTTTCACTTTGTATCCTCTCACTTTCCATTGTGCTTGTCCTTACTTTTCCTATTTCCTTGATCGGGTCGAGCATATTTATTCGAGTAGTCATATAAGAGTAGTCACCCTGTTAGTGAAGCTACACATATAGACCATGGTGTCGGGGGTTGCCCCTCCGCCTCATCCGCTGAGCTTGCTCAGTGGGTCGGCCCCAAGTTTTGGCCGCAACAAGACCTTATGGGTCTCCTGACGAGGGCCTTGAGCCCCCTTAGGGTATCTAAGGCTATGGTCTTTCGTATAGTGAATCTAACCAGGTGTCTAGCTCTCGCGTATTTAGTATAATTTGTTCGCTTCGCTAAAAACGCTCCAAGATGTTGACCTTTGGGCACTCGTGTGGGTAAAGACATGCTACTTACGCTTGTGCTTGGGGGTCGGCTTCACTTGGGGTAGGTGCGGGTGCTATTGAGCACCTGCTAGTCTAAAGTCAGTCTCTGTCGAAGACATTTTGGGCGGGGATTGATGATTGATGGGTCCCACGGAACTAAAATTCCAATGATTTCCCCCCCAGAAAATCGACAGTTTGAAGCGCCCCCTATCGTTGATATTCGGAACTAAAATCCGAATGATTTTTTGGGGGAAATTCGACATTTTTTTGAAGCGCCCCCTATCGTTGATATACGGAACTAAAATTCGAATGATTTTCACAGAAAATCGACATTTTGAAGCGCCCCCTATCGTTGATATACGGAACTAAAATTCGAAAGATTTTCACAGAAAATCGACATTTTGAAGCGCCCCCTATCGTTGATATACGGAACTAAAATTCGAAAGATTTGCTGGGGAAATCGGCATTTTGAAGCGCCATCCACATTTAACGTATACTTAACATTACCAAAGTGTCAAAGCATAAGGGCGAAGGAGAAGGAGGAGGAGAAGGAGAAGAATCCTGTTAGGGTGGAAGAGGGTAAGAGAGAGACGGAACGCATTCGTACTGTGGAATATTCGAACGGGGCAAAAGAATATCAACGTGTATAAGTGTTTAAAGACAATTTATTCGACAAAGGCAATAATAATATAGTATACAAAAATTTTAAATATATCACAGCAATATAATATACATGTGGTATGTTATATGCGCTACGACCTTGGACTTTTCCTTTTCCAAAGAAATTTTTAACAACTTATTTTTGAAGGATATACTAGGAGAAGAGTGACAGAGACATAGGAAGGAATATGAGTAGATTGAGTAGAAACGTTTGGTGGCAGCAAGCAGGGAAGATGTTAATGGTGGGGGAAAAAGAGGAAGATTGTTAAAAAGAAAGAGTGAAGAACAGAGAGGGTAAGAACTGAGGGAACAAGGAGAGAAGAAGATGCGTAAAACGTATGCACGAAAATCAGATTATTCTGGACAAGCGAGGAAAGAGAACACTGGAAGAAGTAGGAAAAGTAGGAAGTATAAGGGAGCGAAATGAGCCCCTCCCTACCCATTTCCGTGAGGTCCTGCCTCTCCACAAGGGAGCTACGACCTCTTCGAGTGTGTGTTTCTTTTTGATGAGGAAAACCCCCGAGTCCCGCGGGTTTCGCGCACAGGACTAGGGGGGGGGGGGAACCTCAGGAACGAAAGGAAGTCGGATCGAGGGCCAAGAGCAAGCTCAGCGGATGAGGCGGAAGGGCAACCCCCGATACCATGGTCTATATGTGTAGCTTCACTAACAGGGTGACTACTCTTATATGACTACTCGAATGAATATGCTCGACCCGACCAAGGAAATAGGAAAAGTAAGACAAGCACAATGGAAAGTGAGAGGGTACAAAGTGAAACGAGAAGACAGAAGGGAAGATAGAAACAAAGAAGTTAAAAAGTAAAAAATAAGGAATAGGGGTATAAAAGTAAAGAAGAAATAAGGAAAGAAATAAATCAGAAATTAAAGAATGAAATATAAAGAAACAAGGAAGTAAAGAAGGAATAAAAATAGAAACAGAATGTTGGAAATGGATAAGAGAGGTAATTCCAAGAAACCAGTATAGGAGACCGGCTCGAGGAAGAATGACCGTTCCGAGTCCGGGCGCTGCCTCGAGCGCTCTCCCCACTCTCCGCCTGCTCCCACTCGCCGAGTCCTGCGCGATGAATTTGTGCGCACACAATTTTGGGCAACTTCCAGTACTTCTATATATGCTTGGCCAGAATTTCCGATTTCCAAGTGTTAATATATTACTTCATTGATTTAATGAATTATTTTAATGTTCCAAACAGCTAATTTATTAATATTTCAATTTGAACGTAATTTATTTTCGATATTCTACAACTTCAATTAAATGTTTATCTACTTCGTATATTCTACGAGATTTTGATGTAGCCTCAATTTTATATTTTGAATAAATTTTTAAAGTAAATCAAGATCCAATAATATTTAGTCAAAATTGAGGTGCTACACGGATGTCAAGTTGGCACTATACTTTCTTAAAAATGTTTCGGCAGTAGACTTTTTCAATAGCTCTTGAGAAGTTTTATCTTTACCCGGTCTTGTTCTAAGGGTTGCTTTGGGAACCAGCGGTGAATCGCCGAGAACCTCCGCCCAGCAAGCTACGCGTCCGTGTTCACGTTTAGCTCGGCTACGACGGGATTCGCATTATCGACAGAGGCGATGATCACAAAATCCTACTTGGAGTCTCGCCGATACGATTTAGCGCAAGAATTTTGGTATCGCCTAAAACCTTAGCGTTGTGTATCTCCCTACTCATCTCTGTTCACTGTTCACATTTTACATTAGTGAATAAAAATCCTTCAAGGTAATTTGCTCACAGAGATGCGTGGGTATGCAAAAGAGGATTCGAAAGATCAGCAGGTGAAAAGTCGAGAACCGAGATAAATAAAAAGAGAGAGTAACAGGGGAGGTAAAAACAAGCGGACGATAGAAGAGAACTAAGAAGAGGGGGTGAAATGAAATGTAAGAATAAATTGTTGAAGACAAATGTTAATAGGGAGTTACTAATTTTAAGGGATTATGCGATAAAGTTAATCTTAAGCTAGATTAAGCGTGAAGAATACTATAAAAATTGTAAGGGAAGCGCAGTAGAAGGCGATAGAAGCCGTACTTTGTAATAAAAAAAACTACCACTACTGATTAAAGGACGATAAATAATCACGTAACGAAAACCGAAGATTCAACAATAATCTCTAATTTAATAACACAATGTAAACTTATAGCGATAATGTCTGTGATGGCATTGATAATAATAACGATGGCGTTATAATGGCACCAAATGAACATAAAGTGTACAAAATATAAAATCTTAATTAAAAATAAGAATTCGCACGATAGTTTTCAAATAGGGGCTTCCCCGATCCCCCACCTGTTACGGTCACGATTTCCGCGATTCACGTAAATATTCGAATCGGACTCCACAGGCAAAAAATCGAAGAGACCCAAAAAAAGGTATCAATGCACCCTTTTTTTTTTAGTTTCTCTTGGATGCTCCAGCTCGCACTGACACTCGTCTATCTTACAGAGATTTATTTTTTATTTTCTGAACATTAGGACAAAATTGTAATCAATTGTTATTGTTATCGTAAATTTATAATATTTGTAATAATAATTGTTATATTAAATACCGATAAGAGTTTACATAATTTAGTTGGCAATATCGTTTTCGCAACGTGAACACAGCTATTCTCAATTCGTCTCCTTCCTTCTCTCTGACCCTCTCGTATGCCTCGGCGATTAATTAAAAAAATTTTACGTGCTAAGCCAAAGGTCCACCATAAGAGACGACATCCTGGCTATTCCCGGACGTCTCCAAGAATCGAGCATGATCTCGTATATAATTGATCTTTATATCGAAGAAGTGTACAGGAGCTCAATACAGTTATATTAGACAAAGAACGAATATGGCTAGACAATATAGCATGAAAAATATCAAAGACAAAGAATTCAATATTACAATCTGATTGCGAGATATGAGTCTCACGAGGCTCCGGTTCTCATCCTCATCCGCTTGTTCCATATAAGCCTGAGCCACGCAGTCGTCTCTCAAAGTGACAGAACGGACCTGCGTTATCGTAACTTCTCTTGAGAATGGCTTAAACGTTGCCGCCACATATCATTGCCTCATTACTTGCACACAATATAATTGCTAGCCTATTAAATTACGGGGGTAGATTTTCGCATCAGCTTTTTGAGGTACAGTCGGATCCAATTTTTTTTATGTCATATACACATACGTTGCATGAGAAAGTGTCACAGCTCGCCGCTAGATGGCGACACGGTACGATCTCCTTTACCGACTTTTTTTTTAAATCCCGCGCAAAACAAAATTGCTCGTAAACGTCTCGCACAGTCGGTGGTGTCAAATTGTATTCTCGTGTAGCACATAGAATATATAAATTATAGTCTCCACGGGCTCGAGAGCACCCTGCCAGGTACGCCATTTAATACATCAATGTCGTCCCGCCGAACTGTCCCCCAACAAACGTGCCCGTACGCGCCATCTTGAGCACGCACAGTATGTACTCCATGTATACACAACAACAAAACAGTACGAAAAAATGTACAATAAAAAAGTTGATCTAGATATATATATATATATTATTTATATATATATAAAGAGAGAGACGTGTAAAAAGAAAATAAAGTATTTAACAATTAGCGTTACTCGCTCATCTATCCAAGGAAACGCAAAAGGCCACTTTGGCCACGTTCCCGGTCCCTTGGTTTTCTAATCGCGATAACGAGAGTCACTACGAGGGTCGTATACGTCATCCCATAGAATGTAGAAGTCCTAGGGCATGTCGATTCAAGTGGAATGCGCGATGGAGTTTAATACAAGGAAGTTACGGCAAGTTGAATTTTAACCTACCGTATCCGTATATAAATACTATACAACGAGGGCTGCTTAATCGATAATCTTTTTTTTTTTCCTCTTGCCGATAAAAATTTTGAGAAGCACCCGATGCCTTTTACTGATACAATTTATTTATACTTTTAATTATGCCCTGTCGAACTATACGTAAGTACTATATTGCGATAAGGGAATTCTTTAGAATTCATTTTTTTTTCATTATTCCTTCGACGTGATACAGAAACGATCACTATTGCCAATTTCAATTTTCCTTTTCCTGTACCCTCCACGCTCAACCGTCCATTTTGCCTTCGCATGACTCTCGCGTAATGTGTGGACAGTGCAGATATATCGTAATATTTATAATATATATAGTATTCATATATTATATTAAATAGACAAACGTGAATAGTAGTTAGGCCAAACAATGGATGATGGATGAAAGATGTCGCGAGCCTATTGTTACGCTTCGTTCGTAAAAGCCGTGACAGTTGTATACTTGATTTTGACAATTCTTATTTTTTTTCTCTCTCTGTCTCACTCTCTCGCTCTGTTTTACACACACACTCTCTCACTCTTTCACTAGGCGACATACAATGTACCGACGATCCATTTAACGATCCACCATCATTGATTCTTTAATCTGTCACTTCTTTGTCTCGCCCATTTTCAAATTTTTCAAATCTCCGGCGCCATGGCAATATCCGTATTTCGCGCTCGACGAAAAACGTGGGAAGAATCAGAAGCTCGTTTGAATCTTCAGTATTTCCCGCGCTTTCCTCGCCATGACACGTCGAACACATCGATCCAATCCTAATCCATAGGAAACACAGTCCGTTGTTTGACGATCGATGGATCGATTTCTTCTATCTTTTTTTTTCCTTCCATTTTCCCTTCAAAGTTCCGACAATTACGCACCGGATGTCTTATTGGGACCGAGAACGGATCTCGTTGAGTTTCGCGCGTAGGATGACGATGACGTAACGACGCAACGACGCATGCGCAGTAAAGCATTTGCAACGGAGGACACGAGAGCCATAGAAATTTTCAAATACAATCAACAAGGAGAGACTACGTGATTCAGGATGGAACTGCCTGGAGGATCCGACAGGGAAGTTTAATTAAATGTATTAATTCGAAATATACGTCCGGTGCAATAACGCGAAACAGGTGATTACGATAGATAATAAGATATTGGCGAGTTCAAGAATATAACCGGCAATAGAATTGGACAAGGGGAAGATTCAACGAGACCCGATTCGGGCGAGCAAGACACCACCGTTAAAAGTTCTATAATGAGAAACAACTACGGTATGTATATTTAAGTAAATCGGGGTTATCACCCAAAACGTAACCGGACTTACTTCGATAATCCTCGACTTCGTGTTAAAATTCTATTTATAATTTTATATAATAAAGAACCGCTGGGATCGAAATCGATACGGCAATAGAAGATTGTTGATCGTAGTTAAATGAAAATCATACAATCAATTATGTCTATCATCAATCGCATTATGGAAACTTGTGATAATCATAATAATGACAATAGTTTATCGGTAACAAGTAGTAGTAGCAGTAGTAGTAATAGTAATAGTAGTAGTATTAATGATCGGATGATTGGTGGTGGCAAAAGTAGCAACGGTAAGTAGTAAATAGTTAAATAGTAATAATGTTAATGACAATAACAATAATAATGATGACGATAATAATATGAAATCATTAATTAAGTATTTTATACAACAATCACACGTAGAAGCGACGAATTAGAGTAGTAGAAATAACTATTCTTTAATTTATCATTTATATATATATATATAGTATCCTGTAATATTATATTAATTCATACCTTCATCGTCGTCTTTCTCTTTTCTCTTTATTTATTTATCCGTTAATATATTTATATATTTATATATATATATA
>JARQTH010000353.1:2797114-2831035 GCA_030142595.1 Trachelus iudaicus | reverse complement strand
AGAGAGAGAGAGAGAGAGAGAGAGAGAGAGAGAGAGAGAGAGAGAGAGAGAGAGAGAGAGAGAGAGAGAAAGGAGAAAATGGTGGGATAGATAAATTGGTACTGCAACCATGCGATAATAAAGAAATGTAAATAAATTATATCATAGCATAATAATAATAGTATTTGAATTTAACTACGATAAGAAGCCGGAGTACTTTGTAAATACGTATATACGCGCGACAGCCATTCCGTAAGCGAAGTATAGTAATTTGATGGAACAGGTACGATTTTTAACTTAAACTTCATGCCAAAGAAAATGGCTAAGCGTATAATAGGGATCGCTATAAAATAGTGATGCAAACAAGACATAATTACCATTATCAAAGTAAAATTTGTGAAAGTCCATTCCCTCGACTAAATTACCTAGAGCCTCTGGCTCGAACGCGGTCAGATGGGGATCACAGATTTTCCTGGAAAAAGAGAAAACATTGTTTTTTTTTTTTTTTTTTATATAAATCATGAAACAAATTACGATTGACAATATTTTAACATATTCCGAAACTCACGTGTACGCTTCGAAGTCACCGATATTGATGCTCTCGATCAGCTGTTCGGTCATCTTAATGATTTCCTGGCGACGAGCTGTAATCGTCAACACATCACAATCAGTATGAAATAGTCAATTTGAATTTCGCGGGTCCGGCTCTTTCCGACACACCGTACAGCACAACAACCACATGCAAACAAAATCGTTTTAAGTCTCTACGTCCTATTATTTTTATTTTATTTTATTTTTTTCAAAGCAGATCACTATTCTGCAATACTTCTACAATCTTTTTTTTTTATTTATTCTACGTCATAGAAAAAATACGCGACGTGACAATCGGCCGATTTTCATGTATACAATCGGAGCGATTTAGGTACAATTAAGACACAGTATGAGTATACAGGTAGAAATTCTATTGAAGACTGACGGTCAGTATATATATATATATTAATAACTGTATATATATATATATATATAATATATATATATATATATATATATATATATCTACACATATACAGACCAATTGAAAGACCTAAAAATCAAATAACCGAAAGTCACGTTAATAAATTCGAATTAAAAAAAAAATGTCTTTTTTAGTATCGATATCGAGAAGCTCCGTTATCAAGGATCAATTCAGGACTTTCGAGATCCATTCTTTAATACCTGTAGAAGAGCACAATAAAACGATTACGTCATCCTTATTTCGAAAAACAAAATGAATTATTCTACCTGATAATCGGTGCAGAACTTTTTTCGAGTTCTTTTATTTCTTTTCGTCGAAATGCATAATTTTTTTCTTAACACCTCGCGAGGTCTAGCGTGACCACCACCATTGCTACCACCACCACATTCTAGTGCAGGTTTTTCATTTACAGCAACCGTAAGAAATAACGAGCGGGAAAACAATATGGCAAAAAAAAACTGTTAACCATAAACTTGACTGTGCTACGTAGATTAATATTCTTAAAATCGAATCGTTCGATTGCCGGCGATAACGAGGATATCGAATATTTCGATATATCGAACACCCCTGCTAGTCTATCGATTATTTTCAACGGCCGACGTTCATAATCGCTACGATATAAATTCTCGAAAGTCGCGACTGTATATACTTTGTACCGGGTTCAGAGCGAGTAGAAAAAATAAATAAAACAAGTAACATTAAGTCCAACGCACAAGAAGGCGACGAGTCACGACGTAACGAATCAGCCTGGTACTTGTTCGACGATAAAGTTAATGGCATATACCCGACACCTGAAACCATTCGCCTTGACGCGTATACACAAGCTTTTTAATCACAGGTCGTTAAGGCGGATACGCATGAACGTTAAAAATAATACAATCGCGACATATCGAATCGTTATGCCGGGTTCGCGCGGCGACGAAATAAATTCCGAGTGGAATTTTCTTTTTTTCTTTTCTTTTTCACGTAACAAAAAGTGTAATGCTAACTATGACGACACAGGAGGATTTAAAAGTAATCGACCATATCTTACGATTGTGACTATTGTTCGTGCGCAAGTGGCGAATAATCAAAAACGATTATCGCCTCTCGTAACTACAAGCGAAACAGACGGCAATGGCGCCTCGTAAAAAATAAACGGCTGATACCAGCCTAATATTAGTAACGTTGGGAGTTTGCGATAATCGTTTCCATATTAACCGATATAACGCGACGCGGACGATATTCGTGTTGAGTGTATGGTTAATGTCTACTTGTTAATTCTAATACATATTATATATAATTTTTTAAATATATATATATATGTATAATTATTTACAACAGCTACTTGTATTGCGCTTTACCTGAGCACTGCGAATTCGTCGAAAGCTGACTGCAGGTCTTGATAGGACACATGATTCTTATTTCTACAAGCATATACCTTATTTTGTATTAAGAGACAGGCACTCGAACGAAGTTTTGTTAGCTTGTGAAAGAGATGGGTTTGTGAGAAAAAAAAATTAAAAAATAAAAATACAGAACGATTAAAGAGAGTTCGATGAACATCGCGACGAAGGATTACTCGGAGTATGAATTTTTTTTAATTCAAAAAAGCAAACAGGTAAAAGCCCCTTTTCGTTGGCCATTGCGGCATATACGTTATCACGAAGAATTAACTATCTCCGGAGCCTCCACCATCTTGCAAAAAGAAACACATAAATTTCCCCTTTTTGTCCATGACGAATTTAATCGAAGTAAAAGAAACAGTCAATTCAGAGCCTGCAACTACGCCGATAAGGCGTGCCGAACCGTAGGCCTGGGATGAGGATGGGTTTTGTAAAGGGTAAGCAGAAAAAAGAATCTCCTTTCAAATATTTCTCGACAAGGAGTCTGTCCGAAGGAAAAAAAAAAGAATTCCTTTATCCGGGGATTCCCCGTCGTTTCTGCTTTTTTCCCCCCATCTCCTTACGTCTCCTAATCGAGCTTCGCGTCAGTGTCGCCGGAGGGAGCCACTTGTCAACGTCTCTAGCGTTCTAATGCGACACACAGAGTATATGCTTTGAATACGACCCCCTTAGAATTATAACGTGTAAATATACATATATATGTACGTAATACTAGGTCAGACGAAAACATCCGCGAAGACGTTAACCCAGAGTCGCCTGCAGTAATACATTTGAATAAAGGTCAAACGGTCTACGCCTAATGCCATTGACGAATAATAAATACTGGGCGCGCATAGTAGCGACAATGCGTCGTAAAGCCTACAACGTTCACATATTAGCACGACACAGCCTTTAGGTATTTCTTTTTTTAATATCTTTTTTAAAACATTTATTCAATAACTTGACAGTTGGTGCCACCTAACGTCGCACATAAACAGGACGTATACACTAGACGTACATTCTATATATCTATACATGTCATTTCTAACGCTAGTGGTTACTCTCTTGCCAGAAACGTCTACCTCCTGCTCCTGTACTCCTGGTGCAACCGTAATTATTATCCTGGACATACCGGTCCGAACGTCACATTAGGCAAGGATAATAGTAAACATTGAAACGCGCTAAGCAAAGAGGAACAACTAAATGAGTCCTGTCATGAAAATCTTTCGAGAAAAACAAATAGCTAATCTTCAATAGTTACTAAAAAGTAAGGTTATGTCTTCTCTAGGGACAAAATTCAGAACAAGCTACAACGCCTAAGCTTCGAACAGATGTCCTGGCCGTTGGGACTTTTCTCAGAATTCCCTTCACCAGGCTTACCGTCGTCCCGACCGCAGTGCTCGGCCCCGAGCTGAAAGTATCCTCCACCGGCTCGTCGACCTTCGGGATCTGGTGCATGCAACGTGCCACGAGAACGGGAAAGCGTGTAGAGACAAGCATGCGGAAACACAGTGAACATTCAAAATACGTCCGTTTAAATAGAAACGACGCGACAGTGTTAGACGTGTCAATAGGTTATGTTAAGGGGACTTGTGGATCGAATCGACGCTACGTAGACGCGCGGGCAAAGTGACGGCAAGCGGTTAACTTCAGAGTGTACTTGTGGAGGTGAAGTTAAATATGACGAAAGTTGGGAGTAATGTGTGTTGTGCGTGCGCGTGTGTGCTTGGCAAGTCTACAGACCGGTGGTCGAGGAGTTGTGACGTCGTGGGGTGTTGTTGGCGTTGACGTAACCCGTCGATGCTGATGACGGGGAAGTCCCTGTTTGGCTGTTACCGCTGCTACTGTGACTGGAGCCACTGCCGCTTCCGCTGCCAGCTAGTCATGCAACCAACCAACACATCATGAGCTCTCACGTTAACGACTAGAACGAAAACCGGATGCGCCTCCAGAAGAAGGTCTTCTAGAGCATCTTTCACAGGCAGGGCTGCTTATCTCTTCTCCACGCCGGTATCAGATCCCGGGAGGTTGGCTATCTGTTTTTCTTTTAACGTTTTGAAAGCCCGCCGTTGCCAACCGATATGCGCAGTATGAATTTTTAGATCTTTTTTTTTTACCTTATCAATTAGCTTTTTACACAAAGATGCGTTCGGTGGACCAAGGCTTACCACGGAGGAAGCTTTGACTGATTATTATTCTCGTCGATGTAACATGCGTTTCGTTTTATCAATGCCATAACTTCGTCCGTGGTTATTTCTTTCGTTCGGCATTACGGTATAAGTGCAAGAACACAATGGAGGTGTTATCAGAGAGGAAAGTTTACGAGCTTTGCAGGCGTTACTTGGTCGTGGATCGACAGGAGATAGTATAACGTGCGGATCTTATTTAAAAGTAACGTACAGGATGTTTCAAAGTGGGATATACATTATTCTACGCGCTAATGTATATTGCAGTGTGGAATCTATCGCTGTACGATTCGTCGTCGTCAGTGGATCCTCTGTTAAGACTTTTGACTATTGTTATACTTGTAGATGGATAAGAGAGGTTACGGATATGAAGATAGGCAAATTACAAAATAATTACAGAGGTGTGACTTTTGTTTTTTTCATACGTGGATAACGTTCCAAAATAAAATCATGCTCAACTCTAAAACACCAGTTAACTAGAGGATCCTTACCGATTTGTAGATTACCGGTTGATACGTAGCTATACTGAAGACTCAAATTTAACTTTGCTAAATACTTAGCCTACCTTGTGAACAGGACTTGGCGGATATTATCGTTTCTCTACGGTATTCGCACTTAGGCGTCAATTCATTGTCCATACGTAATTTATCTGTGCTTGATGACACTAAAGATTTCGTGTGTTATTTTTTATTAAATATATTCCGGATGGTCGTAGAAATTGCATTTATAGTTTTAATTTCTGACGGATTTTTCAAAAGATACCGATACGGCGGATACCAATGAAATACTAAAGGGGTCAACATATGTTCTACAGTGGTTGGATAAAACGCATATGGTTTTCATGAAGACTGCAGTCGCCCTTGCTAAATTCTTTAATTTTGTATTCCACCCCCTCCTTCCCCTCCCCCTCCCCCTTTCCTTTATATCAGCCATTATTTTTTTTCTCTCCTCTTATTCCTTCCTATGGCAAACGACATAGCCTGGTTGCTCTTCTGGGCTGCTCGACCTTTTTACCGTTGAGCTCCGTAAAGCCCGGGAGCTTTTGAAATTACGCAACTGGCGCAACGGCCGTTGGCCCCATAAGGACTTAATGGCGTACCGCCATTGCGACATTTTTATGCAAACCGTTGAGCTTCGACCATTTCACTTGTTTCTTTTTTTTTTTCTAGTTCCTCTCGTTTCAGTTATAGGGTCGATATAAAAATTGTTATATAGAAGTAAATTAGAAAAGTGATTTACGTTACTGTAAAATGTTTGAACAGGACAATATTTCGTTTGAAATTTTTGCTATTGATTTTGTCATTATCGAAAACAGCACACAAGGTACACTGGTTAGTCGGAATAATGAAAAGAATCGTCAAAGTAAAGAAAACGAAAGAAAAAAAAGTGTTTCATTTTTAGATATTAATAAACACAGAAAACCAAAGCAATTATGAATTTCAAAGCTGAACGAACATTATTGACATGGGTATCAGTCACTTGAAAACGCAAGGCAGTTTAAGGATTTGAAAACAAAAGAGAATCAGCCGTGGTTTAAGCGCGGCTTTTCGAGGACGATCATAATGCCAAATAGTCGATTGTCTATATAGTATACAAGGCAATCCGACTCAACGTACGTTCCTATCGGGTTTACCTTGCGCGCCCTGAAGAAGAACCGCGGCAATTCCTAGAGGATTTCCAGGCACCTGTGCCTGCTTATTTGCCTGGGCTTGAGCAGCAGCTGCTCCCATTACCTTGGAGAAAACCGAGGCAGCTGCAGGACTGCTCGGCGGAGTACCCTGGGACGCGAAACCTTGTTGGACAAGCAGGGAATGAAAAAATGGAGAATAGACAAATGCGAGGAATAAAGCGGGATACGCGAGGCTCAAGAGATTATTTCTACGAAGCTACCACGCCATACGATTCACTCACGTGAGGATCGTTGGATCGAGAAAAGATCCGACGGGGGAAACAAAAAAAAGAGCCATAACGAATTTGGCGGGTGATTTTAGTACCCGGCGTTTCCGCAGTGTGGCGCTGTCAGCACTGTGGCAGGACTGGCTAATTCCGGTCGTCATTGAAACTTAATTGGAAATTGTGGATGCGCAACGGCGACTGCCGCCGATGAAATTTGACTTGATTGAGTTTCGAGAATGGGGAGAGACACGACCCAATAACGTATCCCCCAGCCCCTGGTACGTGTGCGAACTGCGTAATATCGTATGACACAGGTGTCGCAAGCCACCCCGTCGCGAGAACGAAACTCGACGGAAATAGAATGCTCGATAGAATCACCGCTTTTCTTGCGAACGGCCTATAAATCGCGACTATAAAAATCTATTATTTCTTTCCCTCGACAACGAGAACACGACACGGCAGGAGAGACTCACTGTTATCAGGCTGCTTCGACGGTCCCGGAATGCTGGCCATGGCGGACATCTTGTTTAATGGAATTTTCCAGTCACTCACACACAGGTACCACTGGGATTTCAACTGGCTTTTTTTATTATTCAAAAATTCTTTCACTTGTCTCTCCGATCTCTTCCACGGTCCGACTAACTTTCTTTTTTTTTTCAAAATATATTCACCACGATACACCACGACATTTTTCACTGATTCTGCGTCGCCGATTAGCAGACGGAAATCGACTAGATCTCAATGGCCGTATTCGTGCGCGATTTTACAAACGTCAAACGATCCTTCGTCAACGTAGACGCTGTGGCTACTCGACAACGACTGACTTATGGCGCTACGACCGATGCTAATGTGCGATCTATTCTCAAGTATGCCAAGCGTCAGGTATTTCTGTTGGCCGTCGCGGCTCCACAGTCTGCACTCTTAACGTTTCTGCGTACGCGTGTGTAACGTTACTATGGAGGATTCTACCCTCGGTCCTCGTTGCTCTCGCACCAGAAGAGACAACGCATCTCGTTGCGTTATTTTCGAACGGGAGTACGACCAAAAATACCTGCAGTCAATACCAGTCGAGCGACAGAGAAAAAGGAGGTCTTGGATTGGATTGATGAAAAGGCGCCTTAACGTTTCCCAATTAAGCCACAATAAATTCATACACGCCGTGAGACAGCCGATCGAACGGCTGTGCCAATAGGTATATATTAAATTAATATATTACATTTTCTAGTAACTTCGGCGCCACAACGTGACTAAAAAAAAAACCCTAGGGAATTTTTCAATGACTCAGTTACAAGGATGCACAGGGTTACCCGTTACGAGAGGCTTTTGATAACCAGTCAAGGCTCAATCGAAACGCAAGGCTATTCTACAGAGTGTAACTAATTAAAAAGAGGTAAGACCAATTACTAATTAGTCTTGGGTACACAAGCTCGTTTATTTAGTACCCATGGACGGAGGCTGGAGATAATTAATTCGCTAATCTATTAGTTCTCAAATCCAATGAATTATTATGGATCTTAAGCAATGCAAAGGAAAGCTTTTCAATTTTTTTTACTCTTATCACTGGCTCCCTTCAACGTATACGGAGCACAGTTACGTTTAGCGATGCAATGACGCTTCTGCGCGTTGCCAATGCGTACAGGGTGAACCGATAAGAACTAATCAAAATTTTTATGTTAACAGCATCGTCGATAAGGCTACTTTATTCGATGCAGCTGGAGCGCGTCGCGATAAATATTGGATTTTTATATCGACAACGAAAAATTTTCTTTAACTTTTTCAAAAATCATCATTACCAAGTACCGACGTGTTCTAGAAATTATTTTTTTCTTTCGGCCAAAGTCCACGAAAACCGATGATCCTACGATATCAAAACGAAGGTGCGAACTTGTGATGCGATAACAATAATAATGATTAGCGTGTGTGTCCTTGTCGTTTTTGTTAATTTTTATACACAAACGTTTAGAACAACGAGAATTAGACAATCATTTCTGTGGTTAAGTTAGGTTAGGTTACCTTCGGGCTCTTTGGCAATGACCGTGCTGCTCCGGTCGACGCCTCCCTTTTTATCCTCTGTACAACAATACACACAACATCACGTACAGATATACGACATCGTTTACATACGCTATGTACAATATACGATCCACGTACAATTCAAAATGCATCTATTCATCGCAGACAAGTTTCGGTTTGCCGATCGGATCGAGATGCACGTTCGAATTCTAACGATAGAAATCATCACACGAAACAGGATCCGTTTGATTTCGAATTATTTGAGGTGTCCGGTAACGAACTAGATATCGCGTGTACATAACAGCTAGAACGCACTGATACCCAGCCAGGTACCTGAAAATCATTCGATTATTGCCGAGCAATGCGGATAGTCCTGAAACGTGAAATGATCGTCATTGAATTCGAGCGTTTAGTCTCCATTTTTATGACCGATCGTTGACTTGACTTTTTTTATTTTTCTAATTTCATTACTTCGTGGCTTTTCTCCCGTGCAAATCCGACTTTCTCTCTGCCAGTGCACGAGACATTTTTTTCTTTTCTAAACAGCGTCGTAACTGATTTTACTGCTTATGGTGACCTTTTTCTTTTTTTTGGGGGTAAACAAAATTTTTCTTTTTCGCTCGCACTTTCATTGGTCCAGCTGTGAATTAATTGGAAGGAAGTTTTTAAGTTACGTGATAGATTGAGTTAGAGAGGAGATGCATTATTTTTAATGAGTGAGATATATATATATATATATAGAGCTGTTTTACGTGCACTGTGCAAAGTCGAACGTTGGAATGTGCATTTAAGATGTTCGAAAGCTGGATGAGATATCTCTTAGCGATGATCTTTTTTTTTTTGGTAGCTCGTGAGATTTTTGTAAAATATTTTTCGTTTTCTTTTCGTCGTTCAACAGAGTCCAAACTTTTTTTTTTAATTTGGATGCTTTGACAGTTTCTTTTTTATTTATGCTTATTGTCCGTTCATTTTTTGGGTATTACGTCATCATGGTGCCCTGGAGTCTGGATGATCGTGCATAAGCGGGATACATGCGCCAAAGCCGGGGGATATGTTTCTCTATGTAGTTTAAATATTTTTATTTATATATATATATATATATATATGTAGATATAGAGGACAGTGAGAAGTACAGAGAAATATAGAAGGAAAAAATTGAATTGGCATATATGGCGTTCAGAAATCCATAACACCAGATTTATTTTTTTGTGTTTTTGTGTACACGTGTGCGTGGAACGCCTGATAACAATCACTAAGTAATTTGTCGCCCGAAAGGGTACAGTCGGTAAGAAAAAGAATATGGACAAAGCATTTTTTTTTTCAAACGATCGTCGTCAAATTCCACGTATAAAAAATGGTGATCGGAATCAATCGAATTTTCATGATCGCGAATTAATAGTGATTTTGAAAAAAGAAAATAGAAGGATAAAATTCAATACAAGGTCTAGCGAAAAATCGTATGATTTTTTTGAAAAATTTTGTCAGTATCTTTCGTGTCGTTGAGGGTCATGAGATTTCGGAAAATTGGTTTACGTGTCATCCAATGTGATATTATATCGTTAGAATGCAAAAACGGTGCTTGTGCTCTGTGAGGGAAAGAAAAAAAAATCGAGGTGAATAGAAAAGAAACAAGGTGGAAGAGAGAGAGAGAAATTGTAAGAAAGTTGAAAAAAATGAAATACATTTTTTTTTAATAGAAATTGAGTAAACGTTTACGTCTTTGACCTTTGTTGGTATTTTGGAATTTTGTTTATACTTTTTTTTTTTTCTTTTAAACTAATTCAATTCATAAACTAATTCACCTATGGATCTACCAGCTAATTCTTATTAATAGATCTAAAGCGGCATCCCCGTAGCGCCGATGCGGACGCAGCAAGAAAAAACATCGAAGGCGACTAAAGCTAAAGCATGTTTGAGTGACGTAGTGATTAAAAAAAAAGCAAGTGTGACAATAATAATTATCAGAAGAAATTTTTGAACGATAATCAAAATTTATAGGGAACAAGTAGTTAAAAAAAAAAAAAGGAAAAATCAGTTTGATTAGGTAACCCCAATTTTTTGTTGATCATTCAGTCATGATTTATCTAATCCAACTGATTTGCCTCGATCGATCGAAAAATCATATGGAAAACGTACGTACGTTAGCGAGAAGGGAGGAAAAAAATCGATTTTCAAAAATATAGCAAACTCTCTCAAAATCTCAATCTCGTGACTATTATCACCAAAGAAATTAATGACAGCGATGACAAGCGAAATAAACAATAGCAATGCGCTGACCTGGTCTCATGGCCAATTTGCTGTTGGTTAACGAACAAAAATCCCATCTAAAAAGAAGCTTTTTTTTTTCATTTGCCTAAGACGCATCGAGTGACATGGTGTAAGTTCTATTTCTAATTCTATATCCTCCAGTGCTTATGGGATCTACGTACGCGTGTTGCGCGTGTATCGATATAGTGGCGTATACGCAGCGCGCGACTGTCGCTGAAACGAGGGTGTGAGTGGTCGAGAAAAAAAATAATAAATTGATCGAAATTTTTTTTTTTTTCATTTTTATTATTATTTTCCATCACTGTCGCTCTCGTGATTCAACGCCGAATTGAGAATTGACCGTTTCCCTCGTTTTCATGAAAATCAGCACAGACCTACGCGTGTCCTCTGCCTATGATGACTGATGAAAAAATCACGTATAATCGTGGCTGGTAGAGTGGTGGTCGATTGCTACGCGATAATCGAGAATCGATGATTCTCAATGTGCGATAACGATGCCATCGGGCCTTATTCACTTCGCGAATAGCATACGCAACGCTCTAATTCTTTTCGCGAATCTTTGACCATGCAAACCGGCCTAAGTCCGGAATTTTCATTGTCATACCTATTGCATGATATTACAACGAAAGCCGAATGTCAAAAGCAGTAAACTAATGGTTAATCGACTAACGCGGACTCTTACTTCTCTATGTATTACGCAAGTAAAGCCCAAATTAATTTCGATAGACGAATTCATAATTATAGTATACATTGTTGGGATGAATTGTGAACAAAAAAAAATTTTTTCTTTTTTTCTTTCTACGTGTTATGGATTTGTGAGCATCGCTGATACTAAATGTCAAATTGACGTTAGATCTATTGAATTTGCTGATTGATACCTACTGCTTTGTGCTAAATATTTGTGATAATTGTTGCTTTTTTTTTGTGATTTCAAAACAGGTTTTTTTATGGTGTAGAATTTGTTGTTTTTGGGAAAAAAAAAATTGTCAAGTCTCGATGGTGACTGCGTGACGGATGTTGGCTGATAAGTGATTTGTGAAACGTATCGTACACAGTGGCGATAGATTGTGACGTATTATTTTGACTTTTTTTTTCCTTATCAATCGCGGTAATCGATAAAGTAGATAGAGAAGGGAGGTTCGAGATTCGCTAGGCGCGATAAAGTGGCGGAGCGGCGAATGATCGCTGGGAAGAGGATTTGGAAACGCGCATGCACGGTGAACGGGTTATAGAATTGGTGGACCCTCGAGGGTTTTTAAATTTCCCGGGCTTTTTTCATGTCTGGGGAAAACGTTAATTTTTGGAAATGCAAATTTCAACGTTTTTGCTTCAACGTTTTTGCACCGGACACTCCTCGAGAGAGCACAGCTCGCGAAAGTGGTAGCCAACGTAAAGAAATTGTCTGACGCTTTTTTTTGCTATTTTGTGAAATTACGTGAAAGGCTTTTTTTTTAATAGGATTTTCAATTTTCAAATTTCTATATTATAAAGCTCGGCGACTATCCCTATTCGTACTGTTGACTACTGGAAATCGAAAATATGTTCCTCTAGTTTTACTTGATATTTTGAGAAAAAAAATTTCTCCAAAATACTTATAGTGCACATTACTATTGGGATCTGTCACTGATATAGAAAAAAAAGTACTATAAAGTAGATTCGACGTAACTTCGAAATACATATTTTGAAATATCATGGCTACTTTACTGTATCAAAAAATGCATCTTCATTGTTAAACAGACTGTATGTTTTGATTATACGACTGCAAATGATTTGACTGATTTTGATTATATTGAGCGAATGATTTTTTTTTACATCACTCGTTTTGTGTTTTATTGAGAAAAAAAATGGCAAAAAGTGACATTTACAACAGCTAGTGATAAAGTACAATATGGTATGTCACCGATTGTGCTATATGGTAAAACTACGAGAGGCATAGGTATAGAGAGAGAAAGGAATAGTTAGTATCACGACTGTACACACTAGTACTCGAGATTACGAATAGTATTTAGTAGTGAACAGTACTAGAGCGACAAGGATAGGAAGATGGATAGTACTGCAAATGGTAACAGACTGATAATAACTGTCTTGTATCTATTGCTACAAGCTCCTATGATAAGAAACATAATATGTGAAATATTGAAAATTTTCAAAAAAAAAAAAAAAGAAAAACATTAGTACTACCAAAAGTCGTCATTGTCAAAAATTGCGACTATTTTTTTTTTTGGCCAGTGGATATTAGGTCGGATCTAAAAAGCGATTCCTTCATAGGGTATCAGCCTGAGGCTACGAGTTAGGGCACCAATTATTATCGGCGACCTTTGACTTCTTGTCGTTTATACGAAATGTGTGTAAAAAAAGAAATCCTCTTAGTCTTAACGTAACGCCTCCACAAATTTTCGAAATTCGAAAAAAAATTTCGAAAAATTCATAAACTCGTAACGGGATTTCGAGTGAAAATTTTTCGAAATTTTCAAATTTGACAAAGGATCTCGACCTCGTTATTATCATTAAATAAATATAAAAAAATAAAAATTGGTGTTTCCTACCTTTGACATCATCGTCCTCGATGGTGGTGCTGCTGTCGGTGGATTCCTTGACTTGGGAACCCTCGCCTTTCTTCGTGACCATGCTTCGACCTGGAGTACGCAAATAGCAGTTTAGTAAGGGATGATAAAGGTTTAGATGATAATGAGACAAAAAGAAATGATACGACTTATCGAACGTCGCGATTATTGATCTGTCGATACATAATTAATCTATGCTTAATTAAAATCGATAAATCAAACACTGCGCAGGCGTAACGTAATCAGGTAATTATTACCTTTGTTTTTTAATTACAGACCCAAATACGACCCCACTGTAGGTTAGTCGAAATAGCAGTAAATTTATAATCGATAGACGGACAGCAGGTAGGAGGAAGAAAGAGATACCCAAAAAGGTAAAGTTCCATAAGAAAGCGAAAAAGAGGCGAAAATTATTAAAGATAATGAAGATAAAGATGTAGGAGTAAGAGAAAGAGAGAGAGAGCCTCTCGTTACGTTACGCTTGCCCAGCGACGTTGCGATCATGGGAAACACAAATCCACGAGAAGAACATCGAACGAGAAATAACGTAGCTCGGAGTTGGTTGAAGGGTGTTGAAAAGTGGAATGAAAAAAAGGCGCGTTTTTTAAATATAAATTTTGCAAAAATTTTCTTATGGGTATAAATAGCGTTGTTTAAAATACGTTGTGGAAATTTTTTTATTCAACCCAGACCGAACTAGGATTCTCGTATGTGTACACGTATGAGAGAATTTCTCTGGACGAGACAACAAATATGTATCCGAATGGACATCGATGTGTTCCTTCGTGTTCTTGTTTCCATAGAAAGCGACTCGACGCACTGACGCGCACTCTGGTGACCGAATTTGACAAACGAGACTATGACTATAGAGCTCTAAGGAAGACCATGCATATAGGCACAGTTGATCGACGAGTGACGTAGTCAATTATTAAAAATCCAGAATAGCGTGGTGATGCGTCAAGATCGTACACAATGTACATAAAACATTGAGGAATCAAGTCGAGAAACCACCGATTGTTCGAACTGGCGAGAAAGAAAGATGGCGGCCGCTGTTACCCATAAGGCCATTCGTGTTCGAGTGAAACGACAGTTCTTTCGTTAATTGCGGGTCCCTCGAGTTGATTCGTCTGTCTCGGCGCATATATATAAAGACAATAAGAGATCCGAGAGGCGTGATTGTCTTAATTTTAGATTAATTGAATATCTTTAAAGGCATTCATTAGAGGTAAGATTGTGAAATAGGGGTGTTAAGAGAGTTGGCTTGTGCGCGTGCGCGTACCTCTAGAACTGTACGAGAGCCGAGCTGTGATTGGTCGGAGGAGGTACGTTTGGCTTTAGTATCCGCGCATGCGCACAACCTCAGTTTATTTTGTGTTTAGATGCAGAGAGATGCCGTGGATGAAAGAAATTCTAAAGGCTACGAAAGTTTGTCAATTAATGGAAAATAATTAAGTCGGTAATTAAGATTGCTATTTTATTGTACTATATAGCTATATCATTGTAGCGTGGAATTTCTTTCAAGCAACTCCCTCGTTCCTGTAGTTTATGTGTGCAGGGTCGAGGACATGGGGACCGGGCTTAAAGTTTTTAGGTTAAAAGTCGTTCGACTAAAAAATCATTAACGAGTTTCGGAAACAGTATGTACACCGAGTCAGAATGAGCCAAGATAAGAAGGTAAAAGACAGAGAGCGAAAGATAAAGAGAAATATAAAGAGAATCAAAGAGGAAGAAAAAAAATAAGTTTAAGGTACGTTCACACAATTTTCCAATTTGAATAAAGAATCTTTAAAAGGTGTCAGTGTTCGCCATGCATGGACACGTTTAATACGGCGTAACTTCGTACGACATTATCTTGGACATCCCGGATATCCTTTAATTATTTTTCTTGAAAATTTTTATTTTCTTTCTCCAATTTCTGTTAATCCTCCATCAAAAATTTACTGACGCACAAGAAGCCGCCAGGATTAACCAAGAAAATGCTAAATCAATTGACACCTCCGTGTACAAACAATACTTCTCCAATTCTCTAATCATGCAACAATGTATAACAAGTACAATCAAATATTACCCGACGAACAACAACAATCAAGTAAAAGGAGACATAAACCAAGAAGAAAAAAAGATACAGAGGTATCAGTGTAAACAAAAAATTGTTTAAATAAATAAAGCAACGATACAAAACATACACATATAATACAACAAACAGAACAAGCACCAAAACAGATTTACAAATCGCACAAGCAACGCTCGATGTGTTCTCTATAATTTTTTTATGTCTTTTATGTAAATTTTCAAAATTTTCTTAACTCGCAAAAAATCGGGTTTCAAATTTTCCCGCGCCTTTCGTTACACTCGTATTTACCAATTGGCCGGCTCTCCCGTTACAGCGCTAAGACAAATTGAAAATAGAGATCACGATCGGTGTCTCGCTCTTAGTCAAAAGAGGGAAACTGATTATCACGTGTGATTAGCGTAGGCGACCTAGGCTGCAGCAAATGATCGGTGTGGTGTTATATATCGTGATTGGTTAGGTAAAGAGTCAGATAATAACGATTAATTTCGATCTCTAAGAAAACAGGTAACACGTCTTACCAACTTCTTCATATCACAGTCGTGGGGCAAGATCGCGATTGGTTGGTCAATTGGTATTGGTTGGTCGTGGTTGGTTCGGTTGGATGGTTGATTGATTGATCGGTTGGTTCATTGGTTGGTTGGTTGGTTGGTTGTTTGGTGGGTGGTAACGGGGTCAACCAAAGAAAACAGACATAGATATCTTGTTAACATCGCTTGCTATTGCTTTTGCTTGCTTTTTGCTACGTGCTTGTCGCTCGTACGTATCTTTTTAATGTCATCCATTCTCGTTCCTTCGCTTTTTTTTTTTTTTTTTTTTTTCTTTCTCTTTATCGCCGCCAGCTATAAGGCACGATATTTCTGGCAACTGTGTGTCTCCGTAGTACGCGTTACGGGTGTACTGAGCCTAAGTATACGATCGATTGTCAGTCTTGAAGGATTGATCAAAATTTGTCCAAAAAAATTTAGTAAAAAAAAAAAAATAGAAGAAAAGTCGATTACTCGTCGCGAACCGGTAAAAAATTCTTTCGAATTATTTTCCCGGATAACTCGAAACTTTTCAAAAACTATTTCCAAAATTCAAGTATTTAGATGACCAGAGAGTGAACCGCGCGCCGAACCGACACCAGAGACAGCGGAGAAAGAGAACAGAGCCAGCATACATAGGGTCTCCATAGGCCACTGTATGCCTCAAGCGTTATACCTATGAATGCACCTTAAGGAAGTCGCCCGATTACTCGACGGTCCGTAAAAAGGTTTCTATGGAATGACAGGTACACGTACTGGAGCGTGTAAGGCTGTCCGGTAAGAACGGAGAATTCTTAGAGAGGAAGAAGAGACTAGGCCTAACATAACGGGGGCCGAGAGCACGCTGCGGACGTAAATAAAGAGAGAATAAGTCGAGGCCGGTTAACAGGAGAAAAGGATAAAAGATAATGGTCGATACAAGAGAGAGCGAGGTTGGCGTATATCGAATTACAAGAAACCACGTAGGTACGAAGTTTCTTGAGAATCGGCGGGAAAATTTGAATTCTTAACTGGCTCTAAATTCATCCGTCTCTGCCTTGAAACGCAGCACCGATTGAATTTCGAATCTCTGCTCGCGACTACGTGCATCGATATCCAATGACTCCTTGGAATCATACGTAATCGATACACAAAGGATACCAAGAACCCCTCGATTCTTCAAATTCGTTACACACAAATGGAATTCGTCTATCTACGATCCGTCTGAAATTTCATCCCAGAAAATCCAATCGAGATGGACACGTGAAACGCGATAGCGTCACGATAAAATAATCGAATAAAAGTAATGCGAGAATCGATATAATTCGAGAAAAAAAAGTTCCAGTTAAAAAGAAAAAAAAATCATCCTCACCCTTTTCACGATCCACGAACCTTACCGATCATCACCGAACATTCCCGATCGCCCAGCAGGGTGGCTATAACGCGTCGAATCTTCTGCATTTCACCAGAACTCCCATTGTCCCTATGGCACATACTATTCGCGCACAAAGCCTCCTTCCAGGAAGTCAGCTACCATTATCTATTATCCATCGGTACAGAAGAGGCATCTTATCGTCAAGTATAAAAAGGACCGTCGAGCACGATGAAAGGACTGGTATGGGCGCGTGATGAATGGTCACGCGTGAATTGTCAGATAAAATTTTTTTTTGGTTTAATCAAAGATTTTTGAAAAAAAAAACTCAACAACGAAATCTGACACTACTAATCTCTGTGCGCCTCTCCATTATTATCTCCTGCAGCTAACTTCAGCATTGTCCTATTGTCTCTGAGAGCTTTCAACGACTTTACTCAGTTCACCCGTTCCGCCTGTTTTACTTTCTTTTTTTTTTCTCTAAGTATCCGTGGTACACACATATATATATATATATATATATTTGTATGCACAAGTGATGACAGTGACGGGTGGTGGTAAATAAACAGACACAATGCAACTTCTCGTACATTTCACTAGGAGTGCAGTTAGTCTACTGTGAGACGACGGTATTTTATATACATATATATTATATATATACATATACATACACACGTATAAAGGATGGTCCAGCGGTTAGCGTGAACGACCAGTAACTTTGATCGAGCGCGGAAGGTCGCCGGTTCGATTCCGGCTAGGAGCAAATTTTTTTTTTTGCGATCAGCTGTTCGCAATTCCCTTGGCCACCGAACGACGAGAACGTACAATTATTAGCGCGCCCATGAAAATACAATTTTCGACCATTCCTTCGAACCTTGGTCAGTTTAAACTGGACGTAGATTTTCGCGTGCTACGTACAGCTTAATGCCACACAGCATTCCGTGAGAAGTCTGAAGTCAGCTGCGAACGAAATTACGGCTTGTTTGCTTGCTGTAAAACGTACTGCGATCGACTCGGTGAACTCAGCCCTGGAATCGTATTATTCGACGAACAGCTTCCCTGCCGCGCTCCTTCTCCTTACACGTGTGTACATACATGTAGTATATAGTATACCAAAGTATTTTGGCAAAGTGAACGCCCAGGGTTTTATAAGACGTCAGTCATAGAGAAGAGTAGAGGACAGAGGAGAATCGTATGTAGCGAAGACAAAAAAAAAGGAGCATAAAAGAGAAAAAAGGAAAATCGATCGAGGAACGTATGAAAAAAAATAATTTCTCTTTTTTTTTTCTGGAATCAAACAGTAACTCGATTCCCGTACGAATTTGCTATATGTATGTTTTTTTCTATAACGAGATGTTCGATCAAACGTGAAGATTTTTTTTTATAAATGTCAATCGACCAAAAATAATTTTTTAATAACGAAAACACTTGTCCGTGAGCGACCTTGTTATTATTATTCGGGACAATTACGTTGTCGTCGTTGTCAGGATTACTGTTATTATTGTTATCCAAGTGACGTTATCGGGACTAAAAAAAAAAAACAATGATAAATTCTTCAATTTAACCGTGAGAATAAACGAACTGAGAGAACATGCCAAGTGTGTGAGATCATTGTTGGATTTGGGTGGGGGGAGGGGGAGGAGAGGGACGATTATTTATTTATGTCTTATACGGATTACGAGTATCTCCTTATCCGATTGCGCATTGTAAAAAAAAAAAGTACAGTGCCAAATGCCCAATCAGGTCGAGAGAGGGGAGAGGCGTGCGAATTAAAGTTGAAAAACCAAAATATTTTTGAAAAACGATTCGTTCTCGATTCTCTCTTGGGACATATATATATATGTAGGTTGTCAATGATATATAGTAATACAGTATAGTATTATTGATACACTATCAGTATCAACGTGTGTGCGTATGACAGCGGCATATAGTGTATCGAGATAACGTGTACGTTGTTATAATCATTATTAAATATTAATAATTAATTGCAATTTTTTAATATGAAAATTCAGTGGGTCCTTACACCGTCCGACCCCCTTCGCTTCAGACGCAACGGGTAATGTTGTTAATCAGTCACGTGATCGATCGGTACAAATACAGATCTATAAATAGAAAAATTGTACGATCATAATAATTTCGAGCGATCACCATTGCCCGATTGTTTGTACAAAACATTTTTTTTTTCTTTTTTCGTCAAAAATTATTTTTCTTCCCAGTATGCACAGACATGGATTGTGGAGTAAACGTGATCATTTTTTGCAAATGACGTAATGCACTCGCACGGCTAACACGAGGATCGACGATAAACAAAACAGGTGCAAATAATTTTTCTTTGTATTTCACACAGATAATAAATCCGCCATTGCGATGTAGCGGAGGTGAAAATTAAAAAAAAAAAAAAATCCCTAAATAAATACCGTATTGTAATTTGAAATGCGCGCGCATAAATTTCCCGGCATTCCCTGCCGAGTCACGCAACATGGCGCACGGATATCGTCGGGTACGAAAATCCTTAGGTAATATCAGAGCGTGCCTCGAGGTGAGGAAATGAAATTAA
The DNA here is from genome assembly GCA_030142595.1 of Trachelus iudaicus. Lineage (NCBI taxonomy): Eukaryota > Metazoa > Arthropoda > Insecta > Hymenoptera > Cephidae > Trachelus > Trachelus iudaicus. The sequence goes on along the minus strand of JARQTH010000353.1, from coordinate 2,811,244 downwards.
TTAAATGGAAACTTGGCTTTGAGTTAATTGTCTACGTAGTTTCACGTGGGAGCTACGATCTAATGGAGTCGGGGGGTTGCGGAGGGAAGTGCGAGACGACCGAGTAACAGCAGCGGCAAGCATAGCGATGATTATTAAAGGATTGCCGGCTTGTAAATCAACGATCTAATTATCTGAAGAATCCATGCGCGAGAGGGATCCAAGAAGTTGATACAAAATGTCTGCCACGAACTTCGACCTCGTTATTACACAAACGGCTGGCCAACGTTTGGCATTGTTTTCAAGAGTTTCAAGTTCGCAGCGACTGCGACAAACCGGGCTTTCTTTTTACGTGAACAGCGAATGAGGTTAGGTTGGCCATACCGAAAGATATACAAAAACAAAGCTACTCGATCGAATGGTAAATTTCCATATTCTTTTCGAATCTGTCGACAAGGCACAACTTTGCCAGCCTGTAAATCGACGATCTAATTATCTGAAGAATCCATGCGCGAGAGGGATCCAAGAAGTTGGTACAAAATGTCTGCCACGAACTTCGACCTCGTTATTACACAAACGGCTGGCCAACGTTTGGCATTGTTTTCAAGAGTTTCAAGTTCGCAGCGACTGCGACAAACCGGGCTTTCTTTTTACGTGAACAGCGAATGAGGTTAGGTTGGCCATACCGAAAGATATACAAAAACAAAGCTACTCGATCGAATGGTAAATTTCCATATTCTTTTCGAATCCGTCGACAAGACGCAACTTTGTTTTCACGTCACAAACACCCTGGCGTAAACTCTTATCGGTACTGGAATATTAGTATTGTTAATATCGAGCAGCGCAGGAGCCTCCGTGTTAAATTTCCTTAGGCCAACCTAACCTAACAACCGTAACCTGACTACGTACCCTGTAGGTACTCGAGTATCTATGGGCTCTCGAGACGCGAAGTGTGCACTAGTAGAAAATGAGTACAAGACGGCACTTGGGACTCTCGGCAGCTTCGGACGGCAAAATAAATAAAAATGGAGAATTCACGATTTTCTTTTACTTTTCCCAATCCAAACAACTGTGCCATCGATCACGATACTTTCGTGCTGTCGTCGAATTTTCGCGTTCTTTGCGAAGCATCTTGAAATTGTCCCTTATGTAATTCGATAGTCGCTGTACCCCAAGTTCCTATGAATTTTCTAAGCACATTTCTCATTGCACTTTACGAAACGATAATATTTATTTCATTCCTAAAATTTCATCGCTTACGTAAAATATCTTTTTTCTTTTTTACCAATCTTACGTAAAAGTTTATCGATCCGCACTTATTTCTCCATGATAATTTATATCTGTAATACGTCATGCTTTTCCTCTTATTTCGATATATATATATATATATATATACATATACATATGTTTACTATACTCTGCAGTAAATACAGTTTGATATTATACGCGCATTACATTGATTAACCGTATCAGAAGGAGGATGTATATTTATATACTGAGTATACCAGAAGTCCCCTTTATGAACACGTAAGAAAAATATTGACTGTAATCGTGGATTTGTAAAATATTGATCATGTCGTTGAGAGGAGAAAATTTTTTGTTAATTTCAAAAAGAGCAAAAAAGTCATGAAACGACAGAGAAAAATACGGGGGTAATTATGATTGTTATTAATCTTTCACAAATTTTAACGAGGGATAGCCTGCGGGAATGTTGTTCTTGGAAAGGATATAAGAATAAAAAATTTCAATACGTTATTCAATCGCGATTGAAAATTATGGAAAATTTTTTTTTTATTAACGTAAAACAGTAATTTCCTCTCGTCCTCCCAGGCTCTTACTGCTTGCGTCGTTCACTTTAATAAATTAACGTTTAATCTAATGTGCTACGATATCAGGGATCTCTCGGTACACGATATCAGGAATGGGGTACACATAACTATAACATTAATTTAATTAATTAACGTGCATATATACATATATTGTATATATACTGTTATTGTTGCTGTATCATATATCTATATATATGTACACGACAGCACAGCTACAATCACTATAGGGACATTCTAAGGTACGCCATTAGTGCCGAATCGTTTGGACGTATCGATAGCGCGATAAAAAAGATTTTTTTATCAAAAAATGTTTTCAAAAATTTCATCCAGCCACACTGCCACCGCGAAGAAGCATTTCGAAAATGACCGTCAACGGTACCAAAAATACGCCGCAACGAAGTCTCGCGAGTAGAGGGAAAAAAATTGGCTAGTAAAATTAACCTCAAAATTTCGTGACGCAAAGTAAAAAAAAAGAAATTTTGAAAAATCCCCCCCCCCCCCCTCCCCAATAGTACCCATAGAAATTTTAGACGAATAAAATTTCTTTAATCGTCAAACCTCGTGACGCCATTCGAAATTCAATGACGTACCCGTAAAATCGCCTGGCATTCCCCTAGGATCGCGAAGGGCCGTCTAGCGTCGCGAGGTCATGGGTCATCGTACGGGTGACGTCATACGCGTCATCAATTTCACGAACAGTTAATTCTCGATGATCCCGCCGGAGCGCGATCGGCGTTTATTCGATGCGACGTTAAACGCATAAATTTCGATAAGTCCAGTCGCTACGGCTCGCGCGATTACGTAACGATAATAATAAATCATCGATTGATATCCGACTAAATCGATTCGACACGTTCTCATCGCCGTCCACTCCTATAACTCACCGCGTGTCTACACGCATTGGTATATATGTAATACGTGCGTCCGGCCAGGCAATCCGCACGGCTGTTTTTCCCAGACCTTTAATGACCCCGATGATTCGTGACGCGACGGCCGAATTACGACTCGATGCTTCTCCCGTGGCAAACTGCTCAAGTCCGCCGGGACGCATCAAGCTTTACCCAGAAGTCAAATCGATCTTCGTTCGGTACACTGATAAACAATGCGGGAACAGCCATTCGCGTTTAATGACGAATAAAAAATTTGTTTTTAATCAAACGACTAAAAAACAAAAGTTTTCCTAGTAACTTTCGTCATCTTGCAGGAAATACGGTGCGAGCCAAATGCATGTACATAATGGGACGAACATACTCTATAAGTAAAAGACGCACATCGTACACGTGCAGAGCGATAAGAGGACTCGTTTGATAAGACGATTTTGTAATTTGGAAAAATTTCGCCAATTTTTTTTTTCAAAACGAGCCCTGCCGATCGCAACTTTACGGTTGAGTCGTATATTTGCTTTGTGTGCACGGGCAAGGTGAAACACTGTGGTGGCTGCGTCTTGTTGTCTTATGGTCTTGGATTACTGATTGGTATGAAGTTTGATAACATTTTTTGTTTTCAGGTAAAGTTACACTGGAATTTTTTTTTTTTCCTCTTCCGACGGTAAGACAACCACGCTGCTACTTCTTCGACACGGGTCACCGTGAGACTTTGACGAAGAATCAACAAGGCGGATTCTCATGTAGAGACTGGTGTAAGGTAGAACGGAGTAGGTAGGTACAGTCTGTCGTGGGGGATGAAGCGCTGAAGAGGGCCGGAGGTACTTACCCTGTGGATCATACTTACTGGAAAAGTTCCTTGTCGCCAACATCGTGGTCAGGATGGCGCCCTGTTAGCGTAGAGAAAAAAGAAAAAAATAAAATGTATATATATATGAACCAACGCTATTAACGAACGTATGAGAAAGAAAAAAAAAAAAGGGCCTGGAGACACGAGTGAATAAATGTTTTTTAAATCAAAAATAAAAACAAAAAGATAAGACAGGACAAACGAGATTCCGACGTGAGAATGGAAATTGGATTTGATCGTAATTCAATAAATTCGATCGAATTCGTATTAATTTTTTTGGCTCATATGTACAAATATTACTTTACCTCAGGAATCGTCACTTCCTGCTGGCGACAGAGAAGGAATCGATTCTTCAGTGCTCTCATTTTCAAAATTCAGAAACGTCCCGACGCCTCTGAATCTCATCGACGAGCGCACCCACGAGGAACGCGAGATACTTGAAATTTCTCTATTTTACGGATCTTCATTCTACTTTGGTTTTTCTTCTTTTTTTTTTACGTCGTAAAGTTCACTGCACAACTGTGGTTTTTTATTTTTCTCCTGCAGAGAAACTTCACATTTTACTTTTTACCTGGTTCAATTGTTTCTTTATACGGCGTGTATGCTCGCACTATTTTAATTGTCGATGTACGTTCGCGTTTTGAATGTTTTTTTTTTTTTTCAAGGTTTTAACGATCTTTCCATCTTTATTTGTCACAACGTGTCCAGCGACAATGTTAATTTACAACGGGGCGACACCTCCACCCGGTCCGTCATGTGGCAACGGCTCAACAATCCAGGCAGGACTGCCTAGTATTATCATTAGTTCAGGCGTCCAACGCACAGAGTGTATCGGTGCTCACTGGCAGAGCCAGAAGCCTCAGTGGTTACCGGTAGGCGATACTTGTAAAAGTCAAAGCGACGGCTTTCGATTCCTACCAAGGTTCGGTACACAGCTTATCGATCGACGCCACTTTATTGCCGTAGTCACGTTATTGAGTGGTAAAAGAAAGAAAAAAAAACTTTTTTTCTCACAATTTTACAATATTATAGCCCATTAAAAAAAAGAAACTAATAAATTACGAAAAGCTCGATATTAAAAAAAAGATTCAAGAAAGGCAGCAAAAAAAAGTTTTTCAAAAAAAAAACATGACCTTCGTACGCTATCGGACAATGTCGCGGCTTTGCAAATTGAATACGAGCGCCGCCGACCGTCAAGGCGGATACGTATGCGTCGAAAAGTCTGCGGCGCTCATTGCATCGTGGATATTAATTGAACTAAAGACTTTATCGGACGCGACAATAGAAAAAACCAGGACTCAGCCAGTGGCAACTGTCTATGAGAATTGAAGGAGTCGATTTACGTCACGAATTACCGCGGCGTCGTTTCGATAATTTAAATTGCAATAAAGGTAGCAGTCGTCGCGACGCGATCGTAATTGAAAAAAAAAAAACAAAGAAAAAGAGAGAGTGAGACTCTCGGGAAGAAGCCTTAGCATCGCCGACATAGAAACGACGTCCGCGTTAATTGATTCAAGATCAACTCCGTGAGTACGCGTTCTTAAAGTGACTCTTAAAGCGTCGCGACGCATCCCAATAGATCTCTAGGCTCAAAGAAAGCCAATATAAACATTCCCCACGCGAACGTCTCATCCGCCATTTTCCCCCTATCGGCATTCGTACAATAAAAACAATAAAGTTACCATTAAAAAAAACGTCACTACCACTATCAGCCTCTTTCCTCCCAGTCAAAATCGCCAATTTCAAACGTTCCAAAACTCCCGCGTAAATTTCTCATATCGACTCACCGTCGCCTATGTTCACTCCGATCGCTGCTCTCTGGCGGCTGTTTAATTTTCGACGATCACACGTCGCGCCTTGTTATCGCTGTCATTATTTTCATTCGTACAAAGACTCCTTTTGCGTGCCTCGTAGTTACATTAAAATTCTTCATACAATTTTTATTTCTCCTTATCTTTTTTCTCCTTCCTTCAATTCCTTTATCTCCCTTCCGTTTACAACCACTGCCATCTTGGGCATTCCGGTCCGAACTGACACGCGTGAAAGTCTTTCGTATTAGCACGGCTAATAAAAACGGATAAGTCTTTTAGCGTGTCGATTAATTTTCTTTACTCTCTAATACTACCTTCTCTCTCTCTCTCTCTCTCTCTCTCTCTCTTATTATTATTTTCCTTATTTACTTCTCTCTCTTTTTACCAGGTGTTACGGTGTCACCGCACGTCCAGCCGTGTCTCCTTATGGAATTCAATTATGCTTCTCCTCCTTGTCAAGATCGCTAAATGCCAGGGATCGGGATCCTTTAAGGACAAAACCAGATAGAAACGAGAACAGGGTACGACCTCGGCTACAGGAGTAATTCAAAGCGATGGGACAACGCTGCGTTGGGTAACGTTTCACCAGGAGGGACTACGTTTTCAATTAAAATATTCGTCAAATTGAATTTCAATTCAAAACTGTCCAAAGGATTTGCCGGCACGTCAGGTGCCTCTGGCAACAGATTGTAAACCGTAAAAAAAAATATAGTCGCTTTTACACAAAAGCAGAAAGAATAAAAAAAAGATTGAGAACTATTAAATCTGTCAGTGACGAATAAATTTTCAATTTCTCGATCGATCATAAATTTTCAGTTGAAAGTAATTTCGGTTTACTTTTTTCTTTTCTCTCAACCTTTCACCGCCTCGCGATATTGTCGCTGGGTGTCATCATCGGTCGCCTTCGTGAGAATCGGACTTTGGTACTGTGGCCCGATACTGTTATTATTATCAGCGTCAAATGGGAACCGGCGAGTTTAATTTATAACGGTAAGCTTGTCATTGTCACGGTAGACTTAACGAATTCTTCTTCTTCTTTTATTCCATTCCTCTAATTTTCATTTTCCTTTGTATCCGAAACATTATTACGGCTAAACAATCGACACGTATAATCCAACCTCTTGTCCATTTAATTGTCAAGTATAATTAAACCCTCTGCAATCTTTAGTTCTCACTGTACTCGCTTGTCCTGGTCCTGCCTTCGTTAAACTTTTTTCTTTTCCATATCGTTCCACATTTTCCACTTACCTTCAACTTGCGCCTCGCGTTGAATTTCTTCAAGCAGTCGACAGTCTCTTGTCTGTGAACGACAGACGCGACGCGTTCGCGTTGCTGTAAAAGACACAAAAGAAGCATTTAAATTGGCAGAAATACAAAGGATACGAAGAAAAAATTTTGGCAAATTTGAAATTTTCAAAAAAAAAAAACTTACGCAGATCCACGGGTGCTTCAGTGCCTCGCTGGCGGTGATCCGTTTGCTTGGGTTCACCGTGAGCATCTGATTGATAAGATTCTTCGCCTCTGGCGTCACGGTGTCCCATTCCGGGCTTGGATACTACGAAGAGATTCAACGTAAACAAGACACGATAAGAGAACAAAGCGATAAGAACAAGCTTTGATATAATCTTTCGTACAACAAAAGGGTTGCCATCGGTTACCAAGGATCTACAGTGCCATATTAATCTTACATAAAATTTACATATAAAAAAACCTCCAGACAACAGACATTCGTATATCTTTGTCACAGAAACGAAACAAAAAAGTCGAACCAAAATTTTTTTCTAAATTCTCCTCCAGTCCTACTCACGTCGTAGGAGCCAGTCTTTATCTGACTGTATAACCTGTGCTGATCCTCGTCCCAAAACGGGGGATAACCAACGAGTAAGATATACAGGATAACACCGCATGCCCATATATCCACAGGTTTCCCGTACGGTTCCTTCTTCAGGACTTCCGGGCTGAGATAACCCGGCGTCCCGGCGAAGCCTGTGTGAAAAAAAAGAAGAAAATTCAAATAAAAAATACCTCAATAATTATCCTTCCCTTTTTTTTCGTACACTTACCAAACCATGCTTGCTGCTCGCTCTGTACCTCAATGGCGAGTCCAAAGTCGGCTAACTTCACGACGGCACCTTTGGCTTTACTCGCCAGTAGTAAATTCTCAGGCTGCGAACCGAGGAAAACCAGTTTTACCAACGTGACAAAGACGCCGCGGACTAAGAATGAATAGAGGGGAAATCGGTCGCTGTAATCGGGATCGATCGAAGAATCGATTAAACCCGTGGGCCTTAGCTCACCGAAATGGCGGCCATCCGTCACCCACCTTCAGATCTCTGTGCACGACTCCGTTGTGATGGCAATGGTGAACACTTTCCAGAATTTGTTGAATACAGTGCGAGGCGTCGGCCTCGCTGTAGAATTCTCGGGCGACGATATCCTCGAAGAGCTCGCCGCCGGTTACTCTGTCAAATGATAATTTTAATTTATAGTTTTACGCGAATTACCAAAAAAAAAGCACAAATAGCACAGGGAGGTACGGTATGTGTGAAAAGTGAAAAAAATTATGTACCCGGTGTAAAAAAAAATAAAACAGACCCTAAGTACGTACCTACCCTTAGCCAGCCACCCTCCCCCCACTATACCCCCAAAATACGTCCAGCGGCTCTTATACCCCGTGACTCGGATAAAAGCCAATTGAACGGCTTTGTTGGCTGAACAAAGTGGCGGCAGACAAGTTTATACGGAGAACGGAAGAAAATGCGACGCGTTGCAGGTAATAGGATAATTGTGAGACTTATGAAAGATCGATATATATATAAATATATATATATATATAGTGCGATTAATGAGTATATTATATAGTTATATATGCGTATAATAATAATGATACAATATAGTACAGTCAACTGCAGTAAGTGTGTATAGGTAGCGAGTAAAATGCCGCGCTGAGAATCGGTAATGACAGTCGACACAATGGCCATAGAGGATATAAATTTGATTAGGCGCGTGTAAGAAGTATTATTGAAAAAGAGAAAAAAAAAAGGAGGAGTGACTCAAAGGGGAAAAAAGTATGGAAAAAAAAATAGAAACGAAGGAGACTGAAACGCCTCCCTGCCTCTCCTCTCGCCTATGACAGTGGAGACGTCTGGCACTGAATGGCTACTTTCACTCTTCCGCTTTTGTCCGCGAGTCTTGATGGGAGTACCAAAAAAGGGAGGGGTTAAGTGAAAAAAAAAAAAAGTTGAATAGGTTCGACCATCGGACTTTATCCGTGTAATCTATCGCGATGCTGATTGGTCCAGTGGCTTCGGTATGCAGAACGGAATCTGCGTACTATGTCGATAACGCAGTAAAAGCTGTGGATATGGATTTTCAGTGGGCGTCAATAAAAAAAAAAAAAAAATTTTTTGTCAATGAAAAATAAAAATAATTATTTAAACACATACACGAGGTGAGAATCGATCGTAGAAATACTTACAAGTCGAATACGAGGTAGTGGAAGCTTTCCTCCTGTATACTGTCGTGTAATCTTACTGTAACATAAGAAGAAAAGTAGAATGTAAAAAATAGTAAATATTTTTCGTCAAAAGATATAATAATTTGAAAAATTATTGAATAATGATAAATAAAGCTAGTCTACTCGTGTTAATCGTATGAATCAAAAAAAGATGTGTCCTAAATTATTAAAATCGAGAAACGATTAGTACCCATGAGATTTCGATCGGAACAGTGTCCGTCCTTGTCTTACGCGCCCGAGTTCCCATGACTCTGTCTCCCTCGCACTCGCGTCAGGTATACGAAATTGAAAGAAGATATTCCCTACTCGTCCTTAAACCGTTCCCTCGTACGTCTGCTGACCTTCGTCAAGGGATTTGATTTTCTTAGCGGACGATTGCGCAATCTTAAAAAAAAAATGGCGGACCTACGAACTTCGATCACCAACCGTATCGTCGGTGCCGTCGGATACGGAAAAAAAAAGGACATACGTCGATTCTCGATATATTATTATTACGAAACATCGTGGCTGCGCTTTACAGGCAGATTCCAAGGAGAAACTCGAGCGGCAATGCGGTACCCCATATTTCGCCAAGATATTGCGATTTCCATTAAATCGCTCGACTGGGTAATTGCCGGCCATACATTATGCATTATCGTACAATGGAATCGGCGAGGTGCAGTGCGACGTGTCACGTGATTTATTGTGAGGATGTGACGAGGCGATTCGAAAATCCTGTACTATAAATCCCCGTATACGTACAGGCACACATTATATATATATATATATGACACCCGGTAGTACGCATGCATACCCACACGTACATTCAAAGAAAATTCATATTAACAGACTCGATCGCGACGAAACGTCACGCGACAGTTTGAATTTTCCCGCCAATCTAAAAAAAAATAACCTCCAAAATTCAAACCAAAGACTCTCTCGTACGCAATAAAAATGACGTAAGAAAGCTGAGACGACCCGACGAACATCCGTGTAACCCCCTTCACCCAGATTTCAAAGATAACGACTCTACCAGCATCCAAATAAGATACGTGATTTCAATGCACGGTCTCTTGAATCTTTTTTTTCCGTAGCCTTTCTTTTTCTCTTCTTCTTTTCTTTTTTTTTTTTTTTTGATACCATACAGAAAATATACCCGTCCAATTGGATGCTCTTTGGAAAGGAGAGCTACGTGTTGCCTATGGAAATGTTTTTTTTTTTTTCCTTTCAGTCGAAGAGACTACGTTTCCCATGGCAACCTGCTGCGACACTTGTATATACGTATGTATATCGCACATATATAGATATACAGAGCTCCAGTCTGGTAGTAAGGATTCGCTGTGCCGCATCCTGGTGAGATTTAGTTGGCGCTATGGCATTTAACGGGTTGGCTCGTAAGCTTTTACAGGCCATTTGCTTTCGGCTGCGCCATGACGCAGGGGACGGGCGAGGGACAGAGGGAGGAGGGTCAGAAATGGTGGCAGAGAAGTGCAGAGTGAATTCGCGGGATTTCCTGCGATTACACAAGAATACGTAGATTTTGCTATGGGTAACGGAACACTGTTGATGGGGTATATATACGTATATAGTATACGAGGGAGAGTGGGGAAGCGTCGCGACGCCGTTGATTTGCATCGGGTCGTTTGGAACTTTACGGTGGAATTTCCTGGCCTACATATATAGATATATATATATATAGCGATGAGGAGTACTTCGGTTACACCTGTCTTGTATATCTGTATATATACACCTTATAAGGTACGTAGATTTCCCTACAGACCAGCCCATAGCGATTCTATGGGTTGACGAGCGTCGCGACGGCCGGGTCCCGCGTAAATTGCATTGTTATTAGTTGCTTAACTGCCGTCGCGTCTTAATAATGGAAACCTTCGGATTGCATTAAAGTTCAACACGGGCTGTCTGTACTTGAAATTTCTTGGGAATTTTCCAAAAGTTTATTTAGCCCGTGGTAAATCGTACGAAAATTGTGTGAACCCGGCTTAAGATTTTATTGCGGATTCCGGGTTACAATGCAATGCGTCACTTACAGCTTATGCTATCATCTGTTTCAAATGACGTTATCAATAGGTTTTCGCGAGATTTTGAATTGTGGATCAGGAGTACAGAATTAACTATACCTACTTCCGGTTAGTGACCCCATAAAAATGGCTCGCTGGGATAAAAGGGAAATGTGGATACGTGCCAATGGCTTGCAAGAGAAGTTATATATATATACATATAAGTATATAAGGATCAGTCGGTCGTGGAGAATCGAGTGGATTTGGCGAGTGGTCCAGGGAAGACACGTATCTCACCAGGGAAAACTTTTACGTCCAACGGGTCGAACTTGAAAAATCGGTACGTCGTGGTAACGCGTGAGAAAGTTTTTTTTTTTTTGATAAAAAAAAGATGGCAAGGAAGATATAAATTAGCGAAAGTAAGTCGAGTTATTTCGCAACTTTAGATGGGCGACCGTAAATTTTCGGACAGTCAAGCGGCATGTATTTTAAATATACATACGCATATAGGTAGATGCGTAGGACGATGATCAATAGTTTATCATAAATCTTCAACGAGCGAAACGACGTCATACGGGTTATTGTAAATGAATCGATTACGAATCGAAAATAAAATTTTTAAATATACGAGGGAATGCGTTGATCTATATTATTTTTTTCGATATACGTATACACGTATGTATATCTTTTTTTCAACTCTCTCTTAATAGACTACAGGTTTCTTTTTTTTTCTTTTTCTTTTTGTATACACGACACACCTAATAACGATCAGCTGCCGCTAGGAAGAAAAGAAATTATGCCTGATCCACAGCGAGCGATCGGGAATCCGTTCTTTCATCCTCATCCGTTATACCAAGTTAATTGGACCGTCGAATTATCTTGGCTTAATTTCGGCCCGACCCTATTAAAAGGTTGTAGATTAATTGGCTCGAAATTAATGCGTCATTAATTACCTTCGTAAATCACGAATTTTATCGAGCGATTCACGTGCAATGAGTCGTTATTGCGTTGGATCTAAAAAAAAGACAAACTACCCGATATAAATTTCGGGTGATAAGCTGACCTTGATAATCAACTTAATTCGAGTACAGATACGAGTATCCTGATCCTGCGATGCATCACGGGAAATCTGTCAAAGGGTGGCGCCAGTGTTCCCAAAGTAACTTTAGATGCTCGTACTGTATTCGCGATCTGGCACGTGTCCCCCATTGGGGATTTAAGGTACTTCGGAGGAGTAAGCCAAAAATAAAAGGAAGAAAGGAAAGGGGATGATAAGGTACGCGCGATAAAAAAATGAATCCTACGCTTGTCGATCCACGGGAATTGACGTTTCGTCTCGTACAAGGAATTTGTTTTTTTTTCCGACGTGTAATTCCAGGTCGAATCCCCACAGGAATTTTCAGGTTCCATACGTAAGCGTATATAGATCCCGAGTAAAATTAGAATCACGGAGATACATAGGGGATCGATGGATCAATTTGAAATCAGTCGATCATTTTCTCATATCAAATCTGCCTGATTGTCATGGCGAATTTGTATCCTGAATTCAGGACTATGTCCTACGTTATCTATGGTCCGGTAGGTTGCGTCATCGTGTTAATACTCAATGACGTCACTTTCATGGATTATCACGTGCGCGCTATTTCACCGCGTAAAACAGTATCAACTATGAAAATACAAAATGGGCTGATAGCGTCGTTTCTAATTGCACTGTCCGCGTATACCGGATTTTAGGTATTCGTTGGAGTAACGCTTACTGTACGACGGAGCGTCCATGTTTGAGTGAGAAAAAAATTACGTCATTGTAGGACAAGCTGCGTGTCAGGTGGGTGGGAGTGAAGATTCGCCTATTTAAAAATGGGGTTGATTAATTGATGGACTGGGGAGGGGCCTGGGGTGAGGGGCAAGCGGCTCACCTGATGAATTAGTCGGACGATATTGCACGAGACGTTGTTGGGGTCGTCGTACTTTGTTAAAATAGGGCGTCCAGGGGCGTAGAACGTTGGTAGGTTGAAAGCATAGGGATTTTCGTGGTTAGCCTCGGGGGGAGAGGGAGTAACGTGCCACCACGAGGTCCGTGGGGATGACTGGTGAAAAGAAAAAGAGAGCGGAGAAGGGAAGGAAAAATTGGGCGACGTAACGCAGAAAAGATAAATAGCGATTCGGTGAGACGAGGGGAAATCTGCTATGAGTTAAGGGGTAGAGAAGAGGGAGAAGCGAGTATCTGAGAATAAAAATTGATAAGAGAGACAAGGTCGTAAGATAGTATACCAGACCAGATGCCTGTTACACGTTGGACGTCAGGAAAAAGTATTATCGCGTGATCTTGGCGAAGACGAAATTATTTCTATAAATAATGGCGGAGTGTAATAAGAGCGAAAAAAAAGGGGATGGAAAAGGTGAGGGGAAAAGGACAGAACGAAGATCGTCGAAGGACGGAAAAAAAATTTAAGGAGATTTGCATAGTCCGGTGTAAAGTGCGAAGAAAAATGTGAAATCGTTTTAACGTCAAAGAGGGAACCTGGGATTAAAGGAACTCTCGTGGGTTTGTTGGACTGTTAAGATGGCGTTGCAAAAAGAAAGGAAGAAAAAAAAGAAAAAATTACGTACCTGAATCCACAGTGAATTAAGATTGAAGCCCGAGCGAGAGACGCGGCGAGTGCGCGGGTTAACGATATTGCCTGTTAAATCGTATAGTTCCTCGTATAAAATGGAGCTCTACATATTGAAGAGAGAAAAGAATTAGAAGCAATGCGTCTCTTCGTTAGGATATTGCCCGAGGTAACGGCGCCAGGACTTAATCTGAATAACGTTATAGCCAGAGGGTTTTAGCGCGGACTGTATACCGGCAGTATATACAAGCATAAAATACCCGAGGTACATAGTCTGGTATATGCATATACATAAATACAAAGTGCATTGTACCGCGCACACAGAATGCATAAGTGCATACACGGGTATATCCTTGAGGCAACGTAGACGAAACTGCCGAGTACCCGACGGCGGCCATTTCTGACGTTCAGGAGACATTAAACGGTATTACCAACGTGACGGGGGTCGTATGACTATGATCCCCGGTAGCCTAAAGTGATTAGTATCGCGTTCGTGACTTTCCTTGTTATTCCGAAACTCCATTAAAACCAGGCGGTCTCGTGCCAACTGTCTGGAAGTTCTGGAATAGTCCGCCAGGGCGTTGGCATCGCGTACCCATAACAAATAACGAACTAGGCCTCCAGACCCTTCGAAGGATTAAGGCTCACGAT
>JARQTH010000353.1:2708967-2797014 GCA_030142595.1 Trachelus iudaicus | reverse complement strand
CAGGGCGTTGGCATCGCGTACCCATAACAAATAACGAACTAGGCCTCCAGACCCTTCGAAGGATTAAGGCTCACGATGCTTAAGGCTCACGATGCTTAAGGCTCACGATTCTTAAAGCTCACGATGCGTCGGGGTAAGACGCAGCTGTGTAAAGAAAGCCCAGAGTAACGTTCGGCACGCCCACCCGGACGATTCGCATCTTTGTCTTATCGAGATCGTAAGACTGGGTTAGAGAAAGAACGAAGCCGCTTGGAGGACACGTGCATTCGAACGTAGCTCAGGTACAAAGGGCGGAGCGTGGGCCACGTGCAAAATAGCGGGTAAGTTTGACTTTGAATTGGACGGCAGTCGATTAGACGTGGACATAAATAAATAGAACAAAGAAGTTACATAAAAAGCGACTCAGAAGGAATCTCAATGCTTAAATTTATTATATTATTTATTTGTTAACATCGTCACGTAACGTCACTCTTATTTGATTCATCCGCTATTTTTCTACCGTCAGAAATAGTTCATTCTTTTTTTTTTGGTTCCCATCCTTTTTCTACACCCCGTTAAAGGACCCGTGAAAGTTTGTCGTGCCCCGGCTCGCGCTTCGTTATCGAAACGAAGAGGCTGGCTGCCTTCGCTTCAATCAATATCACTTGTTGACTGAAAACAGACACGAGCCCGAACTGGCATTACGAAGCACGTTGTAGAACGGATACGATTTATTGTTCCCTACTGGCGAAGACTGAATAGAGTCGTTCGATGAATAAAAGAATTGGCACGGCTGATGCTTATACAGAGTCATGTATAGATATATACGGCAGTATATACAACGTATCCTGTATATAGATATATAAACACAGGCCCAAAGACCTTACCTGACTATATGGAATACCTACCCTATCTAACCTATAGCCAACGGTCCGATCGATCTTATGAATTATTAAACCACGGAGACTGGGGTACCCAATTTACAAAAGGTGTCCCCTTAGAAATCGATAGAGCGACATTGTCGTTCGATCATTGATTTTTCGCGACGCGTGACAAGCAGAGAGTTTCGTGCGACAGACACATAACCCGTCATGCGTTTTATCACTGTGGGTATACCTATATTTGCACTTTTACATCGTTGCAGTTCCATGTGCAATATGAGAATATGAAATTTGAATTAATTTCACCAATATTTACCGAGGATTTAAGAGTTGATTTTTCGACACACATGACCACATGGTATACAATTTTTTTTCAAAATTAACAAGCTCACCGGGTATCGCAGGGTTGGTGGGATCGCGCAAAGCAGAGACTAAGACAAGACGGTAGTTGAAAGACGCAAAGCAAATTGAAGCAGGATGGAGGGACGGAAAATGGTTGCCGAGTATTGATCTACGTTCTCGGGGCCTTTGTCTTTCCAGAAATTTCAAGATGGTGATGGGGGTGGAGGGGTAGGACGAAAAAGAGGAAAACCCAACCCCATCGAACGTCCCATGTAAATTCCCCGAGCTTTTTGACTCCCGCGTTACCTAACGGAAAAGGGTCCAAAAGAATAGTAAGAATGTTTTTGCCCGTGCACCGAGATACCATGTAATTTCTTGCGGGGTAATGGCCGGGTTAGGTAAACGCACGACGTTTAGTAGAGCGGGAAAATTCAAAAGATGATAAAAACGAAAATATTACTCGAGCTGGACTGGCTCGCTCAATAGTACATAAGAATACGTACTGACGTGCCTCCACGTTCGACCGAGCGAAAATTTATGAGCTTTCATGAAAACGCTCTTAAGCGCTTAACGACACGTTTATCGTCGTCCTACAGCCTACCTGTATATAGATGGACAACATTAAGGCTAGCGCATAAATCATACGGTGTAGCGTCTACTGGTATCATGGAGTAGTCCAGCCATTTTTTAATACCAGTTTCTATTATTGAATTATACCTATTAAATAAGAAGGAGAATAAAAATATGGCTATTTTAATGCTTTATATATATGCTCTATACGTAGCTATAAAAAACGATCGTTCACGGTCAAGGCCATACCGTTTTAAATAATCAAAGGAACTCTTGAATTCGTACGAACTCTTAGGGGTTGTAACGGGCTGGTATAATTCATGTATTACAGCGAGGCCTTCGATGCCTTTAAGAAATTTTTTTTTATTTTCTTCCTCGACATATTCTCTCGGGCCAACAAGGGCCATAAACTGGATTGATTTTTAAGGGGAGTAAATAATAAAAATTCTCTACTTCTGGGTAAACATTTGCAGTGTTAAGCAGCGATTGCACTCTGCACGTGTCGTACAGTTTACTGAGAAATACGAGAACGCCTGACGTCAGCGGGTTTAAGATAACAGGGGTTGGACACGGGACAGGGTGTAAAATTGAAAAGGATTTTCTACGTCGTCAAAGACTAAACCGACTACTGTGTATATGGTGGCTGGAACGATTATTACGTAACGGAACTATACCTACATGGCCTATGACCTCATACCTGAAGCACAGGTCGCGTTCCAGTACGCTTGACTTTTGGCATGATTAATTGTAGCAGCAACACCCCTTTTCGTTGAACCCTATTGACGACGACTTGAACAACCATGCTGTTAACACAAACGCATTTGGCCAGCCGCCACCCCCTCAACCACCCCATCAACTCCGTTTACATAATTTTTTAGGGTTTCTAAATTCGTGCGAAACATATTCCGAGGTTGACCACGGAAGACATTTTTTAATGACTAGGAAAAATTCTTTAAGACCGTTGCAAGAGTAATTAAAAAAATATCCTTGAAATCTCACGGGGAAATAATAACAGCGGGAAAAATTTTGGCGCCAGATTTAAATCGATCTACACGAAGTTTGACTATGGAAAGATAGTAGTAGGTCTGTGCCGAGAAATATTCTATGATAATAGCTCTCTAATAATATGTGTATTATGTGTTGAAATGGCGAAGAATAAATTAATTAGTATAAAAAATTCCCCTAAAGATACGTCTGCATAAATTTTGTCTAGCTAGACAGATACGAATATATACTTACGAGGTTAGGTGTACTTGTAAGGACGACTTGTCAGATTTAATCTGAGTCTCGATAGAGGTTGGCTTATATTAAAGCTTATCACGTAGTTAACCCTTTCGACGAGGTGCACGCGTGTCCGCACTTCGTTAAAGGTAACACTCGACTATTCGTGTAAAGCGTAGATACGACAGTATGCATTTACTGGGGGAACGTGCAACGCTCGTTAAACAACAAGCATCCTCGAAAACAGACGTTACAACGGGAGATGAGAAATTAACTGTAAACCCACGATCAATTAGGACATTCCGACTTGGCTGCGATAGCAGTGTACTTATCATCTAATGATTAACCAAAGACACGAAGTTAATTATTGTACATTGAAATACGGATACGTCGAGAACGTAGTTAGTCGTGGGCTGGATTAAGTATGAAGTTTCGCCACCGGCGGCGCCACTTGCACCGGCTCGAGTCACGTGACAGATGTTGTTGAAATGCCTAGCAACGGTACCTCGGTCTGTCGGTTACATTGAGTTTACAAATAATTAACGAGGAATAAAAGAAAATACGATTGACGTCTAGAGAAGTTTTCTAGCTATCGAAATAGTGAACGAATCACGTAAAAGCAATTGCACGGGATGCTAGAATGTTTTGCACGGCACAGCCATATTATGGCCAGAGGTACGACTATACCGTTTACTATAAGATAAGCAGACGAATCGATGCTTGTGAGCTGTTTTGTAATACAGAGATAAATAAGCCAATAAATCCTAATGGTTGCTGAGACAAGACTAACGTCAGGTGACGTAACAGAATTCCTTTGTTTCTCATCCCTCAACGCATTCCGTAGACTCAGCCACTTGGACACGACAGCTCTCACGGTTTGTATAAAAACACGCCACTTCTTCGTTAAATCTCCATAACAAGGAGACTCGACTATCATTTTCCACTTTCATGAAAATCGGCTAAATCTTGGCTATGAAGATCGACCATGAGTTCTGGAGAAAACACACGGGGACCAGCACGTGCCATTATGAGTACGTGCGTGTGTATACATAAGTATTTAAGGTAACTTTTAAAAGAAGCGTCTAAGCGATTAAATAACCAACGATCGATCATAATCGGACAATTTCGTAGAAGCCAATGGTACCAGCGTCCTGGTCCAGATTCCACGAGACTTAGAAAGAGAGAGAGAGAGAGAGAGAGAGAGAGAGAGGATAGTACGCAGGTCAACTTCTTCGTGTCAATCCGATCCACTCGATACGAGATAACAGCGCGAGGTTCCACGAAAGGGAGACAAAATGGTGGCGAGAAGTTTTACGAGTCACCGGGGGAGCAACTGAGATACGTAATTAATCGAGAAGAAACGAAGATGCGTGGCTGTACCAGGACCGCGATCACAGGTATAAATACTATATATCTAGTAGCGACGTTAAAAAATTCAATTACGAATCAAAAGGAGACAACTTTCCGAGTTAATAATTCTTTCGCGCTCAAGAGCGGCCATGTTGCTAAAACTTATTAGCCCCTTCTCATCTACTGTCTCCCCACTCACCCAGCTCCCTCTCTTGGACCAAAGTCTCCTTCATGGTAAAAGGACAAAAATGAATTGGCAGCCTGGAGGATGGATCGATACTTCTGACACAATAATATCCCCTCCCCCAACCCCCACCCCTCTACGTCGAACGATGCTGACCATTTCTCTTTTTCTTTTTTTTTTTTTTTCTTTCGATACTTTTGCTTGCTCAATATCAACGGAACCATTTCTTGGATCTAATAGCTTCCCGTCCACGTGACGCGGCGGTCCCCTTGATTGCAGAACTCCGAGGGCACGTGTATTAACCAGCTGCCTTCACGAGGGGTCAGAGGTGACGCTGGAAGTGTCGAAGGGTAGGAAGTCGGATAAGAGATAAAATGGCCACGAATAAATATATATATATATATTAAAAGTATTAAGAGAACTCACCCGGGGAATCGATTCGCTGATATCAGAGTGACCTCCTACCTCTATCCAACTACCACCTATACTACCTTCAACCTTACTATTCATCCGAGCGAGAAGATTCCCTTCTAATCAAATAATTCCAGGTAATTAGAATCTCTGCAGTTCGATATCGTCGACGACCTCCGAATCTTTATGTAGCAATCCGATCCGACAGCGGGATAAATCCTTCACGGTCCAGTGCCTTTCGCGCAGTCTATCGAATGTCCACGTGTGTTATATGGTATCAAAAAGGTATAGAAAATATATATAACGTATCATATAAAGGAATGTCAAAAATCGAAGATACACTTGTTGCAGATAACTCGTAGCCCCCACAACTTAATTATCATCCTCTCTTCCATCTTCAATTATTACAGACGTAATCCCTTCTCGTATTTTCCCCTGTCATTTTCATCCGAAAATTAAGTAAGACTAACTTCGCGCTCCGGTTAACGTATCCAATCGTGGGACGATCGTCAAGCACAATCAGAGGTGTATACGAATTTCATTTACGCCGTTGTAAACGAGCTTAACTAGTTTTACGTAACTGGGACACCAAGTTACGTTAACCGTGTATACGTGAAGCATAAAGACAAATTTGAAATTCAGGTATACAATGGTCTGTTGCCAATTACAGAAATACATACACATACGCATAAGCCCGGTTTTAGAATAATAATAACAATACTCTAGCCCAAAGAAATGATCCAAGGATGAAAATTGAATGACAGGATAAATTACCGATAACGATTGATAACACATGAAAATGACTGGAGCAACCTAAAGCCTAAAAACGCATCTACCAATGTGTATAATAAAGCCATCACGATCATATTTGCGATAAAGTCGTTTAATATTTTTTTCTTTTAAATGCTTTATCTTGTTTTACACTTTTTTCATTCCTTTTTTTTTACCGATCATAGATAGCCCCACCTCCCATCCTCGACTACCTAAAGGCGGGTTCTTACGATGTCAGGAAGATTGTGTCAATCAAGGCGTCGTAAGATCGACGCGATCGGCACGACATAATGGCGTCGGGGTTCCCTTGACATTTCCACGATGGGCGATCGGCGTCGATCGCTACTGCATTCAATTTGGATTGATCGTCAATTAAATTCAATCGCAGCCAATAAAAGTTAGTTGATCTTGACTCCATCGCATCGATCTGGCTGAGATTTCAGCAACGTAGTTGGACCGTGTACGAATGATTTCATATAGGAAAATACCATAAGGGGGACCGAAGATAAATGGAAGATAAAACGATATGGTGATCGTTAAAAAAAAAAATGATTGTGCACCGTAATAATGATAACAGCGATTAATGAAATTTTTTAAAAATTAAACAAAAATTATTTACAAATCTCTCGTTACTCACCGATATTCGCATGCTGCAGTTTCCTACATATCCGCGCCTCCCGTTCCAGCTTTTGAAAATCTGTAAAGACAGACAAATTTGTCAGCACACTTTTTATTCGGCAAAATTCATCGAAACACCAAAATTTACATAAATTTGTCGTTATTCAATTTTATAAAAAAATTTATTTTCCACTCATTTTTGTTTCGAGACGTCCGGATCTGACAGTGAGACGGTCTCGTACTTTATATACCGGGTGACCTAGTATATCTCTGGCATCGGCAGGAAGTGACGTCAAAGGAAGTTTTTCAAAGCCAGCACTTTACGTATCCATGGAAGAGCAAGTAGTCACCGATGGTACGTAGTCGGGCGTTAGCATGTACCGGATATGGATATCAAACGGAAGAGACAGGAACAAATACTTGCTATCAGAAAAGCTTTCCGCTTGCTCGACTAATTAATCTCTAGTCGGACTGTATGTATATATATAATATATATATACATATATAATTACACTCCGTATGCAACATAGAGGATGAACGAATTCCGTTTAATTTCGACTTAATGAAAATCCCCAAAGGGCAGTAACTCTGCGAAACACCGATTAGCTCAGGTTTCTTCCAGTAGGCCGAATCCCATTGGGTCCGCTGAAAGTTTCACGTGAAATTACGTGAGCTTGTTATTTCGTGAAACGGTAGAGTAAAGACCTTTGGGAAGAACGAAGATGAACCATGGACCAGTATACAGGGTGTCACCATAAAGAAAATTCAGTTCTTCAAATCATCGTGACAAAGCGAAAAAACATTGAGCATACTTTAACAACAAGGCTGATTCACATAACCACGTGACTTTCTTACAGTACCAAGAGAAGCTACCGGTAAGATCGTACAAATTTCTAACGGACGAAAGATTCAACCCAGCCGTAGTAGCATGTATCGAGCATAACACTTTAACAACAAGGCTGATCCACATAACCACGTGACTTTCTTACAGTGCCAAGAGAAGCTACCGGTAAGATCGTACAAAATTCTAACGTACGAAAGATTCAACCCAAACAGGAAGTTCCCTTTGGTCTCAGAGGCTCAGATCTGCTCGAAATCTCTTTCGCTTCGACAAAACGTACGTAGCCCGGAAGCAGAACAATATACAAAACTCTGTAAAGACGGGGAGATAAGCTAAAGTTTTTTTTACTCGTATGCAGATTTACGGCGGGAAATTCAAAACTGCCGAGGTTCTAGCTGAATTACCTAATGAGGTTCCATCATCTCCTCTTTACTGATTTGGGAGAGACGGGTCGAGTTAGATGAGTAGATACAGCACGAACTATATACGGTACACAGATGCACGTGTCTGTACTAATATATATATATATATATATATATATATATTTAAATCTAATCAAAGCTAATGACGTAATCCCAGTAAGAACTTCTCAAAGCAATATACCGCTAGAAAAAGTAATATGGCCCAGTAGCAATATAATGCTATTGCCGAGTATCCCCGTTGAAGTAGATACTGTATAGGGTAAGCAGTCCGCACAAAAACAACCCTTAAGCATTTGCCCGTAGACATAAAGCCCACCGTAATTTCAGGGATAAAAGGAATTGTGAAGTGAATGAAAAAAAAAAAAAGAAAGAAAGAAAGAACAAAAAAGAGGGATTTTCTAGCAACTTCATTTTTCCTCCCCATAGCCGCGTCTCCATTTATGGTCGCTTCGAGAAGCGTCCAATCCTTTCGACGCCTATCCAAAAGGGGGCGGGGACGGCTACCGACGGCGATCGGCCTTGAGGAAATTTATACAGGGTTCTAAGGAATACCGTGTAGTTTCATTTTTTTTCCCCACCCTCTCGCCCGGTCACGTTGATTCAACGTTAGTTAAAAAGGGGTTGAGATACGTCAAGGAAAGTCAAAAAAATAAAAAAAAAATAAAATATAAAGATACCAAAATCAAGAATAAACGTGAGAAAGAAAACAAAAATTTTTTTCCCCCTCTATCTGTATACTTAGTCTTTTTTTAACCTATGTTTTTTCCATTTTTTTATTCATCCTCCCCTCCCACCCCATTCATCCCTCAGAGGCAACGTCTCGGAAAATATATCAGTCTCGCTCAACGAGAACTGGATATTGTCAGAGGGTCGGGGGGGGGGGGGGTGACTTCAACCCCCTACCCGTCGAACGTCCCACCCCCCTGTCCACCCACCCGGCTTAAACGCCCGTCAAGCGGCCGACATTACGCAAATGGCCCGTCGTTACGTTTTCTTGCTTGGAGTATATTTTTTTTTTTTGTTTTCACATTTTCCATACGAGTCGAGTCCATACGAGTTTCCTAGATTTAGTATTTTTTTTATTAAAAAATTTATATACCACGTATACTGTACGATGGCTAAGTATGGTATATTATTATTATTATATTTTTTATTTTTACCACCCCTACCTCCCCCAATGTCTATGTTTGTACGATACGCCTGGGTGGTCTCTCACGAAAATGTTTCTTGAGAAAATAACAATTTTACGTAACGTCCAATTAGATCGAGGCGATGCCCTCTGGGCGTATCGCGTAAGGGTACGGCCCTGCTTATTTTCTCTACCCTTATCGCGCCGGCGAACAATTGCTTCGCGAAGGAAATGCCGGATACAAATGAAGTAAATACGGTATATGCGTTTTCAAAATTCATTATGGATATTTCAATGGAACCCGTACGCGTGGGAGATCCCGCGTAACGCGACGAGGCCTCCGTGTCCTGTGGGGCTCAGGAGCGTAGCCAATTATTGGGCAGCCAAGTTTGACGTAAGATTTTACGGGCGACGGGACAGGCGTCGTGCGCAGTCTGGCGTAGAACGAATTTAAAAATATGAAAAAAAAAAAAAAAAAAAAAAACCTAAGGGCTGCCATCGGGTGAGAAAAACGTGACTGAGAAGACAGGTCCGTGGGTTCTCTTATTGATTTGTGCGTGGAAAAAAAAAAAGAATGTCTGCCCCTTGAGGTTTCAATAAACGTGGCACGAGGCGGGGTGAGAATTTGAGGAAAAAAAATAAGAAAAAAAAATATATATATACAGATAAGTGTATTTTGACGTAACGAGATCGGAAAATTTTTAATTGACTTGGGAAAAAGTTTACGGGAAAAATCAAATTATCGGAACTCTCTGCTGTACGTATATATACACGGTTACCAACCGAAGTTTCAACTTTTTCTCAGAGATCATTCCTGGAACTTTCCTGCAGGATCAAAACTTCGTCCATCTTCGAAAAAAAGTCTTGCCAATCTGACAGCACACACGCCATATCGATTCCCCTCGGTATCCGCAATTTTCCTGTATGGGTTTAATTCGGTAATTTTCTTAATTTTTCTCGAACTCGCAAACTCGAAAATTCCCCGCATATCTTTTTCACCCAAAAACCTTAAACTTCATGTATACATGTATACTGTGACGTATCCACGTACGGAAATATATACTTGCGGCACGCGTGTACGACATATGGGGCGAAATAAATATACAATAAGTATACCTAAGTATGTGAAGTGAGAGTTGGATTAAAAGGTATATATAGTACGTTTTGAAAAATTGTATAAATATATAGTGTACGCTCGTCGGAAAATAGGGGATATATAAAATATGTAAAATTTCGTGTGAAATTTTCTAAAACGTGACAACCATCCCTCTGACCTCCGACGCGACTGGACATCGTGACGTCATGAAATTTTCCATCAAGTCCCACAGAGTTCATCGTGTCTTCGGGGTCGCGGGACACCTCCCACTGGGACTATCAGAAAACTGGTCATCGGCGTTCATTACTTAATGTACATACATTAGTCACGTTAGAGCCAGGATGGCAGCGTACATCGGCATAGACGCAAGTCGGGATAGTCAGGATGTAATGACATAGAGAGAAAAGGAAAGAGAAAAAAAAATTAAATGAAAGAAATATGCTGCTGCAGTTGTAAGCGTAGACCCCATAAATATATATATATATATATATGTCCAAAAAAAAATAGAGGAAAAAATTGAAACAGGAAGTGAAAAACTGTCAGCATCCAATCTTTTTCCCTGGTATTTTCCATCTGTACAGGGCGCATCTGATGGCAAAAAAAATGGGAAACCCGACAGGTAAAACGAATGTGCGAAAAGTCAAATTTGAAAAAAAAAATAACCTTCCCGTATGGGGTGTAGTAAAAGTGGGGTTACTTGAAACGAGAAGTCATTGAATAATTGACAATGTTTTTTTTTTCTGGGACCAAAGGTCATAGATATGCTGGGTGCAAGGGTGTATACAGGTATAGAAATACGTAAGAGGGACGATGACCTGGGTAATAAGGTCAGTAATTACTTTGCCAATAAATTCCGTCTAGTCATTTATCACTGTACCTGTATGGCGGGTATGTGCATATATATGTGTATATGTAACAAAGGAATTTCGTTTCACTAGTTTCTCGGTTTTCTCACGTGAAAGCTACTGCAGCGATGTTGTGTATTTCCGTTGTTTCTTTTTTTCCAACTGGAATTCACCGGGTGATTTCAAGCCAAGAGACGGAATTCTTCGCGTTGGCCTTTGCTTGTTGAACGCGGTATATTAATTGCGTAATGGATAGGTATAACGAGTGATAGGATTTAAAAATTTTAATGAAATATTTAAAAGCAGAAAATGTTATCTTATACCGGCACTTGACGCGCACGATAAAAAGTCTGGAGCTTTATGACGCACGGACTATAGACGTGGTTCGTGTCGCTAGGTAGTCAGACAGAGAGAGCGATCGAGTAAGTGGAAAATGCTGGAAAGAGTCAGACAGTGTAAACAGTAACCTAAAAAAATGGTGAATCTTGATTTTTGAAAAATTTAAAAAAAAATACAATCAATTCACGTATATACAGGTATAACAGCGAGCGAAGGTAAACGTCAAGATGGCGTTGCAAAGTGAAAAAATTAACGAGTGAAAAGAGGCGGCGCTCACTTTGCATGATTACAGGGAGGTTTTTTTGATAGCGTCAAATCTCTTTAAAAAGCCACGTTAAATGGCAGAAGTAACCGGCCGTAATGTAAGCCAGATAGTAAGTACGTTATCCGAGGTACGAAAGGGCAGTACGAAAATTTCAAGGGTGAAATATAAAATAGGGTACAAATTTTTAAATCGAATAAAGGGTGTCAAAAGTGAAATAAATGATTTTTTCAAAGTGAAAAAGATTTCCGAAGGTTCAAAATTAGTACTAAGAAATTTTGAGAGTGGAGCACAATCCCTGATTGGTGGTTGAATATGTATTCCAGTAGATTGGCTATCAAAAAAGGTATAGTCCGGCAACGTTATGAATCCACGATTTGGATAATCGGCATTTTTATAGTGGACCTAGAGGGCAGCAACTTTTCCAGGAATATAATCCTTTTTCTCTTTTCTTACCCTATTTCATCCCCTTCGTTACCCGACTTACCCTTTTTACATCATTTGCCAGCTCGGCAGACCGAAGTACCAGGTCCAGTCTGCTTGGCTATCGTATTCCATCCGGATGGCTGGGTTAAAATATGCGCGGCCACGTATCTCGTTTCAAGCCCCTCACCCACCCCCTATTACACGATTAAATGCTCTTTTTCGAGGGAAGCTTTAAACCACCGATAGGGAATTCTGATAAGGGAGAAAATTTCAGGTCGTGATAACTTCGCGCGGGATTCGGTCTTGGTTGTCGTAGCGAAGAAGGGTTCGAAGGGGATGAAAGAAAAAAAAAATTGTAAAAATTATCATAACTCCTTTAAGACACTTCGTCACCTTTCGCGAATACGAAAGACGCTGCAAGGGCTGGTTTCCACTAGTCGGCTGATAACGCAAAAAAATAAGGGTTGGATTATGGAATGAAAAAAATTTACGTGACAAAAAAGAATCTAACTTTGATCCAGGCGAAATAATAATTTCCAAAAAAAAATCAACGCCGTCCCGTCTGCCGTACAAGAATTTCCACTCAAGGTTCACCCCGGGTATAGGGGTTGTTTTTACAAAGTGGCCATTTTCCAAGAGGGTGGTTTCTCGTTGCCGGGCTACACACGTGGAGCCTCGAGCGGTAATTACGCCAGGTCATACATACGTATGCCTACCCGACCCGGGCCGCCCTCTTACCCTCTATTACTACTTGACTCAGCTCCTTCCAACCCCGAGATACATTAATATACGAAAAGGGCCAAAAAAAAATTTCCCAAAAATTCTACAAGACACTGTTACGTTAAAGATCAATATCATTTTTCATACGATCCCCGTAGGGATGAAATTAAAAAAAAAAATTTCGCGAAACGACGTAAACAAATATTGGGCAATAATCGCACGAGCATGATATACCCCAATATTCGGAGCAATGTCAAACCCTTATCAGTAAGGGATGATAATGGCTTCCATAGACGATTCACTGTGGTAGCTACTAACAAGCCACCCTCGTTTGCGATAAACTCGTTATCGAGCAAGACCATCGTACCAGAAGGAGAGGCGAGTGTACGTACATGCAAGCAACCCTTATATATGGTATAAAAATAACTGAGTGACTTTCTTGGGGTAGGTTCACTTCTGTGTACATTTACGATAACAGCGACCCTATTGATTGCCACGATAAGCATCCCTCGACGAAGCCAGCATAGCCGCCTACCAAAGGAATTCAATTGTAAAGATACGTGAAGACGTGGTGAAGTAAAAAAAAATTTTTTATTCGTAAAACCAAAAATAGGGGTGGGGTCACTGATGGCTGAAGGAGCAGCGATAAGATAAATAAAGAAAAAATAATTCTGTCACTTAGGCATTGCCACACTCTTAGAACTCTAAGCCATTAAGTCAGAAGATCTAATCGTGATGTTTTGACAGGAGTCTCAGCATCTAACTGGCTTTTGTGCTCGAATTAGAAATGCAAATCGTTCTTAAGACATTCTAAAGGGGGTTTCTTGATCGGTCTTATTAATATTCAAAATGAACGACAAGAGATTCCCTACCGATTTACAATCGTGATATTAGAATATATATATACATAACGAGTATAGATAAAAATAAAAAATAAATAGAAAAGTCAAAATAGAATAAATTAACAACAAAACCATACAGCAAGCTCTTATTCGTCTTGTAAAAATGGATTCAACGGGTATGGCATGTGTGTAGATTAAAAGAAAAAGCTGTAAATAAAATATAACGGGTGGCTAAGGAAACAGAAATCATAAAAATCCTCTATGTTAAATTATCACGTGTTTTTCCAACTAGTGAGCAATGTGGCGGATGGTTGGATTTAACCAATAAAAAAAAAAGCTTTCTGGGCGTCCATTGAAATACTACAGAAAAGGGATTGGAGATACGAGCCGAGGAACGTTCTACTTCCTAGCAATGTAATTGAACGGAATTGGATAGCCTCTCTGAAAGCGCCACAGTTCCTGACGGAGTTTGTATTCGTATACCAGCAGCCAGCAAAACATACATAGGTAGTACGCATGTAGCGACAAGAACACGGCGCGCGTACACAAAGATATAGGAATAGCTCGATTTACTCGACAACGATATATCTATAGGCAGAAAATGTACATTAGCTGGGGTATATCAATATATATATATATATATATATATATATATATAGCAAATAAGCGAGAGGAGTTGGAGGTTATGTCAAGAGGTCACTGGAACAAGGTCACGGCTAAAATTCCCCACGATTTTTCTTTTTTCCTTTATTAATTTATTATCCTGCATATTTTTATTTTCGACCCTCTCTCAGCCACTCCATTGCAGACATATTCCCAAATGAGGGTGTTATATGTATACGTGTCCACAGAGCCATTAAATAATCCACTATGTAATCCTGCTATCTATCCGGTACCTTTTGCGCATGAAAATGCGCCATTTTATATGTACCGACACAGCAGACAATGAGCCAAGTTTATTAATTTCGACCCCGTCATATTTTTCTGTCACGTTTCGAAGGATTGGCTTGGCTACGTAGCGCGCGCATAGCGACCTTGGAAAAAGTGAAGGAAGTTTCGCGAAGTTTTGAAATTGCGCAACAAGACGAATGTAAGGTGAAAATTACTTACGAAAGATTTACTCGTGTCGTTTACAGAAAGTGTCCTGGCGACGGGAGTTAATACGTAACGACTGTACGTAATACGATTGTGATTTTTAGGTTTGCTTAATGCTCCTACTATTTCCTTTGTGTATATCCTTTAGTGCCTATTCTGTTCCTTCATTTTCTCTCTCTCGAAGTTTAGCTTATGGCCGTTTGAGGCGCGTGATCCTAAATATGATAAAGAGAGTCATACAAAAAAGACGTTAGGCGGTCTGATCTAAATCCTAGGTAGACTTCTTTCTGTACTCAAAAAACTGCACCGACGCCATCTTGAATGACCGTTACGGGCCAGTATTTTAAAATTGTGTAACACTAAACGTCTACAAGGACGACCGAGTTGCTGCTTAATAAGGGCTTCTGTGAGGTTATGTCGCGATAAGAAAAAAGCATAACAAAGGCTTAACCCAGCCGCAGGTATACAGAGTCAACCTTTTTTTGTCTGCTTGACGAACGCTCGCTGCGCCATCTTCAGTCGCAGTTGGGTATTCAGCCGCGATGCCGGCGCGCTTAATATCTGAAACTACAGTCTGACGAAAGAAACGAACGTCGGCGTCGGTGAACGAGGTTATGTTTTATAGTTCGCGGCAGAGGAACGCATGAAATTGTCAATTTCGCGAATTCCCATTACGTGCGTGCACGCGAGGTAACGTTTGCGACTTGGAATCCATTGTTAATTGTTGATTGGGTTTATTGCGTTTTCCGTCTGACAGACGAGCCAAGGTTAGTTAATTGGATCGCGGCCTGTGCAGGAAATATTGGAGGACTCGAAAAAGACACGATAAACATTAGCAGAGCGTGCGTGGATCCTCCGAAAAGGCTAAAAACTTATAAAGGCAATATATTAGCAGATCGAAACGCGAGTTACGATGACTGCAGGAGCCTTAACGGAGACACCGGAAAACCGGGATATCTTTATACAGAAATATCGAAAGGAAGCCAGTGAGAACTTTGACAGCTGACTCGAGCAGCATCACTCTTATTAATATTCATTTCGAGCAAAGTTTATTTTTATAATCCTTTTTGAAAAGGATAAATTCACATCCAACAACTTAATACGCGTCAAACTTAAATTACAAAAAAAAATTCCTGAATTTACCACAAGCAAAGTTACTATCCGCGCGTTATTTCAATTATCACTGACAAGACTCGAACGACAAGAAGTCTGACTCGAGTCGTAAACTAGTCACCTTAGCAAAACCAGTAGCAGCAGAAAGGCATCCGGTTGATCGTGTCCACTTAAAAGAAACTGATCTCGACATCCTCTTTACCTCAATCCCACATATATTCCTTTCAACGTTTTCGAATGGCAGGAGCGGCATTCGCAAGACGAGAGGAGCCAACAAAGTGTAAATAAGAGAACAAAAATTAAATTAAAACCAATTAATCCATTCGAGTGAGCGTAAAAAAAAGAGGTTCATAAAAACCGAAGTGCGATCATCTTTTCAAACCTTTTGAAAATACACACAGACGAACCAGCCACTCGAATTGTAAACGACTCGACGCGTTCGGTTCTGTTCGGTCGAATTCGGGCGCGTTCGGGTCCACTCGTATCTATATATATATACCGACGCATATACAAATGGCCGCCGCGCCTCCCATACGATTAAGCCTGACAGCCATACCAAGGCAAAATAAATAGTTTTCGTTTCGACTACGTGGTTGACATCGCATCCTGAGATCCATATTGGATCCAGCGATGAAGTTTTGATAGCTATATATGTAAACTGGATATATTATGACGAACCTTAGTCTCTGCCTGCTGCTTAGACATTCAGGGTACGTTAGTACGTACACACGTATAGTTATCCTATGAATAAGAACAAGGTACCTGTCACACAGCCACTGTATACAGTAGCCCCATTATTAGAGTCTCTTTCACGTCGAATCGATTCGTCAAACCGATTCGAATTAATACATCAGAGCTAGGGGGGAAATTGAGAAATTTTTTTTAACAAGATGGACGCCGTTCCGTTACCTTTCCCACAATGTATTTCTCTTCCAGTCGTTTCTAACGTTAACAGGGCCATCCAGTGGCGTGGGAGCTCCTTTTTTTTTGCTCGACTTTAATTGCTTTCTAATGAAACAAGCTTATACGGGGAGTGTCTATCCTTCTTGTGTATTCGCCTTGTCGTTTTAACAATTAAAAATATATTCATGGATTCTCCTGATATACATAGGTATATGCTACACGGTACCATACATAAGTGCACTGAGGGTTTACTTATTCCCTAACTGCTGCCGTCTGCCCGCTAATTCGATTAATCGTAACTCGATGCCGTTTATCGGATAACTTGGCTATTGTATTTTAATTGATTCGATTATAACGCTCCTTTGGCTTCGATATTATTTTCGTTCTCGAGTGAACGGAAAAATTTGACACGTGCGATATGAAGAATTTCCCCCCCAAAAAAATGTCAAACGTCACTCCTATCGTAGCTCTTGATTAAATAAATTCGTTTCTCTCGCATTCTCTTGTACGGAAAAAATCAAATTGTCCGACAGGATCCTGCCTTAGGACTCACAAATTCACTTATCCCACCCGACCGGAAGTGAGAAAGGAACTTTTCCATAGAGTTCGAAATATCCGCCAATAAAATTGGCTTACCGTCGGATTTACCCCGTACCACCCCCACTCCCTCTCTCTCTCTCTCTCTCTCTCTCTTACGAAAATCCACGATAAGAAGGATACAGATGATTACCCACGAAAATCCCATGTTTTTTCATACACCTATTTTTACTTGAGCCTACAAATACAGGTTTCAAAGGTCAAATCCTTGCACCGATCATCCCACGAACATCCGCTTACAATACGAACCCTAACCTCTTACAGATTCCACCCATATTACACCCATACATCACTTCCTATTCCTATCCACACTACAGAGCTACCTGAAGTTAGCTCGTCGATTCGATTCTCATGGTAAAACCATCTTCAGACGATCCGCTCAATCTGAAAGCAGATACGTATATACGCGATTATTCAAGACTACCGTACCACCTGAAGATGGTTCTGCTATTGTGAATTATTAAAAATCACATGGACAGAACCATCTTCGGGTGGTTCGATGGTCCTGAATAACAATATATATACATACACGCACAAAAGTATCATTTTGCAAACAATGCGAATAACATTTTCCAACTCAATGACCGTAGTAGATGCTAACTGCCAACTGTTGGTCCCCCCAGGAATGTTGGCACAATGACAACGACGTCGCGTCGTTTTTAGACGCCAGACGCGTCTCCACAGTTCAAACCATACGGACGTCTTTCTCGAGTGGAACGCCAGTACGCTCGACGGCGAACGGAAGTCCACGAGACTCTGACGAAACGACGATAAGTCTCGTAGAGACGATTAAAAAGAAAAATTTACCCAAAAACCAAAAAAAGAAAAAACGAACTCACCTCTGGTCGAAAGCTTTTTGGTATTGATGATCTTCGCCGCGAACTCGAGGCCGCTGCTCTTCTGTACGCAACGTCGTACCACGGAGAACGCACCTCTGCAACAGGTACAAAGGTCACGCGATGTAAGCACGATATCTCAAGGTCACGTGAATGGCGGCGTATCGTAATGATCATTAAAATAAATAATTAGAATTTTAACAGCTGTTCAAATGAAATTTTCAATGATTTCATATCCAGTGTTTTCATCATTTTCGAACACTGGGTATATAGCCATTATTATAAGACACCGTAGACGCGTATATCAGTACGTAAGTATGATCGCGTTATGTATTGTACGCGTACTGTATTGTACGAAGTTCTGCCTTGTATATGGTTGCTATAATGTCTTGGGTAATCCCTTGGGTCTAGGCTCTGTGTTACTCGTACACCGTGTATAGTCTTGTATAATGATCCGTCGTCCATATGAAAAGCGTGTAGCGAGCTAAACTTCCCTAGCTAGGAGAGTACACTTCTGAAAGTCCCTAGGCTGTGGGGATAAGTTTGCCCAGGCCTTTAGGGTTACGGGAAGTTTCTACTTGGGTATCAAGTATTGCGTGTGTGTGTATATATATACACAGAGTGAGATAGTGGGAGAACTATGGGGACTTTGATATGGATAATGTGTTTAGCGAAGGTTCGCGTACATGTATACTAAGTTTAACGACGTTCCTCGAACGCGACGGAAGGCTCGTGAAGAACTTGTAAATCATAGTCAATCGTTTATGGATATCAATGGAAAGTATATGCCTAGGGAATTACTGTCAACCGTTGAACAGGCCATTGTCGTCTGACGATAGTGAGCAAGGTATGTTACTAGTCAGACGTGGGAAATCGATTTCTGACTACCACTGGTCACGGACTGACAGTTTGGTGACTAGGAACTTTTTTTTTAGAAAAAAAAAGTTTCGCTTTAAATTATGTTACTAGCGAAAAATAATTTTAAAAAATTTGTCGATTAGTCAAGCAGTTTGGTAGAAAGTTTCATTGTTTGCGGTCAGGTTGGCCGACCTGATCGGCACGACTGACCGTTCCCCTCTTCATAGATCGTGTAAACAGCGCTAAAACGTCTGACCGGCTAGGGGATAAATCTACTGTAAGATACATATGTAGGTCCAGTCGCCGTCACAGATTCCCCTAGAAAGTTACTAAACTATGGCACAACTCTGAACGACATATTTCGTAAGACGACTGTCCGTTTATGAATTCTTGGGGAATTATTACACCGATATAAGGTTCGTGCCAACCTGACAAGCCCTAACGACTCAACGCGGAGCCAATGAGTTTTTGACGGGCCAAGAAGTTAACGAGGCTCGACTGTTCTTCTCTTTTTTTTTCTTGCCTGTCAAAATAATACACGATGGACAGATACCGAGATAAGATCATCACACAGATTAGTTAAGAGATAACCTCGCGAGGTCATCCCTATTGGTAATCTAGATAAAACCTTAATATATATATATATATACACATATATAGGTATACGTATCCTTCTAAAAGACATATGTTATAACTAGCCGTCGTATGTTAACATGTCAGTCAGCTGTCACTGCCCCCCCACCCTTTTTCTTTATTTTCTCGTATTCCTCGGTCTGTCCTACGGGAAGCACTATGGTCTTTAATCGGCTGGAAATATCGAGAAAAAAAATCAATGTACCAGCGACTGCTTCGCGAAACATCGACGAAACGCGAAATCGAGACGAAACGCCAGATTCGCGTATAGCGTGATATACGACTGACCGAATTTGCGTATAACCTATTTTTTGATCACCCGTTAGAGTCAAGCTGCAGGGGCGGGCGCTAAGACGTGAGAGTATAATTTTTTTAAGGCTGATACAATTAGACGGAGACAAGACTGCGTCATACGGATAAGGGATGATGGATAGCACCCCCCCTTGGATCTCCCTTAAAAAAAATTTTTTTTAAAAATAATTCACATCCATCGAACGGTCCAATCGATCATTGCGATCTGGCAAAATGACTGTTATAAAAATGAAGGATCCCCCCGAAAGAAAACGCAACCCTTAATACGAGTAAAAAGTTAAAAATAGCGTGATGCGAAATGGCGTAAATATACGTGTTACGAAATTTCACCCGCGCCCCCTCCGCCCCTCCACGACCACCACCCCCCGCCAAAAAAAGGAACCCCCCTTCATTATATACGTATATTTGTCCTTACAGCAGGGTGCTCGATGAAACGAAGACAGAAGATGGAGGTGGGACGCTCGCGCAGGAAATATACCAGAGAGAGAAAGAGAGGGAGGGTAAAGGAGAGAGGAGGGCGTTACCATGACGACCAATCATTACCGGAGATTGTGCACCAGGTTACCAGGCTGAATTGAGCCACGAGTAAAAGGACATGCTCCTTGCCAACCGAGTGGGGAGGGGAGGGGGGGGGGGAGGAGGAGATTGAAATACATGGATGTCACAGTCACGCGCATTCCCGTGATGTGTAAATACTCTCCGTCCGTCCTTCTCGTTAAATTTCTATATTCCCAACGAATTTCCCACGACCCCATCCCCCACCCACGGCCATTTTCCCGTTTCACCAGTTGCTTAACAATTTACACAGCGTTGTACCCGGTGTCCCCTGTAACACGGTAGCGCCCTGAAATTACGTCACCCACAGCGCGAATACAGACCCCCTCCGATTGGTGGAGAAGGTGGGCGAGGTCAAAAGTAAATCATGAATATTTTTCATGGCCCTTTCCTTGCGAAGGAGCAAGAGAGAGACACAGTCAGCCAGCGAGCACCAGAGACATCTACGAAGCATCCCGAGCGATTACGATCGAAGGCCACTGGTGGGTTGGAAAGAGCTTTTTTCTTTTTCCTTCCCAACGACCAAGGTTGACCGATAGAATAAAAAGAAAAAGGGCGACTTGAGAGAAAATATCGCGTTACGCGTTCGTAATTTTACTTGCATCATGCACCGACGACGTTTCCATGATTAACAATGTGGAACTGGGGCGTGTAGGTACCTATCTGGTACTTACCGGCTACGGAAGCCAACGTATCGAACGGATTTCACTATATCAGTACCAGGGCCATCGGGCAGTTACGCGGCTAGCTGGATATTTTGAAAAAAAGGACGACGCCATTTTGTTGTAAAAAAAAAAAGGATAAGGTTAGTAGAAGAAAAAATATTTTTTTTTGGTTTACCCTCAATACACGCCTGTCCCACCAGCGCGGTGTGTACGGCAAGGGACAACAATATAGTCGGGTGAGCACGGAGGCAAGTTTGTCGGCGAAAAGTCGGGTTGACGTCGGGCGACGAGATAATTCATGAAAAGGCCCCTTTTGTAATCGGCCTTGTCGCTCCGTGCGAACAGACACAATGGACATTCCGTGAATCCAACCGCTACGTGCCCCGCGTGAGGAATGAGGTCGAGGGACGTCTGCGCGGGAGTGCATGAGGCAAGTGAAAAATGAGAAAGAGGGGTGGGGGGTGGGGATGGGAAAGTAAAAAAATATAGGGGATGAAAAAAAATGTTACGACTCGTTTGTGTTCCCTGGAAAATGTACAGGGTGACGCGGGGGGTGTTGTTACCTTCGGCAACCTTACGCCGTGTACGCAAGCTTCGTATGTCGCGTTGGGCTTTGTGCAGAGCCAGTCGACTGAGTCCCGACGCCACTTTAACGCAAGGGTTGATGAGCCGCCGCTCCAAGGGTGGGAGGATTGAATCGACGGGCGAAATTGTACGTCGCTCTCGTAACCGCATTTACGCGTTAATGCTTTGTCGTATATACAGGCTTCGCGCCGTAGCTGCACAATGCCGTACAAAGTCCTTTGTAATTTGGGACATTCGTTGTTGGCGGTGTGAGCGCACCTTAAGTGTCTACTGTGTGTGGACACGTACTGCCGCGTGTTATCTTTACTCGACGACGATAACGAAAGCTACGTCGTCCTTGGCCGTCAACACTTCGTTCGTGTATTCGCTTGACCAATTAATAAATTGGAGCTCAATCAAAGGATAAAAAAATCTTACGAGAGAGTTGGCGAATCTCCACGAGAGCGTTGCTTCCGAGCAGGGTGGCGACACGAAGGGAACCAGAAATCGAGAACGTTATCCGTATCGGTAACCGGAGTCGTCTTGTGACCGTGAATCGAAAAATTACGTCACAATACATCAGTACTTATACCCATGCTAAGCTGTGTATATGTATATACTAAACTGTTGAGCCATTACGTTTCCGTATGCTTGGCTGTCCTATCCTGATAGCACTGTGGGTATAAACAAGCCTGTAGGACACGAACTAAGCGCACGCTAATGCTCTCGGTTAACAAAGGACTGCGGGAGTCATAAACGTATCCGTAACAGGCGGGACGCTCGTACGGAAACAAGTATGAATTTGGATATACGAGTACAGTCTCTCAATGCACCAGAGCAGTAGCTGCGACGTTTTGCCGGGAAATTCAAATTGGCCGAAGGGCAGCCCGGGAGTATATACCGAAGATAAGACGAATTCTGGGTTAAAGATAGCAAAAGGAGTAAGTGGGAAGGATGCTGCGTCTGCAGTCTTTCGCCGGAGCTACTTACCGGTTCGATATGTCAGGGTGTCTGGAAGTGAAGGAGTAAGTAAATTTTTAATAAACCCAGGGGCGGCTGGCGGTCTTTATGTAAGAGGGGGTTGGTTGAGTAGGAACTCTTGTTAAATGAAGTGGAGAGTCGGGATGGCTTATGGAGGAACGAAAATGAAGAACTACGTACGTCAGGTTATAAATTTCGTAAAGGCGTTGTCACAAGCGAAAGACCTTTCCAGGATGCTTGCCTACCTAGCCTTATTTCTAATTCGATACCAACGATAAGTCCCCTGAAAATTATTTAGACGGTTCCCAACCCCTTGGACATCTTGTCGCTTTGTTCGCTCGACTTCGGCCTTATTTTCAGCCTCTGTCGGCGAATTAGAAATTTCATTGATAACTTTCTACCGGATATACATTCTGGAGTCCATCCAAAAGACAGAGTGCTACCTGTTCCAGTTTGAGGGCTGATTTCGTGTTTCTACGAAGGAGGTAAAAATGGTCCAGGGATTATTTATTGACTTTTGACACAGTTATGACGTCATAGGTCAGCCATAATCAATCGATCCAAGCATAAAGAACATGCTCGGTGGTTTTTTTTTCTAATAGAGAAAGGCCCCCGAATTTTCTTGATTTATTTCTCGACACCCTGCTTTGATACCCTCAAGTTACTACGGTCTCTCGAGTCCTTTTAGGGATCCTTGGAAATCAAAGCTACAGAGAAATAAAATTGATTGACCACAGATCAGAAGACTCAGCAGAGACCAGTTGGCAGTAGCCCGGGGATGCTGCGGGTATTTTTAAAATTAAAAAAAAAAGATACCGAATTTTTAGTCAAAATGGAAATAACGAAAAAAATCCAAATTTTCGAAATCTTGTTAGACATTGGCACGCGGATCTGACGTAGAATCTCGCAAAGTATCCCCATCTTTCGTTTTATTTATAATTCAATTCCCGTCTGGAGAAACGAGATTACGCAAGGCAGGACTGACGCAGATCGTATTAAATCTTCGTTCTACGTTTGACATTGAAAATTCATTTATCTCCTGAAAAATCGCACGATTCGATAAGAGCGCGAAGACAGGGATAAATTTTGAAACCTACAAAAATACGATCCCTATAAAATATGAAGATAAAGAAATACGAAGAACTTTTTTTTTTCATATGTCAAACACCACACGTTACTACGAACGTGCTATAGGTCTTTCTAGACTGGCAGACAAAACTTTATGCTGCATTGCAAATAACGATCCCACGTGGTCTGGACCACTGGACGAATTACGTTTGAACTTTCATAAGCGTACTGTCGTCCTTTTATTTCTACTTTCCAGCCCCGGCTGGAGCCTCTGCTTCACTTCCCGTTTCTTTCCGTTAACCCAGAACGGAAATAAACCAGGAGAGTTGCGGCCGCGAGCTGCGCGCTACTTCCGGCTTACTGCTGAAGCCCATCTCTGGGCTTTCGCGTTGCGCTTGCCTCTGACTGCGGAAAAAAGATCATTCATTTTTCTAACTTATCGCACTTATATACCTAATCCGCCATACACTAGACCGTCAGACGTAGATACGGATAAAATCATAAATAAATCCGACAGACGTTGCTATAAAAAAAAAAAATAAAAAAAAATACGAACATACCTCGCATTGAAATAATCTAAATCTGTACTACCTGAAAAAAAAATTTTTCTCTCAAAAAGACAAAGATGATCCAGATACTCTATCGCTCCAGATAAAATTATCCGAAGGAAAATTTTACTCGTGACTCAAATATATATATCTCACCCAATGGAAAAATCAAGAGAAAGAAGAGCGAAGCGTCCTAATACAGAATACGGTATGCCAGGTCGTAAAGTGCTTCCCACGAATGAAACTTCAGAGAGCAGAGAACGAAGAGCCTGTATAACATGTACATATAGAGTGCCTCAAGAACAAGATGAAAGGACTAAAGATAAGAACGAAGAAGAATACGAAGGAAATGAATTGAAAAAAGAAGGGAAAAAAAAATTAAGAGAAAATTCTCAAGAGACATGCATCCCGTTCAATAGGTCCATGGCACTTCTATGACGTAATAATTTTCACCATTTTCCCCATCCCCCCCAGATTCAAAGAGGCTTCCGATTGGCTCCCGTACCACGATACGTGCCAGAGGGACGCCGAGCGTCGCCGCGCAAGGTAGCAAGATAGAGCCTTACCTCAGCATCTCAAAGGACCAGAAGCGACTGACTCTGCGCGTGACGTATATCTATCTTGATGTCGCGAACTCTCATCGACGATCAATATTATTTTACACCGATGACGTAATACCCGACCGACTTTGATAACGACAACTCATCCATCTTCCTACTCTGTACAATCTCTTGGACAGTATTCGATACGCTCTTGTAAACTTTTCTTCTAGGCATCCAAGACGCGAACGGCACCGAATCAGCCAAGTGTACTGACGATCCCGAAATACCACGTGTAAAAAGACATGTACAAAATTAAAAAAGAAAATTGAAAAATAAAATCAACCCACGATAAAAATGACTTTCCGACGGACGCGACCTCCTCAATTTTCACCTATCGTCTGCCAGCATACGCAAGTGAAGTTGAGAAAAAAATGTATTAATTTTTAAAAAAATTTTCTGAAAAAAAAAATATTACCCAATTTTTGACGCAGGCTCGCATTTCCCTACGTCACCGCGTATCCCTATCTCCGGCGCTCATGGCTACAGGTAAGAAGAGCCCAGGCTTATCTCTGGGCTACAGCCGTACCCCGACACGATACGACAATCAATACAAGGGCATAACGCGTGGCACGCAGTCGCCACTACACACAGCCAGAGAACAGTGGACTGCGAATGCAAGTTGCGTGTAACGCGAGTGTCCTGGCTCGTGAAAGTTATAACGAACCTACCATTATAAGGTTGAAGTATACGTACCCTAACGATCATAGCCGTACGAGTATACGCGTACGAAGTAAGGAGCAGATAGTTAACGATATTATACTTGCAGGCCACTATGAAGTACCTACAGTGTCACTTACCACCTGGCGACGCGATACTAAACAAGGGTAGGTACCGATAGCGCGCTATAATGTGGTAAACTAGCACGATCGTACTATAGCCTGTTGACTCGAGTGACAGTTGTCATCCCGAAATTAAAAAAAAAAGTTTCCCAGCTAGATCAACCGCAGGCATTCGCCTTAAGGGAGGGAACGAAAGGCGATCAATCCCCTAGACCCAAAGCATCCCTAGATACGTAATCGGTTTTCCTGGCACGATGATATCAAGGGGATTGTAAAAGGGTCACGAGTAGCGGAGACTCGAACCAGACTATACGCGTAAGGATAGTTTGGACACGAACCCCAGGCAACCCCTCGCGGACCCTATTGATGATCGCGATTTGTTAAACGCAACGACGACGCGTGCCAGGGGTCAAGTGGCTGACAGGGGATGAAGTCGAGCGCCGGTTAAGCAGGTTAAATTCGTTGACTTCGACAAAATTTACCCCTTTGACTAAGGGGATGATTAAGGGAGTCCGTTTTATAACTGCTAAGAGAATTTAATTAAAAGTTTCGGGATCGGTCTGCCCGGGTTACAAATATCGTTCCACCCTTCCAACCACCCCCCATTCCACCCCTACAAACCATATGGACACGTGTAGCCCACGATTTCCCGTACCTTCTATAGTATTCTATATATAGACGCCTGGTGGATTCCTGTGCCACTTCTTCGAGCACTCCTGTGTACCCTACGTCGCAGGGCTTCCAGGACCATGCGCTCCTGTTACATACACAGTTGGTATTGAACGAGAAGAAAAACACGACAGAAAACATTTTCTCGTCCTCGGGCTGTGGTAGCCCTGCGGATCCTAGGATATGTGTATACGTGTATTACCGTGTATGTATGTATATACGGTCTCCCGAGGCTCGTAAAGCGTCGCTACAACCTCTCGGACGTCGGGCGATTCTGGGGGCTGGGTTTTGGGGAGGGGGCGGGGGCGGAAGGGTGAGCGAGGGTAAGGGGGTAGTTGCATAAAGTTGTATACCTGCTGGGAAAATTATTGGACGATGCGTTCCGTTTGAAGAAAAGAATAAGGGTGGAAAATATATCGGTATACATAGAGACAGGGCGAACGTGGGTATGGTTCACGAGGAGGGTAGTTTTGTAGGGGGAATGTAGTAACTTTTAAGTATGTCATATATATGCATATGGTAGTGAAATTTTTTAAGTACAAAAAGTCGAAAGGAACCCGTCGAAACGATGGAGTAAATTTTTTAAGGGATGTAGTAGTTTAAGGGACCATGGGTTATAGGATGGGGGGATGGGGCAAGGACGATAAGCAGGGGTGTTTTCCATAGGTAACCGGGATACGATATAAGAGGGCATTTCGACACACATAACCCTCGAGCTTTGGCTGGATGCCTGGCTAGGGGTGACTGGGACTGAATGAGGGGTGGGTTTCAGCCGGGGGTATTGCCGGCGCTGCTGCTGCTGCTGCTCCCGAGGACCCGGTCGATACTCCACGCCAACCATCCCCGCAAGACCCACCTTCGAAGCTACGGATCCTAGGAGGGTTGGGACGTCTAGGTCTATGTGTATTTTTTGTTTATCAGGTAAAAAGCTAGGGAGATGAATAATTCCCCAGGAATTCCCTAGCGAGTATAAATATCCTGTAACGAGGAGCCAGGCAGTGCGCGCCTGATATTAGGAAAAATGTAAGATTATTTTCACTTTAGGGTAATCCTGAACTCGCAGGAGCCCTT
The DNA here is from genome assembly GCA_030142595.1 of Trachelus iudaicus. Taxonomy (NCBI): domain Eukaryota; kingdom Metazoa; phylum Arthropoda; class Insecta; order Hymenoptera; family Cephidae; genus Trachelus; species Trachelus iudaicus. The sequence goes on along the minus strand of JARQTH010000353.1, from coordinate 2,769,916 downwards.
CTCGTCCTTAGTCCAGTCTCCGAGTGACCTTCGAGTATCCCCATAGGATTCGCGAACGGTCACGACGTAATTTCGTAGTACGCGATGTATTCTCGTGCACGGGAAAGAAGTCTGGAAAATTCTAATTCCTTGTCAGGGCAAGTTTCCCAGGGTAGGTTGAGACTAGGAGGTACCGCTCTCGCACGGGTCCTTCCTGCGCGCCGGAGTCACTCGGTGCTGGATAATAGCTATACTCCAGGTTCGGACTGGCTTCACGCAGCAGATACGCCGGGTGCTCGTAATCCTAGACGAAGGTTGCTGGGATGAGGCATCAGGCGCAAGACCAAACCCAGGAGAAACCTCTTAGGAGGTCTCGTCTCAATTTCTTGAGAGCGTCTGTCGTGACCCGACTGAATTTGAAAATACGACGTAATACTTGCCACCCCGTTATTCCCTCTCGTAAACAGCCCTTGAAGTAGTTGCTCGAAACTGTGCGAAAAATTGTTATTGGCGTTTTAAAAAAAATCAATTTATGACGATTTCACAAATTATCCTGATTCTTAATCGAGCGAACAAAAGGTATCCCTAACCCAACTCTTACTACGCGAGTCACGGAAGCGTAAATACCAGCGTCGGCCATTAGCATCGAACGTCCAATAAATAACAATCGCGTCCGGCAGAAGTCGGGTTCTAATTCATGGAAGTTGGATTAAGTCGGGAGCCAGGCTGAGGATGGCCTGAATATTTTCCTGAGAAGGTCACCCCTGCGTCGTAGCCTCGGAACGTTTGCGCAACGTGTCTGGCTATCCCCACCGCCGAGTGGAAAGAGCCTAGCCTGAGGAGTTAGGTTAGGTTAAGAACCGCCAGCGTCAAGCGAGCGTTCGAGAATGGTAAAAACAGATAAATCTTTTCTCTTCTTCACCCTCGATTCCTTTCGAGTCATCCTCAACGACCCGCAGCAACCGTCGCTTCCTTTCTGTTCTCTCGTAACCCTCTCCCCTCCCATACTTCAGCCGTCCCTGCGTCCTCCTCGTCGTCTTCGTCTTTTACGTCGAGTATCTACACGAAGGTAATTTGATATGAACCACTAATTAGACGCGTGCGTCACTGTGACGTCGTGGCAGCACGTGCCGCTCGACTGGTCCCCCCAGTGGGTCGAGTGTCTCCGACTTTTCGGTCCAGGGATCATGGAGAACCGAGAGAGACGGAAGAGCCAGAGCAGGGTAGTAAAAAAAAGAAAGTAGGGAAAGATGAGAAAAAAGAAGGGCGGCACCCGGAGAACACGAGAGGAATGAAATTGATGGTAGGACGTAAGAAGGAAGGGATAAGATCTTGCTGCTGCTGGATTTTACTCCTCGACGCCCCGAGGTCAGATTCCCTGAAACCGATGACCTTCGAAAATACTTGAGGGTTCATTTGATCCCCCTGGAACCACGATAAATAATGAAACCAGCGGTTTCCCACGTTACACCCCCCCCCCCCCCCCAGTGACACTGTGGACGATGACTAACATCGTGAACTGTTCAATGCGTTTCACTTGATATCCATTCAGCGACGTGAATTACAAAATTGAACTTTGAACCCCGCGACAAAAGACTATCAATAAAAAATCAACGGTCCCTTTCGTACCAACTGTATGACACGTAAATTTTTTTTTTCCGCTTTGGTAACACCCCTTTTTACCTAAGACTATGGACTGTTCCTCCGCAAGCGGAACGGTCAATTAATTTAATCGTTATTTAATGGCCTAGTATTATTCTAGGGAAAGGAAGCTTCGGTACACTAGGGACATTAATACCGTCTCGGTGAGATCGCTAAAGAAACCAGACAGACCGTATACCAAGATCCACGTATCGAGAGACTCTTGATACCTGATTAATCAAATATCGACAATCAGGTTGAGGATCGTGATTGAATTGTATACAAAAAAAAAAGATTAAAAAGTAAAATCAACATTCCCCCTTAACAGAGTACCCAGCATACGTCCGCCTAGAGTCTCTCTCGACATCGTTTAATTATTCATCCGCGTAACGCTTTAATTGGTTCACCAGCAAGAAGACTCTCCGAGTTCCCTTCGCTCCGGCGATTGCGCACTTCTTACGTTTTTCTCCGTTCCACAAAGCAAAAGCGTCGTCGAACGAACTTCAGTACCGGATGACGCAAAGCGCGTGCCCCTTGTCAGAAAGCAATGGCAGCGATCGCCACCGCAGGAAAACATGGACCGGCACGTCGAACGTACATACTGAACACAGCAACTTCTCAACGGGGTCCATCGATCAGCATCAACCAGTCTGACCCATCGTTTCTTGCGATATTAACGCTTTCTCGCGCAGCTACGGTGGCTAAGTCGTTGATCATAGTCAGGAGTTAAGCCGCGCGGACTATACGGCAAGATTCTCAACGATAATAAGGAAGCTACGGATATAAGCCTATAACGTGATACAAATAACGCCTAACCCCCCGAATTAGTATCTAAAAATTGTTATCGGTTGCCATTTCAAAGTTTACCCAATTACCTTGTCACCCAATCTTATGAAAAATCAAAATCCCTAGTACGGCCATGGGAACTGCGTACCAGGAAAGAAAAAAGTAATTTTACGAACGCCGATGCAAGGATCGCAATTCGCTGCAGGCGTGCAGAGTTTGGCGTCCTAGATTCCAAAAATATCCAGGGTACCTAACAATGGCTTGAGGTCGACCACCAGACTAGAAAAAAAAGTTAGGGATGGTCAGGGGAGAGGGGGGACACGGTTACGAAATGGTTTGGAAACACGCGGTTCGTGACGACGTAGTAGAATGAGGGATGGTTGTGCTTCGGTTTATCCTTCTGTTTCGCAGGATACGATTATAATATGCGAGAGACAAAGTGTCACTGAATTCACTATGAGAGTCCTTGGCATCGTTAGACGGGTTGAGAGCACCTAACCTCAAAATCTCAAAAATCCTTGAAATTCGAGATACGGATATAGGTCACGTATTATTATGGGATGTATATTAATATATCTGTATATAATATATAGTCCGTTGGCGGTATGTACTAGGATACGACGTATTTGGAAAGCCAGCTGCGCTATTGAATTTTAATTCGTATTCTATTAGCGCTAGGAAATCGTTGCATCGATTACACCGGGCCGACTTGTAGGCCGGTAGTATCCCCGTAATCCTTGGGAACGACGAAAAGGTCCTGGAAAGCAGGCAGGACAGACAGTATTCCGTTGGGAGAATCCGCTCGGCGATAATACTTTCGCTGTCCCGGGAACTCTGGGTAATTACTAGTCGCTCAGGAAATTACGATATCGAAGGAATAGGAGGCCGGATTGCGGTAGCATCTGCATAAAGGATATACATATAGTATGTATATGCGTGTATATGTATATATAGGTAAAACATACATTATAAAGTCTACTATGGATGCACAAGGGTATCTGGTAACATATAGATGCAAACGACATAACCTCGAAATACTATAGACTTTTCATACTGGCATGTATACTTGGCGGCAAGCCATTTTTTTAAATTAACAAAATACCTGGTTCCCTTAATCCCCTAATAATCGGACGCGGCATTCGATAATCAGCAGAGCCAGGAAATTAGGATATCGATAAGAGTATGGCTGGGAAGTTAAAGTTCGTCCACTGAAGCAGGAACGAAGGACGTGAATGTAGCAGCAAGTCTTTTCTTTTGTTACGCAACAAGCGATGCCGTGAGAATAGAACCCGTGGTTAGTTTAGGTACCTATCAACTTACTCCTGATTGGTGGGGATCGCCTTAAGGAGCCCGAAAGAATCATAGAAATGGAGAAAAAAAATAAAGGATAAATTATTATTATTATACCTGCTAGGAAGTAATCTGGAAGTGATATCCTACTTCGATTTAACCGACTCCATCTCCGCCATTGCTATACTCCCCCGATTCCGTCCCCGTGAACGCAGCACGTACCTACCTACCTATAAGGAATTTAACGGCGAGCCGGGAATTCGGGCGCGAGAATAAGAAGAAAGGAAGGAGAGAGAGAGAAAAAAAGAAAGAATCGAGATAATAGAACTAAGAGCACAGAAGTCCATTGAGAATCCCATATAAACCGTAGCTACCGTCGGTCGCTATATCCACAGACGTAACGTCCAAAAAACAAGCAAGAAGTAGTCGACTACAAGCGAACCTAACCTACACAAAAGTCACGTGACAGTAACAACGTGAACGTAGTTACGAGAGACGTGGCACGTAAGATAGAAAAAAAAAAAAGAGAAAAGTTGCCCAAAGCTTTTTCCTTTTGAACGAAAAAGAAATTGCCTAGAAATTAGTCGACTTCTCCTGAAGCCGTCTGACTGCCTGTCATTCGACTATTTACTAACGGTCGCGCTTCGCCGGGTGAGTTCCACGTTCGAGCGCCAGGAGGCGCGACGTCTCGAAGAAAAGGAATCGAGAACGAACAATGGTAAACCGACACAAAAGTCGCGTAGCCCGTAACTTTTAGAAAGTATAGTAATGGTCGCAGTATCGCGAAGGACAATGGACGCGATATAAATTCTTTCTTTATAGGTATAATACGGACAGAAAGACTTACACAATTCTTCCTCGTCATTCCCTCGCCCGTAGAATTCCATCAGCTGGTGGGGTAACGTAACGACCTACTGGTTATACCAATCGACACTCACTGCCCGAAGGGCCACCCACAAACCTAACCTATAAGACCGCCTACCATTAAACCTACGAGAAAACGTCTTTTTGATTCACGCAGTGTTTAAAGTACGTCGTGGCGTCTACGACGAATTAACACGCGGCGGTACATCGTCCTCGGACATCAGTCCCGTCGACTGCCGCCAGGCGGCGGCGTCGTCGCCGCAAATTAGAAATGACCCGAAGGGCCAGAGACTTTCGTAACCGAGGTGCGTTGCCGTTATTTCTTCTTTTCAATGTGAAAAATGGCGCCGGATGGGTCAACAAATTTTATCCACTCTCCTGATCTAAATTGAAAGAACGTCGAGCCCAAGAATCGTTGGACCGTGGGAATATTTTTATTTCTATCGACTGCCCTACGGCCGTATCGAAACTATATGACAATAAACAATATATAAGAGGATGCTGAACGATACTGAGAGAAGGATGGAGAAGGTTCACAGTGCGATCAACGATGTCTGTCTATCTTTTGGATAATTAATTACAGTAACAGTCACGTGGGAATACTATTGATGGTTGTTCACAATGTGACCCATGGAATGAAAAAGTATCAAGCCTTGTTTCACAATGGTGTCGTTAGCTGGGGTCTTATCGGTACGACTGCGGGTGCAGCTATAAACATTAGTTACCACTTGAATACAGTAACGAGATTCACGAACAATCGATGTCAATCATAGAACCGGTTTGTGTTCTAGAAAGTTTATATTTTATTAAAAACCTATGAAGAGCACAGGAAATTACGAGACGATCAGAAATATTGATTTTTCCTTATCAATATACGTGTGTCAAATACTATTTCCAGCGTGGCACCGATTTTCAGCGTCTTTCGGAACATGATTCTAGCTTCAGGTTGTTATTACATAGTTACATTGTCTTGTACGTGTAACAAAGGGGAAAAAAAGCGTGTACAGGCATAACTCGGACAAAGTACGCTTATGGATATTTAGTAGGGGCAAAGCTAATGGCGGCATCGACAAGTAAACGTATTAAACAAAGAAGTACGTTAAACAGATGAAAAATTCAGTGGCTCTTTTACAGACGGGAAAGTTTTCTCGTCCAATACGCATACAAGATCGATATAATGATTTGTGCATGTGTCACTGTTGTATATGGTATAGACAGTACCGTATACAGGAATAGATAAAGAACTTTCCACTCGCGGGGGGTTAGACTCCATTTCGTACGATTACCGGCAATTGGCTTTACTATCCAGTAGTGGTGCTGACTTCGGCGAAGTGAGCTCGATAAAGAAACAAAAAAAAATTACTATGCTCGATAAAAAAGAATTTCCGGTCCTCGTACCCTTTTTTGATTAAAAATTGTGCATTTTGTCCAGGTGTCGGGGGGAGGATGAAGAAAAAAAAATTCAAAGGGATGCTACACCCAGTAGGTCAGACAACTGACAGCGACTATTCTGTCACTATGGACTGTACATGGGCGGGGTTCAATTTCTGTGAAACAGTGTAAAGCCGCCATTTTGTATTAAGAAAAAAAAAATTTCAATAGGTAAACAACGTATTTCCCACGGTCTCTCCTTAAAATTGACTTCTTCCGAATAAGGTCAAAGAGCCATAAATTGTATCATAGAAGCTTTCGGTGACATTACCCCCTCTCTTCTTATCATGAATATATATATATATACACACATGCGACTGACGTCATAGCTTAAATGGGGCACGAGTACGTATCTGAAGATTCGCTCAGATCATAAATTACAAATCCCAGTCTATCAGAATATGGGACTGCTTCGTCATGGTTGCATTTGCATTGGCTGTGAATCGAGCATAACGTACCCGAGGCTACCCGAAAAAGTGAAAAAAAAGCATAAAGGAAAAACAAAATATATTAAAAGTGATAAATTAAGAGACGACAAAAATATCAATGGCCATACGCACGGTTCAGATGCATTATGAATGAAATAAAGGCGGAGCCACGCGTGAGCGAAAAAAATGAAGTGAAATATGGCGACAAGTATTCAAATAATTTTTAACGTCGTTCAGGTTCGTTAAATCATTTCTACGTATTGTGACGGACGCGATGATGCTAAGGTATGTGAACGATCATTAAAAAAAAAAAAAAAAAAAGAAACTCGTGGATTCCCAATGCCGGTATGACAAGAACTATGAGACTGTTTTGTATACAAGAGGATGGCTTGTGTGGTCCACGCGTCTGAGAAGAGGCGGTACAGCCCTTTCATCTTGATCCTGAGCAGTCATCCAGTTGCGAGTTGACGTCATTAGCAATAGGAGAGAGAGAGTGGGTGAGTGAGTGGGAGGATGGGCGGGTTGTGATGACGTGGACACTGTTTAATCCTTAATGACGCTGATTGACTTTGATTAAGAATCGAATTCATTCACCTGATGAATTCCTAACGTGGCTACCAGCTGCCCAGAGACGAGGAAAAAAAAACGAGAGACTGATAATTCTCTTTAGATTTTACCGACGCATTGTCTACGGAATGATTAGACGCAACGAATTACTGAATCATCGAAACGATCGTTACTCATTACGTATGTAATTGGATTCGGGTAGTAATAATAATAATGTCGAGAGCGGCGTACATGGATCAGGTGTAAATTGTTCTAGAAGATTCCAGATAAATATATACATAAAGACGAATGGGATGTCATGCGGGGGACGGAGGAGTCATGGGAATACGAAATACCCCATGAAAAATTCACGGGGTCACTTTCCTGTAAGGACCAGGCGTCACTGTGCAGCGAAGCTGCAGGAATCGATCGACTTGAAGTTGCCGTCGAGAGTCGAGCGGAGGTGGCGCTCTCTGGCGGCCGCTTTCAAAGTCGAAGGTACCCAGTCGCAGAGGCGGAAATGGACGGAGCGACTCTCCAATGAGACAGGAAGAGGGTTAAGGTCGAAAAAAAAAAAGAAGAGCGAAGGCCTGAAAATATATAGGACGGGATAAATTGAGATCTTCAAAGGAGGATAGCAATTTATCGAGGTTCCTGCACAAGACCCTAGAGAAAGATCGGGCGGGCCTGTCATTATTATATTTTTTTTTCACAATATATTTTCGATCCTCGTACATTTATTATTCATTATTTCGGCAGCCACATGCGTCAATGAACCACGAGAGATTCGCTGAAGGCGAAAAGTCGAAGGGCGGAAATGCAATAAAAAAAAAAGTCGAAATAAGGTAGAAGGAGAATAAGATTAATCTTTAAAAAATATATTGAAAAATGCGTAGATTCGCGTGAACAGCGGAAATAGAATTTTTTTAACAAAAATATACGTCTAACCTACCCTTGACCCTGTCAGATTCATCGACTGAACCATCAAGCGGCAAACGTAATCTCTCAGTTAAAAGTTAAATTCCCACATTGAATTTTGTCGAAAATTCATTAAGCGATCGATTTACTTTTTTTGCAGGCATAAAAGAGCGCGGGTCGTTTCCACGTCGGCGACCTGGGAACTCGATGCTGGCTCAATTTGCCAGATAAATACGTGGCGCGCGAATCGGAGGTATTTACGAAAATTTTCCAAAGACACACGAGAACAAAAATATTACAGGACCCCATAGAGAATTTGAAATTTCAAAATAAACACCCACAGGCGAACCTTTGACAACGTAAGTAAAGGTCAATTCGATCGATCGTAGTCGAGGTAAAAAATAATATCGCAATTAAAGAATCGATCGTCCGATCGATCGTGAATATTCGGCCATTGGAATGTCCGCATTGCTTCTGTATATCTATATCTGAAACTGGTCGGAATAATCAATACCTAATGACGGCGGCCGGCGATGAAGCTACATTTCGACATCTGGACTCTCCAATAACAATCGATGCCGACGTCTCGACGCCTTCTCGAAAAACCGACGGCAATTACAAGAAGGGAATTACACGGCTGTCAGGCCGGAAATTAGCAGCTGGAGGCTGCGGGTGGGCGGGGGGTGGGGGCTCGATGCCATAAAGAAGATCAATAATAAAATCAGATTCCTTGTACAGGCAGCAATAAAATTGATAAAGTGCATGCACGATAACTGCCCGCAACCGCCATAGACTATAGCCAATATTAAAAAAAAAAAACACATACAGCCTTAACGAACCGACGAACATACCAAATGTCAAATAAGCCACGACATAGCAATCGAATTAAATGTAAAGTAGGAGAACAAAAAAATTTGTAATTTTTCAAAATATTTCGCATTTTTGACGATCGCCACCCACGATTATTCGGGGCGCCAAAACACTTACGTATAAATAACCTAAACAGACGCTCTAGCAGTGGGCTTCCCGTCGTCTGCTAGACGAGTCCATACCTACGCATGTACACGCGAACGTGAGAATTTTCTAGGAATTTGTACCTTGCGGCAAAAAAAAAATGAAAAAAGAAAAACGAAGCACGTAGAAAGTATACATACACCAATATAAAAATCTCGGTATCCTTACGGTAAAATTTGCAAATGCAAAACAAAAAAAAAAGGGCACGACTTGCCAGCAGGGATTTTCCGAACACAGAAATAAATAACGGTATCCGCGATGCTGGTGAACCTTCAGGATTTGGTTGTCTGTGCCTCGAATTCTCGCGTATTCCACTGAAATTCTGGCAGAGCCTCCTGGCCGAGGTCCAGCGCATTTCACCGAAGCTGCAGCGTCATATATACGCTTATACACACAGACACAGAGAGACAGTCCGCTCAAGGAGCATGGACCTAAAGTACATCTTGAGAACCTAATAAAAAAAAAAAAAAGAAAATAACAGCAATTCCCGAAGCGGACGAATTGGCATACTTTTATAATGTACTGATAGCAGCGATAACCCACGATTAAGACGATCCCTTATAAAATGAAAAAAATTGTCTGATCGCTTAAAATTATTTTGAATAAAAATTCCTATTATTTTTTTCCCAGCCGACTCGACGTACTTACCACGTATACTGTCCTATCCCGTTATGCTACCCTCATCACGTAACTCCTACCCAACTCTTTCTCCCGCAATTCCCTGGGCTCCCCGATTTACCAGGTTTGCCCGACTCTTATATTTATCCGGCGTATACGTGATCGTCCCAAGTCAATTCGAATTAACAAAGTCGAAGAAATACAATTCCGCAGCCGCGCGTCATTTAATTTCAACGCATTACGGCGGAGACCTTGCACGTGCAGTAAAGCCGCCGGTAATCAATTCCCTGGTAGTTATCGTTATCGATTCCCGTGACCGATTCCCAATCACGTTCGACATACAATACATAAAAGGCAACAACGTATCCCTACGAAGAGTACGAAATACGTAACGGTACTGAAGCAAGGATTAAAAAATTTAATAAATAAATAAAAAAAGTTACCGGTCAACCAAAGAAAAAAACCGCAATTCTTACTTTTACGTACAGACGCGTATATATGTATATGTATATATATATATATATATATATATATATATAAGTCGAACCTCCTCGTTCCCGTACGCGCATGCGCAGTTCTCTTAGCACGAGCGACTCGCCTAATTAACTTTTTCAATTAGACTTTTCGTCCAGACCCACTGAGACTCGAGGCGAGTTCCTAAGGTAAATCCAGGGAACGAGTGTTTACGCGTGTACACACCGGAGCGCGAGATTCATTATTTTTCTATTTTATCTCTTTTTCACCCTCTGGCATCTCGACGCAACCCCAGGGCCGGCAGCTTCAATTAAAAGCGCGATCGACGCTTAGGCCAGTTAGGAGTTTTAATTGAATCGAAAATCCGGTACGTCGTAAAGAAAAGAACAAAAAAAATTCTAATATATTAAATTTAAATTGGCTTTCGCTATCCCACCGACTAACCGTACGGCATTAGCGTACCATTGTGATCGGTGACACTTTGATTATTCTCCAAAGAGTCGACGTGATCTGTTACATAATTTTACCTCAAATAAGTTAAGCCGAATAAATTGCCAGTGAGAAAAATATCTGTTATCCGTCCTGTCAATGGTTTATTAATATCGTTTGTTATATGGCTATTTGTATGAAATTCTATTTTCAATGTTTAAATATCGCGTCGTAGCCAAACATAGACTCTCTATGCTACAGGATGCCACAGGAAGGTGTGTTTCCTTGTCAAATATGTGAGAAAACAGGAGTAGCCTATATAAATATATATATATACATGTATACACACAAAGACTGAAGACGAAGGCCCAATAAGCCACTGAGGAACCGCCGAGGAAACCCCGTGAGAAACCCTACTCAAGCGAATTGACGTGGGAAAGTTATATATATATATATTTTTTTTTTCAACGAGACGCATAGTCGCCGCCAACGGCCTGATAGTTCAGGTCGAGCACGTGTCTGCCCATGATAGAAGTCATGAGTCTGATATTGGGTAATGGAAAATTCATTGGATACAGTGAGCAGCCTGGTAGGAATGATAATCAAGAAAAAAAAAATCGGGTCCATTAATACAGAGGAGATACCGGAGACACGAGAGCTGCGGATTCGTCGTCGTTTGACATATGCGAGGTACACGTGCACGTTGGTGACGTCACTGTGCGATATCGAAGACACGTGCCTGGATGCGAAAGTCTCAAGGGACAAGAAACAATGAGGGACTGCGGGGATGAGAGGGGCAAGGAAGGAAGAGAGTAGAAGAGGGAACCGGATGAGAAGTAAAAGCAGACCCGAGGAAGATGCGAAATAATGCACTCCCTGGCTGCGAATAATAACGGGTGGGGTTAACTTGTCGAGGGAAACAGCAGATTAACTCAAAGTTATTTTTATAATTAAAGAAGAAATATTCGTGTTATCCGATACGTATGGGCGTAGTGGGCAACCTGGATAAATACGTTTGGACGGCCAACACTCGTAGGGTGTCTCTGGAGTACCTATTCCGTATACTGTAAATCAAACGGAAGCGTCGTATCGAGCGTAATAAACGTTAAAGCAAAAAGAAATGACAGTGTCGTATGGCAAAGATAGGAATGAAGCATAAGAGAAATAAAAATAACTATGAACATGGCAATATGTCTGCCGACTTAAACACTGTGAATCAGCCAGACGACAGGGAGTAGGGTTTAAATTTATTCGTCGCTGGCGACAGAAAAATAGACAGAGAGAGAGAGAGAGAGAGAGGGGGGGGGGAGAGGGAGAGGGAGAGGGAGAGTACAGTCGCCGAGCGCCTCCTCATTATGCATAAAGATGTATAGATATAGCCAGTGATAAAGTGCGAGAGAGAGAGCGAGAGAGGTAAGCGATAAATAATAATAATACGCGGAGCCACTCATTATCCGAGGAGGCGCCACTCTATTCTCGCCGTATGAAATTGGAGCAGTCAGTCCTCCGCTAAAAATAAAGGCCTACCCCTGTATGAATGGCTGCGGGACGTGGAAATCGGGCCATTTGCCTCCGTGCGCGTAGCCATCGTAACTTCCGACGAGGTTATGTTCGCAGACCCTCTGTCATTGCGCATTGTAAAATACCCCTGCTGGCGTTCACTGAGCCAATTCAACGGCAAAGGGATACTTGGCCGTCATCGAGACAGAACCGATTAAATCGACGGTTAAACAAACCTTGGGTCCTATCCATATATTCAACAGTATCAGAGGTCTGGTTACTTGTATCGGATATCCATTCTGTCCTGCCACCCTTATGTTTTCGTACCGAGACACACCGTGACGTTTGAAGGTTAGCCCGACCCGTGTACACCCGACAGACGCCCGTTTCTTTACGCGTCCTGCTTGCACTTGCTTAAAATCGACAGGAAGCCCTCGGCCAAAGGCCCCCCGATTCTGAGTCTTAATCAAATTCTCGTAGAATTTATATCTATATACCGTGCAGCTACGTGAAGACTGACAGGGCGACGTGAAAACATCGCGTCTCCCAGCCCTTACCCAGTAGTGTCCGTGCGACTCGAACGGTTACTCTAATGGACGTTCTGGAAAAAAGGAGAGACGTTCAAGGAGCTCGAGGACTGCCGTCACGGTATGGTTATACGACTGCATTTTAACGAGCGTTAAAGCGACGGTACCGAAGCTTTACGATTGTCCAATCGACAGACACTTCGCCAACGACTGCCGCTTTACGGCGTCGTTCACTTAAAGGAATTCGAAACGCTCGACGCGCTGTGAGACAGAACGGTTTGAACTACCCTCCCCTCCCCCCGCCTCCCTTAACTCCCAGCCAGATACGTTAGTACACGCCCCATTATACGTTCAACAGCCAATAAAAACATTACGATAAGACGATTAATTCTCTCTCTTTTTTTTTTCTTATTATTGAAAATTAATTATCTCGTTTTACCATATAAACATAACTGCGGATAAAGCGCTTAGGATCACTTGACGAAATTACTTTCTGTTAATAATTTCAGTCTCGTCGTACGTGCTTAGTTATCGTCAAAAAGAAAAATGGCCGTCTACACGACTTTTCCGCGGCAGCCAATGAGCCAGGCATTCGAGCCGTAAAACATTTACCCGAGGGCCACGCGAATACGATGAAGGGTATAATTTTTGTTAAACTTTAACAGGCAGACGCTCTCGCCAGCGGGCGGATCGATGTCTGGTATCAGCCGAGAGTGGACCTCGTACGTGTGTATATATGTACGACTTTTAGTACATATCGGCTACATCGCAAAAATATTTAACAAAGCGGAACGTGGTATCGCGGACAATTTTCATAATGTCATTTTTACCCAGTTCTTCCATTAATATATAAATATAACGGTGCATAAGCGCTGTTCAAAGATACCCGACGACATTGATACCTGCACTTTAGGTGATACATTTCCACCCAAGAAGCACCCAACAACCCTTTAACAAATATACTATACACGATACACGTATATGCTAAACTCCGGTATGCCTATAGTGTCTTGTTGCAGATACCTACCTACTATGATATATTACTCCGTGAAACTTTATACATATATATACATCCCATGAAAAATTGTCGCAGACACTTTTATCGCGTTATTGCGTTAGAGGTCTTATCGTCGTTCCCAAGAGAAGGGAGTTCGATTATTCGTATTGGCCGCGCCTCTCCCTCTCTCTCTCTCTCTCTATAGATATATAAACACATTATTTATCATATATATAGATATACAAAGTGTATGAAAAATTGTCAAGGAAAATCGGAACCGACAAGGTAACGCAAGCTGCAGTGCAGCTTAAACAGAAGTGGGTCGCTAATACGAGTAACTGATTATGACAAGTCACCACGGTGCCATGTATACGGTAGAAAGAAATAATGGCGCAAAACCGATTTTCATTTATCCTTCAAGTAACGGCCACTTCGAGTAATTGCCATTAGATAATTTACAGCGATCGTAAACCTTCCGTCGCGTGAACGCTGTACAACAATAACGCGAGTCCAGGGGACTACGCGGGGATAACGCGGAGTCCAATAACGAGGGACCGACGATCGTTCAATGGAGAGTCTGGTGATTGGCGGGAAATTAAAAAAATTCTTACTTCGTCCGCAATGGGAAATCGATTGTCGTTCGAAATTATAGACCGCGGTTCACTAGTATTGACACCGTATACTAAGTACATATAGTAAGTACACATTATCGTAACGTGGATAAAGGCGGACACTCAGTGCTCTGTCGAATCAATAAAAATTTACATAAAGCCCAATTCACGTGTGAATTATTATAAGGAAAAATTATTTTCAAACCAATTCACGCTGCTTTCTTACAGTTTGGCTGTATCGATCGAATATGGAATTGTGTTATCGTGGCTCGCTCGAGACAGAAGTAGGAAAACCAACTACGCGGAATGGAACAAAACAGTTATTCCCGTGACCTCGGCGTTTCCCGTTCCCATTGCTAGAGCCACGCCGTCGGCTGAGAATTTATTTTTGGATTTCGAGCATCCGTCGGGATCGAGTATGGGCGGCTGGAAAAGTCCGTTTTCACTGGTTAGGCGCGATACATTGCATAAGAGAAAACAACAGCTAACGCACTATAGGTGATAAGATGGATGGATTTCTGGTGACATTTAAAAAGAAAGTCCATAAAAAAAATTCTAGGGACTTTTATCCAGTCACAATGCGTACTTACATCGTTATTTGGAATTAAATCCACAAATTTTGTGACCCTTGGATTTTACACTGTTCTCATGAGATTTTTTACAAGGAGCACGAACTCCGTGTATACGTACAGGTTTCCAAAATAAGAGGGCACTGGTGTTCTGTATGCACCGAAAAAGTGGAGGGGGTGAGACGGGAATTTAAATTGAAAATCCTGTTTGATTACTTCGAAAATTATAAAATAAATAATTTAACCTACTTTAACTTAAACAGATAATAAAAATTTGCAATGGCAATTGTAAATATTTGCCTGCTCACATCACATTTATAATGCTATATTCACGTCAGTACAAAAGGGAAACTAGCTAGCGGTACAGAAAGGACACCTAATGCGAACGATACTAGTAGCAGGTTCTGTCAATTTTACCATTTGAGTTCGTGCTCAGATCACGGCAAATTCTTTTTCAATTATCCCTAAACAATATCCACGTAAACTTGTTTGAACCCAAGCAGAGCCCTTGTCAATAATGAGATCAGAAAGCGATCAACAGTCGTCGAGGAGATTTGATAAGACCCAGAATGCCTGTCGAATGGCAACGAGGTAAAGCGCGAGGCTTAAAAAATCAATGGAGCGACGATTTTAATTATCGACTACCAATTAACGATACCGTGATATGAAATTAACGCCCACTGTTCCAGCACGCGTAGAAACCGTACACCTTCGCTCTGGGCTCGAAATGGTGTCGCAATAGTTCGACTGTTTACCACTAATTATCCTAGGGCCTCGTTAGTCGGGATATTTATCTTATTGCGAAGAAAAAATAGAAAATAAAAGAGCATCGATGCTCATCGATAAATAAATCAACGTCGTCCGTGAAAAAAAAAAAAAATAATAAAAACACACTAAAAATACATTTCCTGAAATAGAATGAAAAAAGAATAAATAAATACCCGTGTCCAATGAAAAATAGCCGATTTATCGAATACAGAAAGGAATAATATCGAAGTAAACGAGCAATTAAATACTCAAAAATGCACGTAGTAGGGATTCGTTACGGAGGCACGTCAGACGAGCGTCTGTCTTATTTTCTAGTTTTACAAAAGCCGCGTGAACCCGCATAACGTAACGTTTACGAAATGTAAATTCGAAAGACCGTGACCGCAGCCGTTGGTGGTAGATTCGATAAAGAAAAAGAAAAGAAAAAGAAGCCAACTGCGGCAGTCATAATAATATTACCGCCTAACGTCAATAAGAGTAGCATTCCAAATATGCGCGTAGGACGGGTCTGTGTATATCGGTAAGTTTGAATTTCTCACGGCGTGACTCTAGGACAGTGTGTGTACACACATATGCAATAGTACACAGTAGTACCAGCTTTTTGGTGAGAGCCAATGTTTACCATGTCTTAATGTCAGGCAGGGACGCGTCCTGTGCCAAAGCCAACATCCGAATCGACTTTGGCTATAAGCCGACGCGAATTGCGATTTGAACGTGGTTATCGATCACGTCCGATTATCCCTTCGAGCCTCAAACCACAGATCAAGAAGATCGATTGGATATCGATGTCAGCCTGGTTTGTCCTCTTGAAAAGTTCAAAGGGCTCCGGGCAAGAGGCGGCCTAAAGGAATCCGACGGCTACAAACAGTTACAGTTCCATCGTGCAGTGTCAATTTTCCTCTAGTCACAACAAGTCCACCGCGTTAACGCAGCATAACGGATATCTCGAATAACATAGCGCACGGATAACCCCAAAAAGAATGACGATCTTACCACTCTCGCGTTACGCTACGAGCATAATATTTGTCTCGTTTAAATATACCAAATATACGATACACGTCAAAGTGCAGTTGCACAAATTAAAAGCGGAGCGTGCCTGTTTGAGCTGCGCACTGGCCCATTGCGCAATTGAACGTTAAAATCAGACAGTCTGTACCCGTGTACATAACCGGCAGTGAAAATAAGTCGCTCCGCCCGTTTCAATTCGAACAGCATATGGGCAGGTCTAGATTAGCCTTAGCAAAACGTGTTCCACGGGTCCAATAGACGTATATCCATATACCTGAGTACACGGACACATAATGTGCGTAGGCAAAACAACGAAGAAGGTGGGGATGGGTCGGATAACCAACCAAAAAGACATGACATTACAACGAGTACCGACTGGTTAATAGGGGATTTTACAGCGAAGCGATGCGAGTGTATGGCGGGAGATTCAAAAAAGTGAAAATAATTATCAGGCCTGTAGGAAAGTACGGTCGTGGCCTCTGAGCCCTGGACTCGCGGTCGTAGTCGCATCGGCGTGCTTAGCTCTTGTCTACGTGCTTCTTTCACTCCGTGATAAAGGTTCCCTTTGTTTTCGTCCTTTGCGTATCTTAATTTAAAATCGTGACTTGGCCGCTTCCGCCTGATCGCTCAACTCGAATTCCATAACCCTGTGCGTACCTACGTGAAACGTATGGACTACGTGAATTATGGGGAAGCTAATGGCGAGCCGGACAATTAGCTTTCTTCGAAGGAGATTGATGAACAGTTGATCGGGCGTTACTCTAACTGGACACCTTGGACCTTTGTTGCCCAATGGATATACAGGCACGGATTATTCCTTTGATGCAGTACCGCTGAATTATTTATCGACGGTACGGAATGTTTTTATTACGCTACCCGCCACGCGCAGTCTTCCTCCTTTAACCTTTATCGGCATCGCCTTCGCTTCTAGCTACTTTGTCAAGTCCGAACCACGCGTATTTGTATGCTGGCTTGAGATAGAAATTTTAACGATCGCCCTGGCGTACCTGAGCATCCTGACGTTGTTTCTGTATGGATAATGGCATGGCTTATCAAATTGCATGATACTGATAACGAGCTGTGAGCTCGAATACTTTTAGGTTATATTAACGATCGCGAAGTAGACCTTGCGGAAGCTAACCTATGACTGTTGAGATCCGTGGATAAATATTGAAATTTTTTATCTACGTTTTTGGATCTTCCTGATCTTTTCTTATTGAGGGATGACTGATAACTGGACCGATAAAAAGTGCATGAATGACGATGCCTTTTTTTTTTACTGATTTAACCTCGCGAGGACTTTTTCTTTTTCACTTTTGTTCTTTTTTTCTGATGAATTTTGCAAATTGAGTGTGGTCGTCCTCTGGGGGAAGATTTTTAAAAGTCTGTTGTATGCATTGTATCCGGAGCTCTCGGAGTCTCTGGTTAACGCCGGGACGGTTCACTGGGCACTGACTGATCGTCAGTAGGTTAAGGAGAAATGGAAAGAGCGAGGAAGACCGAGCGAGTGAATGAAAAAGAATAAAAGAACGACGCGTGCTGTCAAACAGAAGTATCCGTGAGCATAACCTCGAAATCGTGTATCGTTCTTATTTAATAACTTCTGTAAAATTTCAGGGTGTGGTCCTAGTCTTCTAAAGTAATTAAAGACTGAAAGTATATGGAAAAATTAATTAACTACGTGGCAGGTTGGAATTGAAAATGCTTTGTCAAAATCTCCCATAAGTGACAATACCACAAAACCTAAGCAACAAGGAGACAGACAAACTAGGTTACTGGGAAACAAATAGAATGCAAGGGTGTGGTTGACTTGATTGAAATTGAATAAGATAAACTACAAAAAAGAACCAATGACAGATAGGAAAAAGGGCAAAGCGTTAAATCACTTGAAAAAGAAAAAAATGGCTCGAATGACAAGTTATATTTGACAACCACCTGCCGACCGTAGAAAAGTTACCCTAAATGAAATCCTAAAAATAGATTTCTCCCAGGCAAGACAATAGAGCACACGAATGACAGTCACAAACAAGATGAAATTCGACTTGATTACAGAACAAACAATTCATACAGAGTGAATGCCCGGTGCCAAAATAGATATGAGAATTACGAAAGGAGACAAACGAATGACTTAGAGACACGGCGAGTCAGTAAGTCAGTCAGTCAGTGAAGCAAGTGGCCAGGGTATTGATTTGGTGACAGATCGTAGCGATGCGGAGGCTTCGTCGAGAGAGGGCTCGCCGCAACTCCGGCAAGGAAGGAAGAGTTCTGGTACGGGTAGCCTGATAATTATATATAGCGTCCGGGCCACGAGCCACGCACCTAAAGACTAAGCGCGTTAAATATAGACGAAATGCAACGAGGACGTCGAGAGAATCCTCCTGGGGAATAGGAGAGAAGGCTGTTATGATATCGAGACGATGAAGCTGCAGTGGCAGCGACCACGGCAGTGGCGGCCATGGCCGACAGCACGGTATCGTCTGCTAGTCCCCGAGTGCCGACACGTTCGTTATGTATGTATATGTGTGTACGTACGTACAGCGAGTAGCGACAACCGGAATCAGAATCCGGTAAGGTATAAATCGAGGAGGCTAAAAGTCATGGATATGAGTGACGATAATATTCAATGTTATGTACTTACTTTCCAAGTTCCTCCTTGAGGTCGTAGTTATCACTGAACCGCGTGCAAGCTGCTTGGGCAGCCATACCGACGAACTACAATATTTACTTCACTGGTGAAAAACCGAGCGACTACGCTAGGGAACTTGGCAGGTCAAATTCGATCGATAAAACTATGTTGGTAGACGGGGCGCCTCTGTCCGCAGGGCCGAAGTCCCGTGGCACAGCTTCGGCAAATCTCGGCCGTGCCAGCGAATATTTGCGGCACCGACTGATTTTCACGGCGCGACCGCTCCGCTCGCCGGCAGACCCTCGACTGACTCGCGTAGTGCGACGTTACCAGCGAACCTCCGATAAATAATCCAAAGACGATCCTTTACCGTTTAAATTTAGACGTTAATTAATCAACGATACCAAGGGATATCGTACTCTTTACTGTTAACGCGGCACGACTTTTCACTGGCATCACGGGACGACGTTTTACCGTGCACTCCCTCGCAGCGACGCTCCACGGGAAACTCGGTGGATGCTTCCGAAATTTTGGAACCGTACGCGCCTGACCGATAACGCGCCTCTACTACTTGGCAAACTACCCTGCGCGCACACGGGGCGGCATCCTTCGAATTACCTGATCATCCCCAAAGCATAATTATTCGTTCGGGAAGTGTCGGTTGCTTGTAAAAATTTAATTTTCTACCAATCGTTAAGACGCTCTTGGCCTCTCACGTTTCTTTTTAATTTATATTGGATTCCTTTCTCTGTGTCTGACGTAAGGAGGATGTTTACTACTAACATACACGTATTTCAACTCGTTATCTATTTCAGTGATAATAGATTGGTACGATACGTTCTTCGCGTGAAATCAAAACTTTACGGTAAACGCTAGTAGAATCCTCTACGGTACTCGAAAGGATTTTGTTTCCGTATCCGTGGCCGATCGCAAAGTCCTCCCTCATTTTAAGTTATCTAATCAACAACGAATTGGCTGCAGTCGATTACAGATAACGATAACGTATCTGCCTGACCAGAAGCTTGCACTGACTACTACTCTCGTAGGAGAGTAGATTTGCTCATCAATTAGATTGAAAGTAGCAACCCAGCGTACACGTCGGCATCAAGGAAAGTTGTGAAAGGCGCATGGAGAAAAATAGACATCTTTATTTCATTGTGCATATGTATATTATATAATATAACAAAAATATTGTAGTCCAATAGTCAACCGTACACTTAACAAATCTATCATACATAATAGTTATCATGAAAAAAACTACCAAGGGGCTCTTCGCAGTCCTTCTAAGTCACATAAAAAAAATGACAGATTGAGAGACTCGCAGTTTATATCTTTTCTAAAATATTATTTTGCCACTCGTTGGGTTCTCATTTGTAAGAATTTAGTTCTCATTAAAAAGAAACAAAATAAAAAGATCAAAAACTTAGAGATCCTAATAGGGATGTGTACCCCGCCACATAACCCACATGAACATAGATGTCTACGATATACTATGTCATTTACAAAAGTTCATTGCGTATTACAAAAAGAATTAATCTTTCTTCTTAGATAATAGTCTTGACAGAATACCAGTCTGTCAAACTATTTTAAATGTTTGCAGTATATATGTACCTTTTGTTTTTTCATGCATACGAATCTTTATAATAATCTAAAAATTTAGAATACGACGTAGGGAGGTCGCTCGTCCGCTTTTTTTTTGCGAAAAAAAGAAAGTATACAAGAAAATGATACGAATAAAGATATACTCGGATTCAAGAGAATACAATACATTGAATTTCATTGTCTTCGATAAACAAAATTTTGAATATGCAGCTCGAGGCCAGAGACTAATCCCATTACTAAGTACGATGACAAAATTTAGTATGCATAAGTATAACAGTACTAAATGCTAAGGGGTACGCTTATAATTTTTGTGTATATCTCAAGTGTTTACATGTAACTACTTGTCTCTATCCGTGTCAGGTATTGTGTAATGCATCTGTGCACGTGTTACTCACGCAAAAAGTAATTTCATGCATTTGCATTAGGAACAAAATAAAAAGAAGAGATAACGATAAATCTACGATTCTCGCGAGTCAACGATAAACGGATCTCCACGATTCTATTGTCGTCCGTTCGCGAATACAATAAAGGAGCAACCAGTAGCTCGCAAATTATCATAGGACGACTGCATCCGCCAACAGCCCGAATCGCTACAGCAGTAAGCCGTCTTATGGTCTTATCAAAGAGTTCAAAAAACCTGCCTCGAAAGAATCTTTAATCTTTTCAACGTGGAAGAAAGCGCGATGTCATACGCTACGGCGAACGGATCTTAAAGAATTAATCAATTTCCAATGAGCGATCCTTAAGTCGCATTAAAGTCATACTCCAATCCCGTATCTCTCAAGCCCGTGGGATCTGGTTAATAGGCCAAGTGCGATTGGCATCGGTTTCAATTGTCCGAAAGCTATGGCACAAGGTGAATTTGCATGCGAGCGACAGCCACCCAGCCATTCCCACGACACTTATCGCTCCCGGTAATGAGAGTCCACGATACTGAGAATGACGTCGTTCTACTCGACCGTGACCGATTTGGCCAAATTACGTGGACAGTCGACATTGCAGCCACGTAAAACCGCGATGTGGAATGACAGTAGCTGCATGGGAATTACAGTGAGAACGCCCTGAAGACAGTCGACAGTCTTGGGCACCTCGAGAACACGATCGGCAAAGGATATTGTGTCCTGGTCTCCCTCCTCGCAAATGACAATTGGTCTGCCCTCGCGCGCCGTCACTTGCTGAAGAGCATTCATACATTTCTGAAAGTAAAACCGAAATAAGAGGTAAATTTTATCCTCGTACGTTGAAGACGGTACTGTGGAGTTACTTTATTACTCACAACGTAGACTGGATCTCTCATGACGATCATGATCACTGGCATGGAGTCATCGACAAGAGCCAGAGGCCCATGCTTCAGTTCACCTGCCATGATACCTTCGCTGTGCATGTAAGTCAACTCCTTGACTTTCTACATGGAAAAGAGTTTATTAGAAATCAATAGAGAAATAAAATTCAGGCATCCTGACGAGAATAATCTTACCAGGGCGCCTTCCATGCAGGTGGCAAAGTTGTATCCTCTACCCATAATCAGGAGTGACTTATGCTGAAAGAGTGACTTGGCCAGTTCCTTGACTTTGTCATCCAGCTTCAGTACCTCGCGAATCTGATTGTCCAGGTTCTTCAAGCCTTCTATGATCTGCCGATGACCATATTATTGATTAGCATTGATTGGTGAAAAGACGTAAATTAATTGAGATTCATATTGCATGAAGGTACCTCCTGGCGTCTTGTACCAAGGGAAATTCTGTCCTCGCTCATCACAAGAGCAAACATCACCAAGGAGATGAATTGCGAGGTGTAAGCCTTCGTACTGGCAACGCCAATTTCAGGTCCAGCATTTATGTGAACACCGCAATGTGACTCGCGGCAGATGCTACTTCCCACTGTGTTTGTGATACCAACGATAAGTGCTCCACGACTTTTGCAGTAACGAAGAGCCATCAAGGTATCGGCAGTTTCACCTGTGTAAAAGTTACAAAAGCCACGTAAGACAATGGAGTCCTAGCTGACTTCAGGAGTGGAACGAACGAAATTCTTACCAGACTGAGAGATAAAGAAACAAACATCATCCCTGAAGACTGGAGTATTTCTATCCAGAAAATCAGAAGCCAGTTCGACCATTACAGGCAGCTCGGTGAGCTCCTCCAGAAGTTGTCTGGTAGCAATGGCAGAATGATAACTGGTTCCGCAACCAATCAACATGAGACGCCTGCACCTCTTGATCTCAGGAATGTAATCCTACGAAAGTGTGCATTAAGCTAGACAAACTAAATAGGATGAACTGTGTAAAAGTATAAAAGAATATTGTGAAAAACGCACTTTAATTCCACCGAGGGTGACAGAATTATCCTGGAAATTCAAACGTCCTCTCATGGTATTGACAACAGACTCTGGCTGCTCGAAGATTTCCTTTTGCATGAAGTACTCGTAGTTGCCTTTCATGATCTGCTGAATCTCCATCTTCAGGGTGGTGATCTCACGAGCATGAGGATCATCCATGCAACGACGAAGACGATGAATGCTAAGGGCACCATCCTTAACGGCTGCCACGTCATCGTCCTGAATATTTACATACACAAAATTAGAATACAGTTTCCTCCGGGCAATTTGTTTTTCTTCCTTTTAATAATACAATATCAACTTAATTCCATAGAGTATTCACCTCGAGGAAGATGACGCGATTCGTGTGCTCAATGACGGCACTGGCATCTGACGCAAAGAAGTACTCGACTTCCTTGTCCTCCAGGGGTTGAAATTCTGAAGTACTGTCACTTCGCGGTATCACGGGCAAGTCAGTAGTGCGTCCATGAGGTCTGTGATCTGTTATGAATATTCTTAATTATTTTGTATAGAAAAACGTTTTTGATGAAAATACATTTTTGAAAATGAGGCTACGAATGCTGAGACGAAACGCAAAATTTCAATTTCGTTACAAACATTGTAGGAATTTAAGAAAATTTTATGACAAACGTATAACAAAATATACTTAATTGCCAAGTATGCAATTTCGTGTATATTTGAAATTATTTTGCATTACGTCTCCACGAGACCCAAAACCAAAGCCCCACACCATGAAACTTTACCATTCGTTACTGTAAATAAAAGAGAAAAATATTTAATTGTTTTACCAAGTACGAATTTGAATTAATAATGTGAATGAGGTTAGTTTATTGTTTTTAATTAATCTTCTTTGATTATTCTTAAATTTATTCGTTAACCGCACTAAATGTTAACACACCCTGTATGTTAAGAAAAAAGAAATGTTTGCCTTGAGAATCTTTTCAATTTTAGAAGACATATATAATTATTTAGGATCATTAGGATCAATGATTTACTTCCTCGTTCATTAGGGTTCCTAAGGATTAGTTACATAATTTATGATTTTAGACGTCACATTGTTTTAAGTAATAGTACCTTTGATAACTATAGAGAAATTACATACAGAAGTGCAAGCATGAAAATTATTAAGTGGTTTATGAATAAATGCAATAGTACAATGTGATTTTGGTGCAATAGGAATTTTGAATAAACCAAAGCGAACAAAGTGATAGCGAAGGCATGCAAATAAATGTAATCTGAATGTAAAGTAATACCTTTAGACGCTGCATCACTGTCTGCAGAGTTTGGAGGGTAGGGAAGTACAAAAAAAACAAACAATTAATAAACAAACCGTGCTGAGACATTACATAACAAAACAATACGCAATAAGAACAAAAGTGAAAGAACAAAACATGCGAAAAACTGAAAGAACTAATCCAAGTATTGGCTGGAGCATTATTCTTTGTCAAATTATGTATATGCAACTTTTCAAAATTATAAATTGTATATCACCAATGCGTTCTATCTTTTACTCAAGAACATTCATCGGATACAACAAAAGAATTAGGTGATTTGTTAACCCAATATCATGTAATAAGTAATTAATCTTCACGTCTTTCGTTAATTGCATATAATAATTTTATGTATGTTGTAGATCGTTCTTCAAACAAGAGGAAAACTATGCAATCATAGAAAATAAATTTTTAGAACCGATTTGCAAACAGAAAGCATAATAGAAACATAAACCTGCGACTTCTCGAAGCTTCACGACAAACAAAAGATAAAGGTAATGCTGAAAAGTGTAAGAATCAAGGGAACAAACAAGTTTTTGAATAGATTCACACTAGGACAAATACAAGCACATCGATTAGCATTATTGTGTTAAACTTAAATAGAATAACATAGCATTTGTGGCAACCATATTTTCGAGGAATACACATGGATCACATGTAATATAGGGTGTCAATGTTTAAGACAGCGTTTCACGAACGCCACACAATTCCTCATTTAAAAAGGAAACAAGTGACGAACGAGCTTGACATCTGGATAGTTTTAATAAACAGGTATCGGATCCACTTTCGTGATCTCACCAAGCATCTATGTACATCTGCTACGTACCACGACCAAGATTACTACACAATGAGAACAAATGATCTTATCAGTTTTACTATCTCAGAATAAATAATAATAAATTGTCTGATAATAAATTTTATCCTATAAAGTGGATCCGATACCAAACCAAGGTAAGTTATTAATAGTGTATATACCTTTGGGTGAGCGTGGGAGGTCATCTGTTCAGGTAGAAAGTTGGGAGCAAATCGTAGGTTGTTCATGCAAAAGAAACAGTCGTGTAGTATCCATATCAAATGAAAAAAAAAGAAAACTGGATAATTCATAGAAGGACAAAAAATAAGGTTTTCACTAAACGCATTAGGTATATCTACATCTAAGAGAAGACTACGTAAATCACAAGAGGGCTTAAAATCATAATGCAAGAATTGCTCAAGGAATTTTTTTTACAAAATTTGTCAGCCATAACGTGCCAATCAATAGCCAAAACGTGCAATAAACTGCCTATAGCAAATGCTACGCAATTATTAAATCATGAGAGCTATAACCTATGGCAATCGTGTGTGAAAAATGTGTATGATAACTTTTATGTGTTAAAAGTTACTCATTGATTTTGCATGAAAATCTGATAGGCACAAAGCATCAAGTATACGTAGATAGATGATACTGACTGTCATTAATTGTCCTGAAGTAATCACTAAGGCTCATCTATTGGAGCATGAATAATGACTATCTTTAATATGTGATGAAATGCTGAATATTCCTATGGTGACATGGATACTAAATAATGTGTTCTGTCATTACGTAAAACATAGAATGAAAACTGTAGCAGAGATATCGAAAGAGCTGCTCATACTGTGCAGATATAGTTATCACAGGATCATGCAACACGGGTTAATTAATCATTAGAAATTAAATATTCACTTGTTAGTCTTTGCTGGATAATTAATATGCTTGAGTGATAACACATTGCAGACGATAAGGAACTTGGGGGATAGTGTTATTGTACTATTTTTCTTCTTACATATGCGCCAATTCCTATTGATTGACTGTCTTGTAGCTTTCCAAGTGGACAAGCAAATAATTTAGAATTATTTAGAATTGGTATTATTGTTGACTTGTTTATCGATTGTTAATTACGGTTGTTATTTTAATGATAACCATCACCATTGTTTACGATCCGTCCATTAGGAAGCTCTTCCGGTTTTGTGCGCATGTACGAAAATGCATATTGTCGAATGAATATCCGGTTTGTATAATAACTGTGACTTTGTCCATCAATAATATCAGATACGATCTTAATATATTATTCGATTCCGTTCAAATTTCTTTGATCTAAATTTACTCACCTTTTCCATAGAGAATCGGTACATGATCGGTAGCCAATCTGGTCTTGGTCTTGATACCAACCAGCAGTGGGGATCCTCTTCTGGTAGCAACACATTCGCCGGGAAAATATTTGCTTTTGAAACACAAGGCAAATGCTCCCTCCTAAAACATTATATATCCTTAATTTACGGGATGTTTCAACTTAACTATCTATTACGACTAAAAGTAACACTGACCAATTGCTGGACGACCTGTTCAACCAACTCCCGGAAAGAGTAAGTCGGATGTTGAACCCAGAGATGATGAATCAGCTTGGCAATGATTTCCGTATCAGTTTCACTTTCAAATACATATCCTCTATGCTGAAGAAGGGTCTTGACTTCCTTGTAATTCGTGACGATTCCTGAGAAAGTTCGTCCATGAGAACCCAAAATCAATATTACAGATAAATCAATAGCATCTATCAGTCACAGTACCATTGTGAACAACGACAAAGGTTTGTTCATTGTCTGATCTCTGAGGATGAGAATTGACCTCGGATGGAACACCATGAGTGGCCCAACGAGTATGAGCAATGCCAACATGGCTCTTGGTGGAGCCCTCGAAGTCAAGATTGGTACCTGAAAATAGAAATAAATGAATCAGCAATGTGATTCTTACTTAAAACTACATAATGTCCAAACTGTTAAACTTACGATGAAAGATTTCATCCTCTAGAGCCTTGACCTTTCCCTGCTTCTTAATGATGGAGATATCCTTGCCATCAGGAGAGTCCAGGGCAACGCCTGAAATGTATATAAAAGTTGCATATGTGCATAGGTAGCCAGCGAAACAAAGGGCATTTTTGGCCATATGCTCAATTCTAAATATAGAAGAGTAGAGGAATGCATATAAAGTATTCCTGAAGGTAGCCAACCAAACAAAACGACCTAACACATTGAGAAGACTAAGGAACTCGTTGAAATGCAGTTTTCAGTGAAAGGAACGACTGCCAAATTCCTGCAGTATAGACATACCACATCAAAAGAGAGAAGCAGAGGACACATAACATATTCTAGTGGTGCGCTACCTTCAGAAAGATTTTATTACAAAATACCACTTTTCCCTAAATAGTTAATTCTCTCGCTAAACAAGAATAACCAAATATATGGATCCTCTAAAGAATTCTTTACATAAATATTGTGATTACCAGCTGAGTCATAACCACGATACTCCAGTCTCTTGAGCCCACCAACAAGTAGCTCAAGAATTTCCTTCCTGGTCTTCGGAGTGAGATAGTTGAGGTATGCAAAGATTCCTGAAAAGTATAATAACAGTTAGAAAAGTATATATAGAACAAAACAAATTCACAGCGCACAAGAATTTCCAATATCCACAAGCTTCCATCGTGCTCAATGTAACCATAAAAAATTTCTCATGACAGTTACAGGTGAGCATGGGAAATTATGAATCTTCCAATTTACACCCCTCTCTCTAAATTCATGGTAACAACAAAAAAAAAAGTAAAGACCTGGCCCACAGTCACGAAGACAGTGGTAAAGCAGGTATGCAAAGCAAAGAACCTTGATGACATTTGAAAGGCTTTCAGTTTCGGTCGACTTCTCACTCGATTCCTCCACTCCCTCCAGACCCAAGGTCGACTGTCCTGAATGCTGTTAACCTATATGCATATGTATATAGCAACAAAACTCAAAAAGAATGCGATCCCGCCAAAACCAAAGAATGAACATATCTTCAGATCGATATAAACAAGTAATTAGTAACAGGAACCAATGAAGCTAATAACAAGTATTTTCACACAAGGAAAGCTAAATCAAACTTCAAAAGCCGTTCTTGTCGTTTAAATCGAATTAAAAAATTCATTACTACCGTTATCCAGTTATCCTTGACTCGTCTAATCGTGAATTTTCAATTATGCCAACCGACTCCCGACTAGTCTATTACTATTAAAAAAAAGGTAGACTTAAATTTCCATATAACATCGACCTTGCACAGTCCCGTTAGAAGCGTTTGCCATCCCCACCGACAATTCTTACAAATTACAGCGAACGTTCATTGGAACAATTATTTAATTTACACCAATTATCCACAGACACTTCTAATAAATTCTTTCCATTCACATTGTCATGAAGTAACCGTCAACTGTCACATTCAAATTTGGTGCCATCCATATGAAATACGTCACTCATACGTAAGTACAAAACGTTTAATGTAATAAGAGATAACGCGCGTTGATTAGATGCACTTGAGATTACCTCTTAAAAATAATAAAACATGTACCATCACTGCTTTGGTCATTGATATTGAATAATCCAAAATCGAAAGCCATCAAAATCTTTATCAAGACGTTGAAGTTCTCGGAAGTAGCTTCGAAAAATTTCTAATCCTGTCCCTTTTTATCAGATTATAGTCGCGTTATCAAAGCTCACGCTCGCGATACGCGAATAATAAAAAAACAAAAATCCCCTAAAAATATCGGAATTTCGTATAATCATTTATAGATAATCGCGTTGGTTAATACGCGGCGGCATTAAAAAGTTTAAAGTGAAAGGGAATGGCTCGGCATTATTGGCAACCAATACGTGAATACATTGACTGCTGTCACTGGATTCCATATTACGTTACGTTCGCTTCACCTGAGAGTCGATTCATCTCAATTGAATATTACAGTCCGAGATATTCCACAGTATCGAGGAAATAAATGTTTCGTATGAAGTTAGACCTACCGCCCATTTGCCCATTTG
This sequence comes from Trachelus iudaicus, assembly GCA_030142595.1. NCBI lineage: Eukaryota > Metazoa > Arthropoda > Insecta > Hymenoptera > Cephidae > Trachelus > Trachelus iudaicus. The sequence continues at coordinate 2,740,831 of JARQTH010000353.1, read as the reverse complement.
CTAGGTGCGAAGAAAAGATGAGAGAAGAAGATAAATCTTTGGAATCCTTAACGGAAATATCGATAAACGAAGCGATCGGTAAGATCGATAATTTCAAACTGTACAAAACAGTCACAATCCGTATAATTCAAAGGACTATACGCTTGATCGAGATAATCGAACGTTACGGAATATCAGTGATAACAATCGTTATCATAGACGGACTTGTCAAACTAGAGGAAAAAAAAGGACAATCGATGACGTAGGTGACGAAGTGCATAGCTTAAAAAATATAACAAAAAAAAATGTAACGATACAACGATAAGATCCTGTACGTGCGCAGCTTGAAAAACATAGTAAAGAGAAATCGAATGATAAAGATAAATCGATGAATATAACATTGTATTAATTAGGTGGAGAGCAGATTGTCGTGAACTTGAAAAATTTAAACGCGCCACGACACACGGTGACGTCATTAATAACATTATTCAGACAGTCGAGGTTTGATAATAGTCAGCTGATAAGAAGACTAAGAAATTGATAACAATAGGAGTCTTTGTGCACGTCACCGCTACGTTATCAACGTATCCGTCAACTCTTAATCGTCGACGTATTAGAACTTTTTGATAAGCCTCTATGCCTTTACACAAATCAATTAGATCTCGTAATAAATAGGTACTCAGTTCTCAGTATCGTTAAGTGCGTTTTATCAATTCCACGGCTTTGTATAGATTATCTAATTATTTTTAATAATTGCACTTTCTTGCTATTACCATTCCACCATAAGCGTATGTACTTGTTTTTAATGGCTTGGTGCACTTAAAGCTGATATATTTTTGATACAGATTTTTCTTCTCAAAGGTTTAAATGCGCCATAAGATATTTTTTTAATAATAAATTATCCTTGGGTTTGAAAACATTTTTGGCATATGGCTATTGTCGCATTTTTCCCTTTTTGTCCTGATTGTCGACGCAGCCCAAACCACAGTGCTGTGGTTAGGATTTTGTCACTGAATAAAATGAAACTAACTGTAGTACCAGGAAGAATTAATCGATCAGCTCCGCTTCAGAAAGCGAGGAACGACTTGATATTCTGTGTGAGAATAAAGAAAACAGGGTCAGGGTCAGAAGGTCATAATGTTCTCAAGCGCATCGAAGGTTGAACGACCCGCAGGCAATACTGCATCTGCACGTGCTGAGACGGTCCTATCGGAGTCAAGAAATGTTCTAGTTCACCGACATAAAAACCCAGAAAGTCAAGCAGTTCGATGTCAGTGAAAGCTGCGGAGGGCCGATTGGATTCCGCGTTGGTAATTTCAGGCTCGATAAACAAATTTGCGGCTTTCCAGAAGGGGATCCGTCGGGTGTTTGGCTTTCGCTTAGAATAGCGAAAGAATCCGCTTCCTATAATAGTCTCTCTAATAAACAGTACAGTATCAAACACGGATACCGCTGCCAGTATAAAAAAAAGGATTCCATAAGAATTTTATCACTCAATGCGAAGACTTGTACCCAGCGACGAATGAATTTACAAATATCGTAAATAAATATTATATTCTAGACTAAAGTTAACGTAAATACACATCGATAACGTAACTGACATTTACATTAAGTGAAAGTAACAAATATGTCGACGGTAACTCAAAATCGTATTAATAACTGTACGCGCGCGTAATTCAAATACCAATCGACCAACAGCCATCTTTTTTTATTTGCAATAAAATTTTATGCTTGCATTAACAAATTTCATCGTTGATTTGTATTATTGCAATAAAAAAAGATACATTAAGATTAGAACAAATTGTTTATACGTAAATTAAGTGCTGCGCGTAGTTATCGATACGCGTGCCGTAGACAGACGCTAAATGTCAGGTCGGCTCTCGCTTTGCGTATGCCGGAGGAAACTTTCACTTGGATAATGGCGGCGGCCGATCTGGGAGCGATAAAAATGTCAGTATTTCGCAAGCGAACCTTACCCCGAACCCGGAGAACCTTCCACGACAGCCAGGAGTTAGCGTAGGTCGTTGCCCGCAGGCACACCTTTTTCCGATTGAAACGCTACGTCTTGGAGTAGGTGTCGTAACCTCAAAAGATTTACTGCCGCGTTGCTACGATATCTGCATTGAGAGACGTTAAAGAATTCGAGTTTGAAATCTGACAGAAAAAAAGTCTCGTAGACGCGCGACACTGCTACTTGCAAGTATACAAAAGCGAATTAATCGAAGAGACATCAGAATTTTAGAAAACTATTTTCACTTTTATCATTCCCTCTTTTTTTTTGCTGATGTAATTTCAAAAAGAATATGATTTCTAATATCGATATAGCAACGCCATTGGGTACAGGTTGAAATGACTGTGTCGAAGCACCTATGTGCAGCTTACGTAATAACTTTCATAATTTCAAATTGCGAGCCGCTCTTTTGAAAGGCCAATTGTATAACGTGTCCGTTTCACGAGCAACGACTGTCGGGGCGGTTCAAAAATTAAGGATTTCTACTGTTCGATTATTATTTTTGTCAGTCGCTAATCTATCTCTGTTTTGTAATGCTGTGTTTTTTAAATTGCTATTACTCTTCCTCGTCAGCACGTAATCAAAAATATTTCCGTACTCTTTTACCAATCCTGAGTCTTATCAATATTTCCGGTTATGCTTATCTTGGACCGTTGTTTTTTGAATTCTATCGAAATAGCATTTACTGTACTTAATACATAGTATAGAAGGAACTGTAGGCATTTGCTTCACTTTGTTTCTTATCCTGTTCAATGCACGTGGAATGATAACAGAGAATTGATTGTGGCACTTTTTACACAGCTGCAGAAATAATTACGACTTTAACACACTGACCGAATCCTTATGGCCTTCCAGAAAATTGCGTACAATTAAGAATACTCGACAGCTCCTCAGATTAAATTACTGAAACGATATTACTTACTGACGTTACGATCCAATCTTATCAGTTTAAGGTATTAAGAACTATTAAAATCCTCCACATGCAGTCATCCGTCTGTTTACACGCGAGAATTCTTATTTCGCCGGTTTTTTTTTCATAATCTTTCCCCTTCCGATTTACTTCTTTACCGTCCTCGAGAACGAAAATGGGACCTTGGAATTCGTTTTCAATGAATCGAAAGTGACTATGCAAAGAAGAAATCAGGTTACGTGCACCAGTTATCAATCGTTTATCCATAAATGGTAAACAATTTTCTAAGCTGCATTCCAGACTCGAAAAAAATGTCATATACGTAGAGAATGTGATGTTTACGAAGAGCGTCGAGTTCCTGGACACGAGGACTATTAAGTTATACTGCTCGTGAGACTCGTGTGTTTCCACTTGTCAAATGAGGTTGAGAATCAAAGCTGAAACGATGCTACGTGGTTAATGAAATGTTTAACCCTTCAAAGAATGATCACCGCCTCAAAAATATCATGGATTATACGCTGCATATGTGTGCAAGGGACGTTTAATAACTGTCAACTGTACTGTCACTGAAATTTTTCATTGGTCTTTAAGGATTCGGCATAACGTGATGTATATTCGCGTGCACAAAATCCACACGATGTACGATCGACAATATTCTGGGGAAATTTCTGTGACATGCAGCTTACTGTTTATTTGTCTACTTACCGCACATGTTCTTGTTAGTGGTGGTGCCACGTAATTCGTAAACTTGAGATAAACCAAACCGTATCACTTGGCTGACGACTTGAAACCGACTGAATCGAGAGACAGCACATACACACTTTTTATGGCACGCCTACTCCTCGTACGCGGATCCATTGACAGCGAGCACGTCGTCTGCTTCGAAATTTAAAGAATTATTCATGAGATCGAATTACCACCGAGAGGTTGGATCAATACTTTAGATCATTTTTAAGCACGATATAGGTTATAATCGAGATCGATAACGATTGCTTAGACACGCAAAAGCTGACGTTGAACAGCTTTATGACTAGAGCAGTGAGGAATTCAATATGGCGGGTGTTTCAAACTACTGTTAGGGCCTTATGACTTATTTTTCTTTTTATCTTATAGTTTATCATTTGGATATTGATGCATTGATTTTTCCGCGAGTATAATTTCCAGCGTGGATTATTTTCTACCTGATTTATCGATTATCTCACACGACAGGTTAGTGTTATTTGTTTGCCCGAATGACGATTACTCGTTAGGCCTTTAATCCTACAGGAGGTCACGACGCAGCTCTGCCACGTACACTTCTGGATATACAGGGTTGTCCAAATTGAATTCATCGAATTCACTTGACAGCTGTCATTCTATTGACGTGATGATATTGGTTAAACCAGGGAAGACAGTGTTTTGGAAAGCCCTTTGTTTAATTTAACAAGAAAATTGTGAAACATCCTAATTCGTTTTGAACTTTTTTGAATAAGTCACCTTTACACTTTCTCTTGAAACTCTGGTTCACTTTACGAATATATTATATATGATATTCATTCTACATAAACTATTTAGACCCAACGTGACCTTCGGTATTCTTTAATGAAATGTCGCTTAAGGTAATTCGTAATTCTTCCTAGGATTTACCTTTCACTTTCGTTCTTGAAGTACGCACTACGTTCCTTGTATCCCACTACCCAAATATCCTTGTCAATTACTCTTTTTATTAACTGAAAGTACATTTTAAAAAAAGCAGTACCTTACCCATATAGAAATAGGCAAGTAATCCAAATTCAGTAGTCATAAACACAGGAAGTCAAAGAACGCCTGGAAGGACGAAGTAAGAAATAAAAAACATCGAGACTTCATAATTACAACCATTTTTTATTGCTTCTGAAAATATACAGATCTATTACTGTTTATGTGCAGTCGAAGTATGTACGAGGCTTTCAAATTATCTTTTTTATCATCTTTTCCATATCCCTTCAAGCAACTGATAGCATTTCAATTAATCATCATCATATATATATATATGTAATAATAACACCACCTAAAGACAGTCCCGATTATTTAATTAAAATCACTAATAAATATTCAGTATCGAATGCATCCTTAAAATATCTACAATAATTCACCAGCGATATCTACGATCATTGAACATAGACAATTCAATAATCGAACAAGCAGCATTGGTGATAAAAAAAAACCTTAAGATCAAAGAATTCCAAAGACCCTATCAACGTTAAAACACTACAAAGAGTAAAGAACAAAACGGAACTAGAGGAAATTCATAATTTCTTCAATAACTCTTCGTAAGTTACGATAAACACAGATAACAGATAAAATTGTAAATGTCGTTACTGCATTACCGTGTGTCAGAAAACTCGTCAGTAACAAAAGACGATTCGAGTAGTCATTAATTAATATAAAAGAGAAGCATCCCACACAGCATACAGCTCTTCAAAATTACTTACGACAATGTAATATATAATTTTTCAGAATGTATTATCAATCATTATAATATAAGAGTAATATATTCATAGGCATGTCCTACAAGAATCATCTAGTAATACGTGCATCAAGAATCGCCTAAATAATCTCTGAACTTACGTACGAAAACCATCGTAACAATTATGTTCGATATTTTTCACATACTCAGTGCTTATCAGCGACGAGAAAAGAAAAGAATAATTTTGTAACCATAGCCAAAGATCGGAGCAACAGTCGTAGAGGAACACAATCGCTAAGTGGTTTTCAAAATGGACGACACGTGTTAGTATAGGGATACGCATCGAGCAAGGATTTATACATAATTAACAACGTTTAATAATACGGTAAGTTTCACAGGGTGGTTATTTTGTTACGCTAGGATATCGCTTAACGCACCAGGGACCGAGCTTCGTGGACGTGGAGGGTAGAAAAATAGCATCGGTCCCAATGGCCGATACACTAGAATCATCTGATTACAGTAAGAAGGATCCTTGGTAACCGAATTGACCTTTAAATTCTGTACAAGCCTGACAGGATTCGTGCACCTGAATGCAATAGGTTCTCTAGACTAGGTTATGTTTAATATACGTAGGACTACGTTCTTCTTCTGTTTGAAACTATTCGATATATCTTATTGTACTTTCCGATCTACAAGAGTCGACAAAATTTGGTTGCGAGTGTTTTCCTTATGTTGCAAAGGAACTGTAAGCGAGGAAGGACTCGTGGCGGGAAAGTACAATTTGAAATATCCGTGATAACGAAAGAGCCTGCGCAAAGGACGCTGCGCGGTAAAAGCTCAACGCGATCGCGCATGCGCGATGAAATAATAAATGAGGTGACGAAATAAATAAAATGCTAGCGTTATGTATCATAGAAAAATGTTTAATTTACGAGGTAAGCTTATACGTTAGTAATACCAAAAGAAACAGAAAAATTCTTACAACGTTTATAATAAAGAGAACATTTTTATAACATTCATTACATTAAATAACAAATTATAAAAAAAAAAAAGTGAACTTCAGAACTTCGCCACACTGATCGTACCGTGTCGACTGGAACGCTCGCGATTACTGGACGTCCCTTTTAAAAATTTTCTTTTTAATTAACTAAGGAATAATGAACGATAGGAATAATAGTAACGAGACCCGCGCAATCTCGAGCTCCGGTCGGCGCGCACGATGCTCTACGCGCTATTCGCTGGATATTAAAAATAATAAATATTTACATGTTATACACCTATACAAAAAGAAAAAGGAAAAAAAAAACGCAAGAAAGATGAACAAATAAAAAGAGAACAAAAGGTTTGGTACGATTGTCAAATTTTACACGAGTTTCTAATTACTCACATTAACGCTATCTCTTTCTCTCCTTTATCCTTATCAATCTTGTCTCCGTCATTCTCTCAACCTGAATTTCAAAATTTCACAGGATTACCCACTCGCTCCCACGCAAGGGCGCCAAATTCAAAGTGACCCGGCGAAACTCTGCCAGCGACAATTCTCACCGTCAAATAACGTTGCTCGCGCGCTTCAAATAAATAAGAGTAAGGAGTACAGCTCCCACGAAGAATAAAGATAAAGACAGAGATGAAGAATCAAGGAAAACAAAAAAAAAAAGAAGAAGAGCGAATAATAATAAAAAATATAACACCTCGCATCCATATCTCTTCCACATAAGTTCCTTCGCGCAACGAAGATAAATAAAAGCCGTATGTACAAAGCAAAAATTATGACCTTCTCGTCTAGCAGTATAAAATCAATTATCCTTATCGTACACACCGTGAGGAACCAAAATGTCAAAACAATACAATAATCAGCCGCAAAACGTTTCTTATTTATCCATGCCCAAGAATTCCACGCAATTTTTTTTTTTCACATTACCATCAGACAAAACGGACCAATGAACGTACGCCGAAATCAACGTACGTGCGAATCAAGAATTCTTGTGCAAACTACAATAAACGTACACCTAAGCGCATATAAATCTTATCACGTAATTCTAATAATCTCGCCTCTATCGACAAATCCAATATTCGCGGACAGCCGTGAATCGGTCTTATGGTCCGCAGTCGGCGCGAGTTCGTCTTTCGCATTTCTCCCATAGTTGATCTACAATATATAATGTATATACATACACACTTGCACAACAACCTCCTTGTTCGTTATCAATAATCCTACGGCAACGATTTCCAACGGAACCGCTTAATAGCTCGACACAGAATAAAATCCTGGTATCGAAGTTACATGCGCGCCACGCCATAAGACTGATTTCTATGATCGAACAAGGTCTTGGCGTATCGTGACGAGCAAATATATCCGATATATATATATATATATATATATATATATATATATATAATATACAAGATTATAATATGTTATTCGCAAGTCGAAAAGAGCCGATTCGTCGAATATCGTTGCGCTCCTATAATTTTAAATCATATTAATTCTTCCTAATCGCTACGCATATTTTTTTTCTCTTCTTTCATCGCCTTCGACGCCTCTCCCACACACACACACACACACACGCACGCACGCACGCACGCACGCACGCACGCACGCACGCACGCACGCACTCTTTCTGTATATAAAAATAACATGCAATGCGAAGCTTATCCAACATTGCTTTGTACATTCGCCCGTGCTCCAATGAAACTGAAAGTCCAACTTAAAGAATTCTAAATCATTGCCAAACCATTTTGTTTTTTTTTTGTTGTTGTTTTACGACTAATCGGGTCTCTGTAGAAAAGTTATTGCTAAAGCTTAAAATATATATATATATATATATATATGTATGTATGTATACCAAGTAGCAATTGAAATGGCCTGATAATGCCATTAAACTTTCTTGGATGATGCAGAAGACAAAGAAAAGAGTCGTTCCGTACCGCCGTGAATTCACCAATCGTACGAAATTCATTTCCAACGGGGAAAAGAAAAAGCAAAGGAGTAGAGTATCTTTCGCGATGCGTCATGCAAAAAAAAAAAAAAGGAAAGAAACCGTGCAGTTTTGGCTGGTTCGCGAAGCAGCAGAAAAATCTTTGCTCGTTTAAAAGGTAAAACAATCTCTGGTTCTTATATTGCTCTTTCTCTCACGTTTTCTTTCTTTTTCTTTCCCCTTTTTCCTCTTCTCGATAGCTCTGCTATCATCCAGATCGCGCGGCTTAGAATATATTTATAACGTGTGTACTTGTAACGCGTATCAATTGGATGCTCGTGGAAACGAAGTGCCCGTCGAAGAGCTCTAGTCGAGGATACTTGATTCTCTTATCGAATTTTGGAGAAACTTTGAATTCCTTGCTTAACGCACCAAGGCGCTTCGTCCTTTTTCTATAACGTGCTTTCATTTGTGCTTTCGTGACGGCCGCTCAGTGTTACGAGCTCGCGTACCTTTCAAATAGTAAAATAGCCATTGTATCTTGTCTTTACGGAATACACGAGTCGCCTGTCATACGGTTTTAATATAATGGGCGCCGTTAAATTAATCGGCGATGCGAGTACCCTAGATCCTAACATGTGATAAGACGATAACGAATAATTGTAACTTTAAAAAGAAGAGAAACGGAGAAGGAAGATATTTAAAAAAGAAAAAAAAAGAAATTGATACCTTATTCGTATATACAGACAGTCACGGATAAATAAGGTGCAAAAAAAAAAAAGAAAAAGGGTTAATTAGGGCACGACCAATCGTTAACACAGAATTGGTACTTTACCACAAGTTCCCCCTATATCCTTCTTTGTTCTAGATCTAAGACTATGCAGCTTCCGACGATATTTTCGATCAGTTGATCTTTTTTTTTTCTTCTTCAGGATTTTGACAAACTTAAATCACGTCATTTTAATTTCTTAAATTCTTATTACGGGCAACCCATAAGTTATTGAGGCTTTAATTTAATTCAGTACCGTACAGCGTATCGCGTCTTACGAAATTCATATATAGATATCCATTAAAATCGTGACGATGGATCATTCAGATCGTCCTAACGTTAATTAATCGATATCAGACTCGCGATTCGATACGCGTACGTCGAAGAATTTCGAGAGAAAAAAAAAGTCATAAAATGTTATTCGTAACTTTTTATGACTTTTTTTCGGTTTGGAGAAATTTGATTTTGAAAAATTATTTCATATGTCGGCGAATTGATACTCTATTGACTTTTCTACAAGGTATCGATCGGATGAAACGCGATATTAGATTTATATAAGAAAAAAAGAAAGATAAGGTTCATTCATTCGACATTTAACTTTATAAAGAAAGAAAGATCTAATTTACTATAACGCCTCTTGAACGATAACGGCGAGAGACGTATCATCCTCTGCCACGTATTTTTACGAAAAAGTAATAACGATCTCGGAACTCAGTAATAATTTAAGACGATCGCGCGTCTTTATCGACTGCTTAAACCGAGAACACCGATATTCAGGTTTTCAGTGATAAATTCAATTTGACAACGTAATCCTGATTTTTGGCTAATTGCCGAACGTGCTCTTCGCGGTCGTTCATCGAACGCACCTCTCGTCAACCCGACTTAACGAAGTCGAGGCCCGACCTGCGGCTTCTTATCAGGATTCCTCGATACGCAATATTGTATGCGTAAATTGGCGGTTCCTGTGACCGATGCACCGGTGGGACTTATTCCGTCCGCTGTTAACTTCGCGGTCTCATTGAGTCGCCCCAATGAAAACGCGTCGAAGTAACAGCGGCACGAATTGACTATCAACTCCGTGGAGACGTTAGGACTTAACGTTGTATTTCATTGGAGGGATTACTTGCCCAGTCCACTTCGTCGCCATCTGCTTCGGCGTCCGCTTCTTCGGAAAATTCTTCGTCGGCACCTGGTGCGAACGAGTTCGTTTGAATTTCGATTTTACCTTTATATTTTAAAAATTATATTCTTTATGCGGTTAACGAAATAATCGATTACTCACATGTCTCTTCTTCTTCCTCGGAGGAGGTGTCGCTGTCGCTGTCCGAACTGTCGGAATTGGCAGACAGCGAGCATCTGTCGTAGTCCTCCAGGTCGGAGTAGATCTCAGCTCCTGGGAAGATGTACCTTCCGGGTGTCATTTGGTAGTAGGAATTTTCTATGGGACAGAGAAACACATAAATACGGCAATTCGATACTCGGGACGAAGCTGTATACTGCTTGACGTTCGATTCCAGAAGAAGACGTACCAGGTAGTCTCTTGGCAAGACTCTCTTTTAGCTTGGGTTGCCAGCAGCGCCTCTCGAGGTCACGAATCTTCGATACGTCATTGTTGTCAGCGTTGGGCTTTCCGTCGGTGCTGTCGATGCTATTGCAGCTGTCCCCGATGCCGGAGTCCAGGGCGGAATCGATGGACACGTGTCGTGGCTTCAGTCCTGACTTATCGCAGTCTCCCACGAGGATTCCGTCGTGCATCGCCGAGTTCTCGTTCTTCCTGAAGGCGGTGATACCAGGAGACGACGTCTCGGACTCCTGTATTATCTCAATACCGGAGTCCCGCGAATGAAGGTTCATCATCCTGGGTACTACGTGACACTCCTCCAGGTTCAGAATCTGTCCATTGTTCTCGGAGGTCGATTCCACGGATATAACGCGGTTGTTCCGTGAAATCGAGTCAGCCTTGACCTCGCTGCTCTCCGAGCCCTGACACGCGGGTGTGTCCACGAGTTCCGTGCCAGGACTGCTCCCGAAGTGCATCCTCTTTGGACTGCTCTCCGCGCTGGAATCACCAAGCCTCCTCTTGGGACTCTCGCCAAGCAGTGCAAAGCTTCCTTCCACGGTGCTGTCCATGTGTCCGGCGTGAAACGGCGAGATGCAAATGTCCGTGCTCTCCATACGCTTCGGCGTGGTATTTGCATTGATCATCAGGCTGTCCTGACTCTCGGTAGACAGGTGGTGGGACTTCAGATTGACCTCGACACTGTCCTGGGAGAACTCGTGATTCGTCATGGTATCCTGACTCTGTTCCCAGGAGTCGTCGGCAGTGAAGCGAGACGGCAGGAGTTGAGAAGCCTCCTTGAGGATGTCATCCACCCAACAGACCTCGGTGAAACTGTTTCCCATTCTGTCCCCGTCCAAAAGAGCAAGTGAGCAATTTCTTTTCTCCTTCTTCGCGATCGATATAATCGTCAGCTTCCAGAAGTTCTGGATAGTGGATAAACAAGGAATATTCATTATCTTTATACTCACAAGTGACATAGCTGATTTATGATGACGTCCCCGTCACCCAAGAGCTCGACGTCGAACTTCAGGTGCGGCAGTGACTCTCGGTTTATGAGAATCTGTGGAACGTGCGACGGAATGGAGGAAGGTATAAGCGCTACCGGACGAACTTTAAGCGACGAGCCGATAACAATTAAGAGATCACAGTCGTCCTTGTCTTTGGCCATGGCGTCGTGGAAGGCGTCCGGCAGACCCTCGCCGAAGAAGACTATATCCGGCTTCATAATACCTTGCGACACTAGATCTGAAAAATTCATTGGGACAATGTGGATTTTCCTTGTTTACTCGGGATTCCACGTAACACGGTGAACACGCGAATTTCGAGGCTAACAGGGTACGCGTATTTCTTTCTCATTCTTTCTTTTTAAGTATTACTCATGGGTCTTTGTTTATTTGCGGGTCTCTCTCTCTCTCTCTTTCTCTCTTGGTTTCCTTTCTCTCTCTCTGTCTCCCCCTCTCTTTAGCTTGCTTTTCTTTTTCTCTTAAGTTTGACTGTACATTTGTGATTATTCAAAACTAAACTGTAACAATTCTTGCGTTATTGGTAAGTAGGACACAAAACGGCATTTAACGATTATTTGAAGCATTTTTGTAAGTTTACCTTTATATTTGCTCATTAACAAGCGAAGTTTAACTCGCAGTTAAGATTGACGGTTTCGACTTATGTGTGGATCGGTATAAATGGCATTGTCAGATAGCGAGGACGCATTCCGAGAAGAGCAGAGAACGTTTTCTCACGGCCATCGACTCGCGACACGCAATAGGAAAGGCTAACGGCGGAAACTATCACTAGATAGCAAACTTTCCGTACCATAGAAACTGACAAGCCACATTATGTAATACTGCAAATAAATATAATAGTCAGCCGATTGTCGATTGCGCTCGCGGTTCCTTTCAACTTACCTCTGTAACTCTCGTTCGGATTCCCAACGGCAATGGAGGGCAAGGCGTTGGCTCTGCACTTTGGACACATGGGGATCTTCTGCGCGAATATGTCCTCCCTGATGTCGTCCGCTCTCACTTGGTATTTACACTTGGTACAGGATGCTGTGGCGAAGGATCCTAGATAACAGAGATAACAGCCACGTTTAAAATTCGCAAAAACATTCACAGAGTTCACTCCGCTTTCACTGTTGAGTCCCTGTAAAAGATTTTCACTCACCGTGGCACTCTATAACGTTCTCGATTCCAGCTACTTGCTCCAGGGTATCGATGTTCTGGGAGTAGTTCCTCAGGAGCTTCTTGTGCTTGTCCAGCATTTTGATGAACCTGTGACAGGGACTGGGCTTGAACTGTCCAGGGTAGATCTCACGTGCGAATTTGTAGAATGGTCTTGGGTCTTGTCCGAAGTAGTTGATGTCGAACATTGCCTATAGCATAGCCAACAGAAAGTTTTGTTAGCCTTCGACACAGATGTATTTAAGTAATAGTAGAGACTTGGTATGTTAGTTACCTGGGGATCAGGTAAGTCTGGAAAGTCTTGTGCTAGTCTGGAGTAAATGCCATCTCTGCTACGGAAGTCTGGTATACCACAGCTGACGCTGACGCCAGCCCCGGTTAACACTATGATTTTCTTGCTATTCTTTATTAGTCTAACGACGTCCGTCAGGGTATTTATGTGCCTGAGTTTCTGCCGCCTCGGCTGATCTGACATTACATTCACGATAATCTGCAACATAAATTGCAATCGGTACTTAGTCGCGATATTTAACACAGGCTGGAGTTAATAATGTTGGAATTTTTGTTGTTTCTCTCTTAGATGGCTATATAGTCGAAGATGCAGAATCAATGTGGCTATTTGTATAAATTAATGTTATGATATTCATATGATTTTTTGTATCGATGACCAGTGGAGAATTTAAACTTTACACGGATGCAACGTTAAAATATCTTTTCAAACCTTGTTGCTTCATTAGGAAACTCTCTACGAACTCAATACATTATTAGGAAAAAAAAAGTGTTTATCAATGGACAGTTTAGATAAAAATAATCTCCAGTGACATTGGTAGATTTCCATTATTAAGCTAACACTTATTCTGAAGGTAATAAATTGGGAACAACGATTATGCCATAAAGCTCTCATGAAAAAAAATATCGTAACTTTTTACAAACCTTCCATAGTGTGATGTCATCGACTTGTTCAGGAATCGGTGTAGAGTCCATCAGTAGATGATGAAGAAGATCCCTTGGATCTGCTCCAGTTAACATTTGCTTATGGACCCAGGCTGAAGCTCTCCACTGATGACCTTCAGCCTCTCCTGACAAATCAGACAGTCCCGATAGTTCAGACAGATTAGAAACTGTCGATGAAACTTCGTCCTTCTCATCTGCAGTGTCAAGTCTGAAATAACATGATGAATGGATATGGTTATAATTCCTTTTCATAACATAATTTGTGAATGATTCATGACAGTAAGAGTACTTACGAGCAACCAGTATCGTCGCTTGTTGAATCAGTACGCGTCGGTGTTGATGTCAGGTTCGTTACATCCGGTGTATTAGGGACAGATTTTGAGCCATCACTCAACTCAGTGAAACCACTGTCACCACCAAGAGTCTCTGCATTCAAAAATATGTATCGTATTGAGAATAAAACAAAAAAGTATCCAGAAAAATAAGTGCAGTTATGTAATAAACTTTGAAGTAATAACAAGTCGCGGGTAATATCGATAATCAATTAAAGTACGCGAAACATTTCTAAAATTAATAATTAAAAAAAGAAAGTGTTGGAACAAGGATAAGGTCATTATCAGAGGAATAATGTTACCACATGACAGTTACAAGAGTTCAATAAAACTTGTCGATTTAACCCAACTCAATGTATTTTCTCAAAAAACTGAAACATTTTGAAAGAAGTAAAAAAAAAGGCTCAACGATCATTGTAATTCCTATGATATTTAAGACTGACAGCTACTGTCAGCGGAATTGGCGCGCGCCACAAAACGTCAAGTTCACATTTTCTTTTATTTGTGAAACTTGTGCCATCTGTGAACGCCAGCAAGCCACTCGCTCAGTTCCGCTGTCACTGACCCTCATATTCCCGCTAGAGATGTCGACGAGGTAGAATTTTCCCATTAGACCTCCTGGCCATTGCAAATAATCGCGAAAGTCATAAATTTCATGGATTATTTCTGTCCGGTACAGCGATATCATTCCGAGGATGAACAAATTGGAAAAAAAAATTAGGTGAAATTGCGACGCACCCAACCGACTGTCATGGCGGCACCGCCCCCCACAAAACGTCGAGAAGAAACGGTATCACGTATATGAGTGGGCGGCCGCCGTTTTCGCCGCCATCTTGTAAAATGAAAATTTCAACAATTAATTGGCCATATTTTCGCGAAAATACCTTCCAGATCTTCGTGTGAGGACTCGCGGGACGCCTCGCGATCCACGAAATCGAGTTCCGCGCCAGAAGATGTTCCGTACTCGTCGCAGTCGACCTTCCGACGTTTCGCTGGGGACGAATATTCTGGCAGCTCCGAGCGCGACGCCATTTTCAACAGCAATGCAACGCGTAGTTCGAAGCACGGCCGCAGCTCCGGCAGAGGTCGCCTAGTTTCCCCACTTACCTCCCTCCCCACCGAGCACCACACCATTTCTAAACTACACATCTCGCCGCGCTTCTCCGCCATCATCGTCGCTTCGTCCTCTGAGGACTAGAAAATGAGGAATTTGGCAACGCTGTCAACGACTTTCTGATATTAATGA
Source organism: Trachelus iudaicus (assembly GCA_030142595.1). NCBI lineage: Eukaryota > Metazoa > Arthropoda > Insecta > Hymenoptera > Cephidae > Trachelus > Trachelus iudaicus. The sequence continues at coordinate 2,725,543 of JARQTH010000353.1, read as the reverse complement.
TCTGCACTGGAATATTGGTTTATATTTCTTGTCTTGGACTGTCTATTGCAGTAAAGCCTAAATTTCTTATCAAAATTTCTTTATATCACACTGGGATATTATACAGTGGCTTTTTTTGGCATATCTAGGAAATAGTATTTCGAAAAATACTTTAAGAGTCAGTTTTAAATTATACTGAGCGTATAAAAGCTATTAATGAGTTACGTGGACATTTCGGAAGATAGAAAAATAGAGAAATAATAGGAAAAGCCTAAAAATGATATAAAAATTGAGATTGAAGGGGGAAGATGTTCTAGTTAATTTTTTCAACGTGACTCTGAAGGTTGGTACTCTTGGGACTTCCGGCTTCTGCTAATTTTTCCCGCTGACGGCGCTGCATGCTTCCGTTAAAGCCTTTTCCAAGTGGCACGATAATCGGGCAAGATGGTATGTATTTCGAATCCAAGAAATAAATACGAATCGCTGAAAAAATGATGTGGTTATTGAAGTTACATTGAAGAAGATTGTTTTTCTTAGATGGTGATACCAATATGTTGAGCCAGTGTCTTGTAAATTTATATAAAACTAGTGTTTATCGCAAAACTATCCTGCATAGTGGGCATGAGTAAACACCATGTTAAATGACGATTCTTTTATATTTCATTTGATTTTGCGGTGAAAAAGTAATCGTAAATCGTGTACTTTATTCATTCGGTTCAATTCGCGTTAAAACCGCAATTTATGTTGACAACAATGTAGCAAGTGTTGATTGTAACCTATAAGTGATGTGTTTTGAACTTTTGTTACAGACCGAAGGAACCGCTACGATCAGAACTAGAAAGTTCATGACTAATCGGCTATTATGCCGAAAACAAATGGTAATTATGTTTTTTGCTGTATTATTTTTATAAAAATATATTATTATTGTGTAAATACATATGTCGTTTGACAGGTATACTTTGCGAGATAATGATTATTTGTGTACCTGCATTTTAGTTCCTTGACATTCTTCCGTTTTAAATAATGACTATAGGAAATTACATTTTTAATTATATTTTATGGACTTCAATTATATATACTTAGGATGATTAAATCAGAAGTAGAGATACATCTTTTTTCATATGATTGTTCTAAACTGTATTTAAATGATTTTTTTAAAATCTATTCCAGGTCGTAGATGTGTTACATTCTGGCCAGCCCTCAGTTCGGAAAACCGAGATCCGGGAAAAGCTCGCCAAAATGTACAAAGTGACACCGGATGTCGTTTTTGTATTTGGTTTCCAAACTAACTTTGGTGGTGGTAAATCTACCGGTTTCGCATTGATCTACGATACTCTTGACTTTGCCAAGAAATTCGAACCCAAATACAGGCTGGGTAGGCATGGACTTTATGAAAAACAGAAACAGACCAGGAAACAGCGTAAGGAACGCAAGAACAGAATGAAGAAGGTCAGAGGTACCAAGAAGAGTAAGGTTGGAGCAGCATCTAAAAAGGTATGTTAGAGTATTTTTTATTTATTTAAAAAAAATATATTTCCTCATGATATTGATAAAACACAACATAGTCTTTCTTATATAAAAGTAATGTTGTACGTGCAACATGCTCTGTGGTTTAATCATTTATTGATAAAAATAATTTCAAGTGTTCATCGATATCATGTATAATTATTTAAATATATTCACTTACTTATGTGGGATACAAATTTTAATTTGGTATGTGTAATCTATTAGTTGCATGATTTAGAATAAAATATCTTTTTATTCATTTGGTGATGGATATTATGCATTTATAATCATGTAAACATGGGTGTAGGTCAAAAAAACTCATTTGGCATCAGGAGGCTCGATCTCTATTTCTGTTATGCATGACTATAATTATTTCTATTATTTTACAGAAATACTATTTATTTTTAATGCCGATTAATCTTTTCTCTTTTCCAATACTTGAAAAGGTTCACTGCTCTTCAAAAATATATTTTTACATTTTAATTTACATTCATGCGAGTATCAGCATTGTTCTACAATATTCATTAGTGATATTTACTAAGGGTGTATTGGTGAACAATGAATGTTTCATAATTTTAATTTATCTATGCATGCTCTGGTGGTATACGCTTTTCTATTCAAATTCTAGGCAAAGAAGTAGTCAAATACTCATCATTTGCTCTCCGAGCATCAAGAAGGGATGGTCTCATATTTGTGATGTTTATACGTGGTCAGCATGTCTTCACAACACTGTTATCAATGGATTCTGTTATATCTTCAGTACTAAAATTCTTCTGCTTATTAAGATCATTCAGTTTATAAACGTCGAATTAGTTTTTTTAAAAAAATGGACTGCTTTAGTTGATTTCAATTGTTCTCAGTTTAAAAACTAACAGATTCATAGGACTTTACGTTCCGACAGTAGCTTTCATCTATATCCTTTAACTTTTTTTTAGTAAATTATTATCTCTACTGTAAGATTTTCACCTGCTACTAGACTATGCTTTAATTCTGACTTATTTTTACATTTTCAAATTTTCATTCTTTCGAGTTGTTCCTCAAATTTATCATCGCTTATATTAGCATTGTACTGTGATTTAAGGTAATCATATTAGCAATATTGTACATGCCGATGGATTTTCATTTACAATAGACTTTGTAAAGGAACTACTGTTTATAATATTGCTAACTCTCACATTAGCATTAATTAATTTTTCTCTGCATAGCTATTGTGGATCCTTTACAAACGATCTATAGATTTCATAGTCATTTCTTTAAATTTATTTAGCTTTTGCATGTTGATCAAATTATTTAATTGTTATACTGGTGTCTGGAAATTTTGTAACGCAACAATCTTCTGAACTTTTCATTGACTTTATTAATTAAGTGAAGACAAAGATTGTCATACTGATTTGGGCAAACACGTTTTTCTCTTACAGTAAGAAAAATCAGCACACAGCGTGAAGACCACAATTTGTACAACATCGGCGTAAAAATTATTATAATGTATTACCACTTAGGAAGTGATATTTATAATAAGTTTTGCGCAATAAATGCCCATCCTTTGTGATCAAAATTTTCAGTTTTATTATTTGATCGCGATTACTTCAAGAAACTCCAATCTTTACTTTCTAAGTTAAAACAAAAGTTTCCAGTTAAAAAATTTTATTAGCTCCGTCCGATTATATTTATCTGGCATTACATAGTTAGCCTTACAGTTATAAAGTACAGGCAAAAATACAATTTAAAAGTTTTTTACTTCCAACTGCCCATCTATTTACTTACTCAACGTTTACATAGGTTCACTTAGTTTTTTGAAATCACAACCTCTGCTTCCGGTGGATCAAAGTTGCTACCAGTTTCATTTTCTTCAGATAATTCCGTCTCTTTGACAGAAGTTGCAAGACTAAGAATTGACGTTGTTTCTAAAGTAGGTTCCATTTTAGGTAATTCAGGTTGCGTTGCTTCAGTTGTGATAGAATAGTCAAAGCTTCCACCATTTCCAGTATCCAATTCTATCCAATCACCACCTTCGGTAGTTTGCAAATTGGTTTTATTCCAAGTACCACTGTAACTGAAGTCACCGGAGGAATCACTTTTCCTGATAAAGTACCAGTTACCAATACGAAATCCCCAATCGCGTGCCGGATCAAATTTGATATTAGCTGAATAAGAAGAAGAATCACACATGAATCAAAAACGCAAGGAAGTGACAAGACAGAAGAAATATATTGAAAACAACTATCGGAAGTGAAGACTGACCAAGATCCACAACGAAACGTCCAGGACTCATCAGGCGATCTTGAAACCAACCAGTCTGCACCTCCTGCATCTCACGAATCTGATCCGGCCGAAGATCTGGATCAGGTTGTCCAAGGACTCGATCTTTCATGTTCTTGAACCAATCACGAATTCCTTCACCGAATTGAGCATTGTGACGTCGATCAATTCTCACTCTAAGACTTCCTGGAACAGATGAATTGGGATTACCATTGTTTTTAACTTATAAACAAAACATAAAACAATGAAGATACAAACCGTCATTGGGCAATCCAGCTGCTCCGGCGACCAACAATACCCAGCACAATGTGAACGTTTTAAACTCCATTGTTGATCCACATGAAATGAATTGCGTCTGATATCGTGAACTCTTTTATAACAAAAGAACGGAAGTGCATGCATCTCGTTATTATAATATTGGGAATTACAACTCCCTATTGTGCTACAAAATGATGCTGACCTTCAGTACCAGGGATTACGCAGTTTGACAAGCTCTACACTTTACTGTATAGATTTTATACTGCTGTGGCTGTAGGACTTGATTGGTAGATTTGATTAATAAGTCAAGAACATTTGGAACCAGACAATAAAGTAAGGTCAGGGTGGACCTTGACTTGAAATTCATATTTATAAGATCAAGATGACTTTCCAAAGAACTTGTTTTGTGGCTTTATTATGACTAATTTAATTTATCAGCATAACTCTGTAATATTATATAATAGGCACAATTTTATATATCAGTCAATCTGTTCTCTTGCATTAAACAATCGGTAAGTATTGTCATAATGACACAAGCTACAATTCTTACAATTTTTTTGGTATCATCATTTTTATAACGATAAGCTGTATCCTAATAAAGTTTTGAGTATTGATCTGTTACTTATTCAAACGTAAGTAGGTATGTCCCAAGACACATGCTACTGTCTCTGCTGCAAAAGGATTCATTTTAATTTATACCAGTTGAATTGCAGTCATGGAAATTGATTAGCTTGTTGGTTTAAAGAAAAAACAAGAGCATATATTACTGGTACGTAAAAGTTAGTTTAAAGTATAATGTTACTCGTACATTCTACAGCTGTAGAAAGAGTTCAAGAAATTTTCATATGCATCTAGGTAAGAATGTGATCCAGAAAATGGCGTCATCTACCAGACTTTAATTGGTAATCTGAAAAGGTCCTGAAACGACCGTATACCTAGTCCTGAGAAAAAATTTTTAATACAGATAATTCAGCCATGTTTTGTGTACCCCAGGGTTCGTGGCATTTCAATGTTTCGCTTAGATTTATGATTGTTACAATGGTCTTCTTGTTGACTGGGTTTATCGGGGTTTCCTAAAGTAGACTCGTCCAACCCCCTCCACTTAGGCTGAACGGCTACAAGATGCAGACCGAACAGAAATGCCAAATATAGACCAATCAGAATACATAGGATCGTAAGTGAAAATAAAATGTCGGTCGTAGACCTCATGCAGAATTAATGTTACTCTGAGACTATGGGGAGTATATTACTCTTCTTGTAAATCCTAGCTGATTTTAAGGTGTCTTGTGTGGAGTTCGACAAAGTGGGTAGAGTCGTTTGTGACCTGGGAGACTAAATTAAAGAGACCCTGACAGCTGATCATTTTATAAATGAAATTGCATTCTTGTTTGTGAAACCAATGAATCGGGTAAGACCGGGATATTTAGAAATATTTTTAATAAATATTATCGCTATTCGAAGAGTTTTCTTTGTTACAGTTTTATTATTTGATGACAGTACAGAAAATTTTTAGAATAGGGAAAGCCTCGGATTGATGTTAATTTGATTAGGAGGCTTTAACACTTTTGAGTTTGCTGATCTGGAAATTTTTGTAGCGCTTTTTTTTACCATCCAACGTATGTGACTCACATTTGAATTACTTTTTTTATAAATTTTTTTTATATTAATTGTGGGTAATTTTTATCGGTATTTATTGTGGCGTTGGACTTAGAGCTTCAGAGAAAGAAGTGCTTGTTATTTTTATGTTCAATGTTAGAGAGAGAATTATTATTTTAGTGTTACAGGAATTTTCAGATAGGGTATATGGGATTAGATTATTTTATTAAAGTATTTCATTTGTGTATAAGATTGTTTATTAAGCATTAGATTTTGGATGCTTCGTATAGTCATAAAGCATAAGTCGTGTGCTCTTGTTTTCAGGGTTTCACAATGGACAATTCTCTACAAAATAACATGAAACATGAAATAAAGGAGCCAATTATTTTGTTGGAACGATGTGATAAGATATTCAGGACATTGAAGCTGATTAAGCATTTAGATGATACTGCTATAGATAAGAAGGATAATGAAGAATGTAAAGATGAATATTCTTCCGATAAATCTGTATCGCCATACATTAAGTATCAACCTCTGTTATGCAATGGTAGTGGTCAACTTCCATATTTTAATTTATCTATAAAACAGTCTAAGTCGCTTATTCTATGTGAAATATGTGGGAAAGGATTCTCCACCAATAGAAATAGAAATGTTCATTCTTTGAGAGTTCATGGTATCTCTGCGGCAGTGAAGAATCAGCGCAAGCATAGTAAAAATGTAAATAAAAATTCTGAACATTCGGAAGATTCAAAAAGTGCAAAGGTTTTGGATAAAACAAAAAGTACTTCGATGTCAGCTCTATCAAAGAAGTCGGAGAATATTGAAAATCATGAAATTTTCTTAAAAAGTGATAAAGCTATGTCAGACATTACTGAAACAATTTCAACAGCTAGTAAGACAGAAATACGTTTTACTCAAAATAAGACTAAAAAAAGAAATGCAATGAAAGTATCTAGATTTGAAGCAAGTTGCAAGAACAGAACTGATGACAAAACAATTGTACTTGCCAATGTTAAAGAAAATGAAAAGAACTTACAGTTGTTAAATGCACTGTCTCTGTTGAAACATAAAGATATTAAGCTTACAGCAACGAACACTAAGAGAACTTTGAAGAGTCCTGAAAAGTCTTTTAAAAGTAGCCCCTTGAAAAGTCCTGGAAAAAGTCCAAATGCAGATCAGGGAACATGGCCAGTATCCAATAGGCCTGCAAGAAATCTATTGAAAAATTTCATGATTTCCAGTCCCGAGCAAACTCTGATGAGAAGGTGGCTTATGACTAGTCCGACATCTGGCAAATCAACAATGGAACCACTATTTAAACAGATCAAAATGGAAAAAGATGATGTAAAAAGTCATCTTAAAATACAAAATAAAATCAAACCTGGAGGAGCTACTCCTGCAACGAATTACAAGATCAGTGAACGAATCCATAATTCTAAAACTTCATCGAACCATGAGGTTACAAGTACCATAACTGATAGCACTAATAATAGTACCCCTAATAATTCCCCTGCAACTGAACGTAATAAAATAGTTTTACGCCATAACGGCATGACAATGCTACCACCACCGGCAGATGTTATATGCACATTATGTAGCAAGCCGAGCAAAAACATTAAAAAACACATCGTGGCATACCACAAAGTCACAGATCCATCTCTTTTAGTTCAAGAGTCCATTGCACAGTCATATTTTAAAGACCTCATGGGATCTGCTGACGAGGACAAAGATCAGACGTATAAATCAGACATTGAATCGGAATTACAGAAGATACGATCCCAAAGAAAGAGACGTCATACATTCCAAATTCATGAGACTACAAAAGAAGAGAACCCACCAAGTCACAAGAGATCAAAACTAAATAAACTTCGTCCAGCATCTCCAAATGTTAGTAACACGAATCCGAAGGACAACAGTGATAACCGATCGAAGAGGAAATCTTCAACAGAGAATAATTCAAAGAAGAAGAAAACATCTAAGAAAAAAACTGATTCAAATACAGTTTATAGGTGTAATATATGTGAAAGGATAGTTCATGGCAAATATCGTTTGAATGCCCATCATGAGGCACACGTAAGACGTGGTCAGATATTGAAAAATAGTGAAGACCATTATCAGGAACTTGACCAAAATTCAAAGCAAAAGTCAAAGAAACATAAACGAGCCAAATCCTTAGAGTCCATAACTGACAGTAGAATTGAGTTGAATGGAGTCGATGAATCTCTGAAACAAGCAAATACAAAGAAGGGAAAGAGCTCGAATCAGTCAAAGGTCAAGCAAACGATACAAATAGAACCTGCTCACAGTGAAAATTGTTTTATTAAATGTATATGCGGAAAATCATTTTCAAATATGACAACAATGAATGAGCATTACGTATCTTGTGACTTCAACCACAGGGAGTCTGATGCGAATCAGTCTGTTGCATCTCCTATGAGCAAAGCTTCGATCCAGGGTTTAAGTCTAACAATAAAAAAGAGAAATAATGCATATGAAATAATTCATAGAGATATTGGTGATGAGGAGATCTGTAATGTTTCCAGTCACACTAAGACAAATGAACCACTATCTGGAAAATTCGTGACGAGTTCAGAAATTGCTGAGATAGAAGATTCGTTGAATATTAAGAAAGAAATAATTGAGATTCAAGGACAAAACTTGAATAACTTTCCAAATTATCTGCTGGATATGGAATTCCCAGAAGAGGACAATAATAATATTTTAACAGATGTGCTGGGAGATAAGCAACAAGCTGCTGAAAAAAAGATAGCAGATCCTGAAAATCTTCAGCTACTCAGCGAGGATACTTCGAGCAGTGAAGATGTAACCTCACAAATTGTGAATGATCACAGGTGCATCTTGTGTGAAAAATTCTTTTCTAGTAAATCTAAAATATTGAAACACTGGTCCGAGCACGGGCCAAAGCTGTTATGTAATTGTAAAGAAAATATCATAAACATGCAAGAGTATGAAGATCACATTCGCAAAAATCATCCAGAGATTTTGACGTGTGGTTATTGTGCAAAAATATTTGACACTCTGTTTGATTTTGCTGAGCATCGATGTGACGTTACTAAGGGAAAACCTTTAGAAAGTTCCAAGGCACCATTCCCTTGCTTAAAGTGCAACAAAAACTTCAATAAAGGCATCTCCTTTGATCGTCATGTTAAGAATTTTCACCCAGACATTGTCAAACCCTTGCAGTGCTACAATTGTTCGCAGCGATTTTCTACCAAAGATGAGAGGAAAACGCACATGAACGAATTACATTGGAAGAGTAAATGTAATATCTGTTACAAAATGTGTACTCATGGATTGAAGAATAAGCATGAATCGTATCATTATGGATTGGGCTTCCCTTGTCATGTGTGTAAGAAAGCTTATTCAGACAAAGAATCCTTTACACATCACATAATGCTTACGCATATAAGTAAAATAAAATGTGTTATTTGCAAGAAAGTTTTAAAGGCGGCTTCCTTCAAGAAACATTTCAGGCGTCACCGTAATGTGGACGGCTTGCTGCAATGTATATTGTGCAAAAAAATGTTTTCGACCAATGAGCATTTAATCAATCATCACACGCAGAAGCATAATTTTGAGAAATCCTGTGAGATCTGTGGAATGAACTTTCTTACAAAGTCTAGCGTACAACAGCACATTGCCAATATGCATCCAAATGTATATGAAACTAGAAACATCATTAAAGAAGAAGTCACACTTGAGAGCTAGTGGATTATTGAAACTTGAAAGTTCATGATCCTCAAAGTTCCACAGTTTCTATTGTTCCGAGGCAGATAATTTCTTGCTCCAAGAAATCTGTCCATATCTCTGAAACTGATACGATACGATTTATATCTTCATGTTGAATGATAGGCAGAGCACTTGTTTCACGTGCAGCATAATTACAGAGAATCGTTTCTTGCTGAGCATTATTTAGAAAGTTTTTAAAGTCCTAGAATAACAGACTATAACGATACGCTTAGATATTTCTTTTTTACACCTAATGTTAGGTATTTTGTTATACTTTTGATAGGTCTCTTGTACTAGCTTATAAGACCTTGTTTTTTTTCGTCAGAAATGCGTTCAATGTAACGACAATTGTTGCGCTTAAGTAGTTAAGTAACGTAGGACTTGACAAATGTAAAAATGAAGTAAAGTTACATCCATGAAACGACGTATTCTTAGTTTTGATAACTGTTAATATGACGCCGATAATAATGTTATTGCACGGAAATTGCAGGAATAAAGTTATTTTTATATCAAGTTTTAGCTGTAATAAGTAATTACAAAATATTTATTATCGCCCTAACAATAATAAAGTTGATGTTTCGAATATAAGGTTTATAAGACATGTAAATTCGAACTCTTACTTCTTTCGTTATAGGTACCATCTCAAAACACAACAATTTTATTAGTATTCTTTTTCCTTGAACAATACAAAAGTATTTTAGCATTAAGATAATTAACGGTAAACGAATTAAAGATTAAGAATTAGACTATTTTTAAGATTTATTTCTAGAGGAATTAAAATCCTAAATTTTAAAGGATTTTATCTTTTTTTTTATTTTTTTAACGACGCTCATACAATCGAAAATTCATCATCATAAAGAAAATTTGAATAGCTCTTACTTATACGATACCGTCCGAATTTTCACACCAGATTAATCAACACAGCATTGTTCAATAAATGTAACGTGTCATAAATTAATTGAAATATCCTTCAGCATACTTTTTTGAAAGTAATTATTTCCTTTCATGCATTCGAAAGCCAAATATACCATCAAGAATTTTTTTAATAATTAACATGGCTGTATTTACTTCCAAAATAAGAATAAATACGAGCCGCACGAGTGTACAATGCATATGTAAATAAATAGTCTTGTACAGAAATTCAAATTTGTTCATTAAACCTGATTGCTCTGTTCCCCTCGTAAGATCAACTATCGTTCTCTACAATAAAAAAAAAACTCATTTAATTCACGAATTTATTATATAATAAATTTGAATAATGTCAAATCCAAGGAAATGGTATATATTTAGACAGTTGGTGGTGGTTTTAAAATTCCTGTTTCTAGGGTGGGAGCAATACGTAAGGATTGGGTTGACCGCTAGATGTCAGGTCGAGCGCGGGCTCCCTCTTCAAAACGGTACAGAGTCTCCAGGAGGGCGGTTGTGTTACGTTCGAGCTCTCCATTCGAAAGTAAAGCAGTCATAGGAGCCGGGTCTGCCTCTCGGTAATAAAGTTTATTATTTGAAGATATCAAAGTGAGATGAGGCTTTGCCTCGTGATTTGACAGTGGTGAGAAATTAGTGATTTTGGCAAGGCCAAACACGTAAGGCCATGATCGGGAATTCCTTGTCTGCCGTGTAGATATAAGCCAGCGGCTTTATAAATCGTTAAATCGTACGATGCTCGGAGCGGTTCGATAAATTGGGCGTCCCCAATTTCTTTCCCCTTGTTCCTTCGACCGTACAGTTTGATCATTTTTAGCCGGTTAATTCGCCTCGCGAAACAGTTGTTTTATATCTTTACGATGCTCGCAATTCTCGCGAGATATTTTTTGCCAGCGTCAGCACTATACACCATTCTCTAGGCGGCCGTTAGTCAGTGACAGTTCTTTTTTTAAAGTGAAAATATATTTGAATTTGGCCTCATGGAATACTAGAAACTTTGATTTCACTAATTTTCACTACTTCTGTGCATTGACCTGCGTTTCTGCAAATTTTATTATCCATAATGCATCCTTTTTTTAAAAATAAAATATTTCGCGGATAAGGCCGCTTCGCTGACTGCAACTGTAAGCAATAGAGTTCGGTGATTATTTAACTGGGAAAATATCATAATTTGTAACGAGTTGAGAAATAATATCCGTTAATTAAATTCGTGTCACAATGTAATTAATTCGTATCTATTTATGAATCTACGTGCTCGTGAAATCCTTCGCGAAAAAAAGAAACATGACATGATATCTTGTTTTTCACAATATTATTAAAACTTATTCATCCTCGACAAAGCTGCTTCTCAGTCAAATGAAATATGATCCACCTATTGAACTCAGAATGTAAAAATCTCACGGTACCACAATAACTACCCTGTTAGTGGATTAAACAGATAAATTCCATAATTCAATTCCATTACACTGTCCAAGTAGATGTAGATAAGCTCATCTAACAAAATTCAGTATAACTAAAGAAATTGGATTCCCCGCTAGAGATTGCAAGAAGCTCATATTAACCCGGCTGATAACTACACGGCAGATAAAGGGGATTGAAAAGAAGAAGAAACACAGTGAGCAAGTGTCAGGATTTAAAGGTACTGAAGGGGGCAGAGAGGAAAGTGGAAGACCGAAGAGAGAAGAAGATTAGAGAGGAAAAGTCGTGGATAATCGTAAAAAGGATTGGGGCTGGGATAGCAGGGTGTGATGACGGGTGAGGAAGGTAAGGGCGGAACTGGGGGTGGCGGTGACGATGGTGGTATAACCGATGGAAGCGCCACCGACAATGCGAACAACATTAACGTCAACGTCAACGTTAACGTGAACCAACAAAACGGCGCACCGGAAAAGGCACCCGTCGTTACCGGAACAAACATGGAGACACTACCTCGGACTGGAAAACAGGTAGGAATATCCCAAGAGAATTGTCATAAGTTGACAGGTCCAATGAAAATCTAGATCAAGTAACGACAGCAAGAGTAAAGTCAGTGAACGAAAGTCTTTATCACGTTTATGATTTGACTGGTGCAATAATCAATAAAAACTCTATATCACAGGAAAAAGCAAGGCTGCTAGGAGCGTAACAGGGATTTCGAAACCAGCTGAGAATATCGATTCGTTATTTTGAATACTAAAATCAAAATGGGTCACGGAGGATATAAACCCCTCGAGGAACGACTGCTAAATTTTATAAATTTCCAAATATACTTTTACATTGAATATATGAAGTCAAATCGCACCTGGATATTCTCGCAACGCCGACGTCTAAAATTAGAGTGGCAGCCCTGTTTACGTTTGGCCGGCTTTCGGAACGATGGCATAATGCGTTTAAACGTCTCTTTTTACGCGTAACGCGAGACCGCGGGCATCGGTTCTACGGTTGGATTCGTGCTTGTTAAAACTACTGCGTCATCAGCAATGCCTCTATGAGCCAGGTAGACACGCAAATAAAATCTAGCTACGTAGCTGTATCGGGAACACGTATGAACGGACTCTGGACACGTTTCTCCTGCTGTGCAATCTTACGGGAGTCCTAGGGGTAGAAGAGGCAGCTGTCATAGAAGTCTGCGCACTGGCAGCTGTTCTATCAAAGTGAAACGGGAAAGTCGATAGACTCAATTCGGAATGGCTTTTCAGTAGACCAGTTTCAGAATGACGTGTCGAGTAAAATCATTCAATTTAAGGTTAACCTCAGTCATGTATTTCTCTGTTCTGGATAAATGTACTCGGGTGGTCAATTAAGCAACTATAACGTCAGGCATTGTCGAATGACCGAACGGAGGATCCGACTGGCGTATATTTAGGCATGACCTGTGCGTTATAACTTAGAAATCCAATGCTGCTTCTACACGCTGAACAAACACGTACATATGTTGGACTGGCTTTGCAAACTGCCTGATCCACTGCCTATTTATTACGCTTATGGGAATGATTCGCATCTATCAATGTACGTTTAATCAGTCTCCTTTTATATCTAATCGTTCGTTAATTTACGAATCCCTGGACGTACATTGGCAATACTTGGCTGTAATCAATATACATATGGGCATAGCTTGCGGGGATAGATTAGCTCTTCATGGTAAATTAATCGAGTTTGCTTCTTCAGCTGTGGGGTCGAGTAGTTTAATTTATCTCTTTAGGTTATACAATGATTGTAAAAATCCAACTTGGATTTGTATGATTTTCTTCATACAACTGTTATTCAAATCAATGACTAACCCGACTGTTTATTGTTTCTAAAAATTTTTCACGTTCACCCTTGATATTTGAAGAGGTCCAACGTGTCTCTATCGTTTTTCTCCTTGGCAAAAATCCTCAACCCATTTGGCCTAACGCCAGGATCCTTGTTTTCTCAATTTCTGCTACATGCATTTTATGCTCGCCCCTTTCGCAGGACTGAATCATCGGTTGGATACCCTTTAGAGTTTAGGATTCAGGAGTCATAGAAGATCCGTCGATTGGCACTTTTCATTCTTCGATTATATTCGCTGTAGTCTGTTCCGGAGGTTGTCGGGTGGGTTTGGGCTTAAGGAGTCCAAGGGTGGGTCGACTCAACCCCCTGCACGGAAGAACAGAGCCAATGGGTATAGAGACAAGTAAGGACGGAGCATTGAAAAGGTGTGCTAAAGTAAATGGGATTAGAAACGGCTTTCTTAAAGATCTGCCAAAAGCCAAAGGGGTGTGTCGTTCTAATGGGATTGCGCCTTGTTTTTCTTTATATTTTTCAAGGACTGTTTTAAAAACCACAGTCCCACGTTATTCTCGTAGCCTCAACAGATATCTTCCTTTTGGTTCGATTGTTCCTTAACTTCAACCTTTTTCGGCGGTTCTGGAAAAACGAAAGAAGTTCCTAGACGTTTTTCCTAGTGATATCTTTTTTTTTTCGTTCACGACTTTTTATTCCAATCAATCTGTTCACATTTCTACCGGTTTTTTTTTTTTTTTTCATTTTTTCCACGACGCAAAGTTCATCCTCTGTGGTCTGTGCAGTTCTCTATGGCCCTTTTCACGTGTTAACTATTTATACTGGGTGAACCGTAAACTCGTTGGCAGCTTTTGGAAAGCATTTCTCGTCGCCTCCTGTCATTGCTTAATGGCGGAATACCGCATTTGCGGCTGCTCTTCATTGTTTCTCGCTTTACGTATATATATAGACACTCTCTTTCTCTCTCTGTCTGTCATTTTATTCCACCGCTATAACACTATACAGACCGTGAGAAAGAGACAGGGCTACCCCTTATATCCCTTACCCTTAATACCCCCTTAACTTATCCAGTCTGTTTCGCTTGGGGTTGTCTACCCTGCGCAATCTAGAAGGTCACCCCATCGGGTAAACGATACCGAAATATTACGTTGATGGGGTAAGGATCCCTTACGGCAGACATCAAGCCAATTTAAAGTTCTGTTTGAACCCTCAAAATACTCGAAATTCTATACCTTCAAAAATTAAGTAAATCGATCCCCCAGATATACGTATATATATATATATATATATATATATATATATATATACACCAAGCTAGATCGTCTTCCCGTATAATGAACGGGCGACGTATTAAATCGGCTTCCGTTCATGCTTCGAGTATTCTTCGACGTAACTATCGATAGTCCAGCTTAAAGTTCCGATCCATCCGGCCGTCGGAAAGGAGCGTTGCGATTTTTATAAATATTTACGGAAATATTTTTCTCTTTTCATCGGCCTGTAGACATTTACGCGTGGCGGATGTCACTCCTTTTTTTTGCCCAGTCACGGCAAATAAAAGCGGCGATTCGTACTGGGGTGTTTTTTTCATTCTTCTTTCATTCTTTCGTCGGATAACAATGAATCGGGTTGTACGGATTTATTTTTCGTGCCGAGGTAAAGAAGCGCGATTTCCTAAAGAAACATGTGTGACGAGCGACGAGAGCCAAGCAGATTTTTATGCGTTTAATATTTAAGATTTGATTTTTAGAAAACGAGTAAATGTCAGGCGTTCATCGTTACTGAATTTTTTGGGGGTAAAATCATAATCAACAGATTTATCGAAACAGCCAAGGGTGCATTCGTACAAAAAGAAAAGTGATTTTTAGAAATTTCAACTTTCATCCAATCATTTACTCCGTATCATGCATATGCATGCTGGTTTAATTACGCGATTTGCCATTTGCAAATTTGCTTAGTTTCGTCCAGACCTGTTTATCCCTTCTGACCGTTTCTGACTTGCTGTTCCCGAATCCGCATATAAATTCGTATACGAAATCCTTGTGGGATTTTCGAAATTCGAATATCTTGAGAAAAAAATGAGGTTAGGCAAGCTTTGAATATCGTGACTGGCATTTTTTTTCTCAGGGCCGTCCGTTATCAGCCCTGCGGAAAGTCACTTTCAGTCACGAAGAGTTTATTCGGAATATTTTTGTTCCTGGAAAAATTACTCTGCAGCTAAAACGCTCGACCTAACCTAACCTCTTCACGACGCACCCACAATATTTGCCTTGGAGTGTAATTAGAAAATTAGAAAAAAAAAATCGCACAATTATAACTTCAACTAAATGCATAAGCACACGGGATACCAAGTAATTAACCGTTGAAAGAAATTGCTTGAATTATCGCGCCGTTATCGTGCCATTATTTCAGATAGTATGTTTTTAGAACTTGGACGCCGGCTTGGGTATATGATTACGATACAATTGTCCTTAACAATAAGGGGTGACCTAGTAAGCTAATCTAAACACCAGTTAGCTGTCTGTATTTACACTGATAAAAAAATTTATTAAATTTTTTCATTAGCCTCACGTGGCTATTAAAAATTACTCTTTGTATGTACACAGTGTCCATTATTTTTTAGTTATAAATCTTCATACTCGTTCTTCGTACACCCGTTAGATTTAAAGTTCATCAGCCACATCGCCATATATACCTGGAACACGAGCCGAGTTTATATTACGATCTCGATTCGGCTCAGGTGTCTCAGACTCATGGTGTGTGTGTGTGTGTATATATATATATATATATATATATATATATTGTATTGTATTGTTATATATATTATATAATGAAAGTGGCGAATCTTGTAACGGACCATTAGCACCCAGAGGTTACCTTATGGGAGTTTGTTATTGCTGAAATTTGTATAGCCAAAGTTTTAACGTGTAATTTTCGTAAATGACCCTAATAGCCTATAAGTGTGAAAAATGTGTAAATGTAAGAAAACAGAGAGAGAGAGAGAGAGAGAGAGAGAGAGAGAGAGAGAGAGAGAGAGAGAGAGAGAGAGAGAGAGAGAGAG